>JARHVA010000371.1:1295000-1632500 GCA_037957365.1 Torreya grandis | reverse complement strand
ACAATACTTTCATGAACTTAAACTTTTATCTCATCCTATGACAATGTCACAAAAATGCAAAATAGTGCCGAAAGATAAGGTGACTCCCATGAGTCATAGACTACCTAGGGTACCATTTACTAGTTTTCACCTTATGAAAACTATGTATCCACGCTCATAGGTTTTCAACTAAGTAGTGCCCCAAAAATCACTATTTATCCATCTAAGAACAAAAAATTAGCAATAAAATGTCAAAATTATGATACATGTTCACTGTTTAGGAAGTGGGAGGAGTCAGGTCGAACTCACTAGGCACTAAAGAAAAAGGCAATAGGGGAACTTTAAATTATTGAAGTTGGGATTACAATTTGGATATAAGAATTAACTAAGGGGTATTGAGCATATAAATAATAATAATATCAAAAGATGACAAGTCAACTTTATAAGATTGCTAATCCAACATAATCTCCTAGATGAGATGAATTAATGCTCGTAGGTGGCCTTGGGAAAAATATAAAGCTTGGATGTCTTCATTCAAAGTTATGGGAAAAGTGGTGCTAAAAATAAGATTCTACTGACAAATATCTTGATGGAGGTCTGTGAACTTGTAAACATAGCTCTGTGTTTGAATACTAGTAAAAGTATTACATTGGGTGTGTATTTGTCACTACTATAAATGCACCATCATGGTGTCCTTGATAGAAGAAGAGGATTGAATTTTGATATATAGGTCATCCATATAAGTGGTTAGGTTGAGGATGGTTTCTTTGATCTTGGTAGCTTCTAAAAACATTGGCTATGTGTTGCCCCAAATGCTATCAAAATCTTTCTTCCAGTCTAGTAAGTATTGGGCTACCTATATGTCCTACAAAGACACATCATAGATAGACTTTTGATATTCATCCAGTAACTCCAAAAGGTGTTTGGTATCATATTTGTCCTAAAATTTTTAGGTCACATGTTTGATCCATTCTCACCACATAATTGTTAGCAAAGGTTCGTGGATCACCAAAACTTACTAATTACAGGGATATGTAACTATAATGTTGATAAATAACATATTAAAGGACCTTTTATAAACCTATTAAGGTTTATACACATAAATCATAGAATTTTATCATTATTTAAGGATGTAACATAGATATTCTTGGTTGAAAGAACATAAATACATAGAAACAAAACTTAGAATTAACAAATATAGAACATGGAATATTTCATAGTGTGACTAAATATATTCAAATTTTTATGTAACTCATATAAGAAACATGGGAACATTAAGGAAAATAACATAGGAATTCTTCTTATATTGATCAAAATACTTCATTACATACTATTACAAAGATTAACTTGTATAATATTATAATACAAACTTAATGAACAAGTACCATATTAATTTCATTGTAGAGTAATTACAAAGATAACAATTATACTAACAATCAAGCCCTTTCCATATAGATGCATCTATGATATAGATTGAAGATGTTGTAGTTGCAAATTTCTTATCTATTTTGGGTAGTCAATTTTCCCATGTCACTTATACTCCTTCTATTTGTTACTAGCTCAAAATAGGTCAACTACATTCTAATCTGACTATTTATCAAGATTGCATGGTTGGAAATGGAAGTTATTACTATTCATGAAAGATAGAGTTAGACATGCTAAATAGTAATATATTTGAACATATGATATATATATTTGAACATTTTCCCACTAATAATTTTTGGATTTTTAATGCAAAGTATGTTATGACAACTTACTTTAAATGGAAAACCTAAGATGTTTACATGGAAGAATGTGATTTCTTTCTGAATGTAGGTATTCACTCTTGTATGTAAAAAGGCTTTGATTCAAATGAAATATTTTACCAGTGAAAACCCATCAATGGGTAAGGTAGTTTAAAATCTATATTATTATTGAATGGCATATAAATAGGATAATTGAAGTGTATTTGTGCTCAATGCCACTTTGGACTACATATGGGTGATTTTCCATTTGAGTTTTAAGTTGGGTTTGATATTAATATATTGTGTTATTTATTTACAATGACACTGATTATTATTATTATTATTATTATTATTATTATTATTATTATTATTATTTACATTACCTTGCATTGATTGTGAAAACCTTTCTTTTTAACATGAAGGTGTTACAATAAGATTTTGGCTTGTTAGTATGTTTATTTTTACTTGTTGAGTAAACCCTAGCCTAAGTCTTGGATCTCATTTGTAAGTTTTATTCTTAGCATATGATTTTATGTGTTTTGATTATTACATGATGACCTATTCCCCTTTCCAACTAATGGATGGGGTGGATAGGGATACATTATATGGTTGGGATCATTTGGAAGTTGAAAGGACTATTAATAAATAGTTGATTTACATGTTTTTGCATTTAAAGATTTTGAGGTATTCTAAAAATTTTCACCTATGTCATGAACATATTCAAATGAATTTTAAAATATATGGTAATAGAGTTTGAAATGTATTTTAGTTTGGCTATGTAAATTCTATAGTGCCATTTGTGGATATCAGATCAGTGTATTTAGGATGGATTTTAATCTAAGAAGTTCATATGAATGTTAAGGGATTAAAACTTGCACACACACACACACACACACACACACACACACACACACACACACACACACACACACACACACACACACACACACACACACACACACACACACACACACACACACACACACACACACATGTGTGTGTGTGTATATATATATATATATATATATATATATATATATATATATATATATATATATATATATATATATATATATATATATATATATCTTATTACTATGCTTTACTTTAGTCATGAATGAGTTTCTGACTTATTACAAATTATTTATTAACATTATGTCTTGGATAAATCATTTCACTTGACTATGTTGTAGGATTATTATTTTTACTATGAATCATTGTTTACAAATTAGTAATTCAATGTACTTGATTGTGTTCATTTCTATAAATCCATCAGGAAATTATTAATGCAATAATTTTTATTTTATTGGAAATGGAGATGTAAAAATATTATTTCTCTATAAAAAAACTAGCATATCAAGCATATTATATCATGAAATGTATCATAAATACAAAGGGTTTTGTTAAGCTTTAGTTCTTGAATTTTATTTGTAGATATTTTATTTTTCACATACATTAGTATGGTTTTAGATTATTTTATCATTGGGTTACATTATTTATGTGAACAAAGCTATTAAATGGTCATAGATTTACTTATTTTTGAATAATGTATTAATTACCATATGGTTGTGGTATTAACCATATGTAATCATTAAATTTATGTTGTGTACAAATATGATCATGGTTTTATATTATATAAAAGTAGTTATAGTGTATTAAGTGACTAAACCTTACTTGGGTTACCGTATTCATTTTCTACTATATTAGAGGGTGATTATTTTGTATTACATAGATTATTATATGAATTTATTTATGGATATATATTTTTGGTAATGTATAATATTATAACATAAATAATGTAACTTATCATTGAGGAGGGAAAGGAAATATACAGTCCTAGTAAGTTGAGGCTTATAGTTATTGATTATCTTTTGATGTAATTACTTGACTCTAGTTTTATTCTTCTAACGAGATTAACCTATTTGGTTATTATTGATATTGAAATAATAACATTATGTTCTTGAAATTAAATTGTATAAAGATTTATTCCTTGTTACTAAACAAATATTTCATTTTAGAAAATTGACAAACAATTGTAGAATTTCATTTGGAATTAAATCTTGAAGTTGCATCTTTCATAAATGATTGTGTATAATTTATTATTAATTAATTCTATTAGTTTTGATGTTGAGTTGAAGAGATTTAAATGGTTATTACTCTTTCAATTTGTTTTATATGATTATTCTAAATGGATTTTGTGCATTAATTGTTTGTGATTTAGGAATGAATATTAACTCTATAGTTTATTTTTGTATTTTGGAAATACCTAACTTTATACAATAGTTAAAGAATAACATAATATTATTTAAAAGTGTTTAAATATGAGAAACACATGGTTGTTAACAATATCCTTTTAGACTTTCAAATTGAATAATGATTTCATTAGTTATTTTTCTCAATATGAAACTAAGCAATTTGGCTACAAATTGAATAAACAAATAGCCAGGTTTTTTCTTAAAACTTATGATGGATTTATTCTTTGATTCTAAGATGTTATATAAAAATTATTATATTTGGTCCATTTTGGTCATTTTGCATTAATGAATTATAATGGTATGACCATTTAAAAATTAAACTATAGTAAGTATCGATATAATGAAAGAATGAGGGGTCAATACAATCATTTACATACATGCTATGATAAATCCATTTGATAAAATAATGGCCTACTAGTTAAGTAATGCAAAATTATTTTTAAAAGTCATGGTAGCCATATACAAACTAATTTATTATTGCATCTTTTTGAATGTAATAACTTGGAGTATATCTTATTACAATTTATAGTTTTTATATCTTTACATTAATTGGTAAATTGAGTAAAGTTGTTAAGTTGATAATATTAAATTAAAAATTAAAGAGGAAAACGCTTGGATAGAATTATGAATACCATGATTTCTTAGGTTTCTTTTTCATGAGAATTAACATAGGGTATAATTACTCAGAGTCAATTCTAAAAGGATTTAAGTGTCTTCATTATGGATCAACACTAACATGGAGTTTAAAATTATTATTTTTGTCTTGTGATTCAATATTTAAATATATCTAAATATTATTGTTATAAATTTTTGATTTCTTTCCTAGATTATATGTTATGATAATGGCAACATAAAATTTGAATACAATGTATTCTCATAGATGTGGAAGTTGGTGGTGGCTTCTCATATTTATTGCATTCTTTCTCCTTAAGATTAAGATTTATATACATGCTTTGGGTCTCAAATTAAATTTAATAACTTATCATGAATCATTTATAAACATAAATGTAAATTTTACTCTCACATATGTGTTTCTTTTATTTAAACTTGACCCTTACCATAACATAATTAAAGTGTTAAGGTATAAAGGTGATTATATGGGATTGTAAACACTCTCTATAAGTTATGCCCTATCATTAAAGGAAAGGTTGTGAAGTATAGTGTCCATTAAATAAAATATTTTTTTAATGTACATAAATTCACTCATACTTTTAATATATTTTCATTTATTGATGTTTTTTATTGGGTAGTTTTCAAGTAATGTTCCTAGTTGGTAGAAAAAATATTGGAATCAGTTTTCGTAGACCATAAAAGTAAAAGTCTTATTGGGTTGAATGTTTGGGGTTAAATTAGTGTAAAATATTTATCCTAAGTTCCATTAGTATGGAATAATTATTTACACCAATTGGTGTTTCTCTCTTGGAAATAAATATTGTGGGATCTATCTTGCATCTAGATAGCTAGCAATTTATTCAAACCTAGGAGTGTTAATGAAAAAATCAAAAGATGTTAACTAATAAATTTGTCATCTATCAATAGAATATTTTCTTCAAATTTTAGTTTTCATATAAATTTTGTGATAGATTATCCTTACTTGGTATATCTATAATAGTAATGTCAAATTCTTGTAGTAGTAATAGCCATCTAATTATTTTATCATTGACTACTAGTTTGTTCATTGGATATGTGATTTTAACATGGTTAGTATGAATAAAAATAAAATATATAGTAATATAATGTCTAAATTTATTGATGGAATATAGTACCATAATGTATTGCTTTTCTATCACAGTGTAAGTAAACTCAGTTTCTTAAAGATTATGTTTGATAAAGTATAGAGCATAGTTCAAGGATCCTTATTTTTTCCAATATAGATCCAAGTTTTGTATCAAAATAATATATATGGATGTGTAATGATAATTTAAAATCCAATCCCAATAACAATGGAGTTGTTATTAGTATATATTTCATGTTTTGGAATGTTCTCAGACATGCATCAATCCATATAAAGTCAACTTATTTAGATAATAAAATAAATAAATGTGTTGTTATTTTACTTAAGTCTTTAATAAATATATGTTATGTCCTAAAAAACTTTGAACATCCTGTTGTTTTTTGGAGGTTGGTAAGTTTTGACTAGTTCTATTTTGGTAGCGTCTACCTCTATCTCTATTGGCAAGATATGGTTCCTAATAAAATGATTTTTATCATAAGCAATGTAACATTTCTCACGACTTAAAGAAAATTAATTATATTTATCATGTTAAATAAATTTATCTAGTTTCTTGGTGTCTTATTTTTATGTATCCCCATAGACCATAAAGTCATCCATATAAATATCTACGCAATCATGAGAAAGGTTAGAAAAATATCTCAAGGAAATCATTTGAAAGGTAATAGGAGAATGAAATATCCTAAATGGGAGTAATAAATATGCATGGGTACCTAAAGGACATGTAAAGTTAGTATTATCTTGGTATTTAAGTGTTATTTTGATTTTATTATATCCATTGAACCCATCTAAAAAGGATAAGTATTTATTCCCTAAGAGTGTGTTAAGTACTTGGCCAATGAAAGGAAAAGGAAAGTGATCCTTCCTTGTAGATACATTAATTTATTTATAATCCACATACATACACAATTTAACACCATTATTTTCAAAAATATCAAGGGGTGACACCCACTATCTGTCAGAGATAGGATAAACAAATCTTATTTTCATGAGTTTTTGCAAAAAAAAAAAAATGATTGCCCTTAATAATAGGGTTCATCCATATTTATGGTTGTTAGATGGATTTTAATTCCTATTTGATGTATATATGGTGGGTTCATAGGTTAATATATATTATTATCATGTCATGTTAAAAATTAGTTTATGTTTTTTGATCATGGTTATTAGTTGCATTTCTTGTTGAAAATATAGATTGTTGTTATTAAGAGGTCTTCCAAGTAGGATTTGTACTTGTTTAGACAAGGGGACCATGGAATATAATTTTAAAAATAGAGGGATAAGTATTAAATGGTTTGATATTGCTTGATAAAAAATTTAAATGTCTCCTATGGGATCTAATGATCTTCCTTTTGGAAATATGTTGCTAAAGGGACATTATATGCATTGTAATTAGTTATCTATTTTTGGGTCAACTTAATAAGTCTTTTTTAATATATTATAAATTACCATATCATCTTAATTTTTTAAAAGATATGTTAATTTCAATAATAATAGGTTATGTAAAGGATATTTCTCATTGTCCTCATCTTCCATCCAAGAAGGTTGTTTTGCTTCACTCAAAGGTTGAGCTAGTGGGCATAAAATTGAATTCTTTGTGGTATTTCTATTTGAGATAAAAGTGTTTCCTATTATATATATAATGAATACATAAGTTTCAAATAGAAAAGTTATTCCTACGATAAGGGTCTATCTACCAAATTTTTCTTTTCATTTTAATATTATAAAGTCATCTAAATACTCCCATGAGTCAATGTTAATGACTAGACCTTTAATAACCCCCTCAAGTTTCAATGCTGATATATCTACCATTTACATAATGGTGGGGGTTTGGCATATGCATTTGAGGATAAATTTTTATATAGTTTCTTTATTAATCACATTATTTTTGGTCCCTAAGTCTACTAAGGTCTTTGCAATAAAGGTGCCATGATGTTAACTACTAGGTTATCTGGGTCAAAGTAATTAAGTGGGACTATACTTACCAACATAATTCTCTTTATTTTTCCATGTACTTGGATAATTTTTGGATCCTTTATCTTATATATAGGATTATATATACATAGTTATTGGACATATTTGGTGTAAATTGGGACATATTTTATAACTTGAAATAGTGGAATCTTGACACAAACATTTTCGAGTTGTTGTATAAAGTCAAATTCAATTTTTTTTTTTTAAGGTTTAGTCTCTTGGGAAAAGGAGTGTTAGGCACTCTTTGACTAGTATATGTTCTTTGTTTAGGATTAAAAACTTCATTAAATGGTTCTAGGTTAGTTACAATGTCAAATACTTCTACATGAGTTTGTATTATTATGGGTGTGGTGAGATTTCAAATAATTCATTTTGAATGAAGTTGTAATTCATCTACCTCCATTCAATAAATTAAATATTGCATCATGTAATTAGTTTATGTAGGTTGAACCAAATAATTATTGGGTTTAGCTATAAGTTTGGAAAGTAATTGAGGATCTTTAGACTAATTTGACAAAGGATTTATTGCCAATAAAATTGGTTATTTGTTTTCTTGCCTTTATGGTAGTTATTAACACTTATAATTCTAGTTAAACCATGGTTAGATTCCTCTCTATGGCTTATACCATTAATTGGAGGGTGGATACAATTGATAGTTATGATTTTTTAGTTACCATGGTTTATTTTATAATTGTTACTAATTTTATTGAGGTTGTAAGTTTTGTTGTGGTTAAGTCTAGTTTTGTGATGACATTTGTTGTGTTTAATTCTGAAGGGTGGGTCCATAAAAATTTTAAGGAGGTGAAAAATAAAATTTCTAGTTATTGAATGGAGTGTTTGATGACATATCTACATTTTGAGGTCTTTGTGACCAGTGTTTATCTTAGGTCATGTAAAATACCTGATCTTTATATCATTTGATGGTGTTAATTTTTATTTTGTTAGGTTACTTTATCATTATTGATACCTTTGTCCAAGTAGTTTTACACATAAAATTTAATTCATTTATACATAAATCTAGATAGTATACAAATAAATCTTGATCTATTTATTATTATTTTTTATGTATGCAATGTTTCATGTTGATTTAACCTTATAGGGTTTAACTATGTAAAACCTATGTTTAGATTAAAAGGTTGAGTTGTCTAAATAATTTAAATAAATTGCAATAATTAAGTAATGATTTGTTTTATCATTTGAACTTATTTGAATTTATAAAAATAAAAATAAATAGGCTTAAATATAAACTTATTTGAAATTGACTATCATAGATGATCTTGGTTCTGAAATTTGAGTTTTGGCCAATTTTAAGTGTTGTCAATAGGATTTTGGAGTTTGTCTCCTCACTAGAGAATAGTTACCCATATGGAAAATAACTCCATGATTATGTAGTGTCATTAGTTTCCCCTATGTGGGACCATTTATATTTTTTTATATCACCTGTGCCTATGTTGTTAGGTCATATTCCTACATGCACAAAACCTGGAGCTTTATGTTGTGCTTGGAAAGCTTGATTTAGTGTGCAAAACCTAATCTTCCTTGGAAGTATGGCATGATAAATAATTATGTGTTCATTATTAGGATAGGATGGACATCCTCAACACCCCACTACGAAGAGATTTTCCTATATACCAATACTCCAAAGAGGGATCAAGCCTGATGTAGTTCTCCCTCTTAATGCTTGATGCAAGTGCAAGTGAATGCTAGAATGATAATGGACATGGATCCCTTAATTGTGCTTGAGATTTTAAATATTTTAAATATAGGATTAGGGATACTATAGATGGTATGTATAATTAGGGTATAATAGGGACCAAATACCTTAATTTTTTTCAACTTGTCTTTGGTTTGAATGTGCTTTTTCATCTATTTTCCATCTAGTGAATAGAGGTCAATTAAACTTGTATTTATAGAGTTTTGTAGCTTTTGAGGATAAGAAAATATTATTAAGCTAACCTTAAGAGGGGAACATATTTGAAAAATTATCCATTGAGAATATTTAGGGCTAAGGACAATAGCCCCCAGTTATGGACATTAGTGCCATGTGGCTGTAGTGTTTCAAATGTGGCACTAATGTCCACTGGGTAGACTACTAAGGAAGTTGTGTTGGGATTTGAGAAGATAGTTTTGTGACTATTTTTTAGCTAGATATAGGTGATTTTGGTCTACTCAATTATTTAAAAAGTATGTCTAAGTCTCTAAGATAGGTCTAATTCTAAGCTAGGAATAGGGTAAGTCAAATGACACTCTTATCATCCAATTACCACTTTTAGGTGATTGCATTTTCCCCCCATTTATGATAGTAGTGTAACAAATTGAAATGAATAGTATAAAGGAAAAAGAAGCATACCAAAACTTACCTTGGGAGTGAATCCCATATAGTTGGGTCTGTGTATTTGGAACATGATCTAAAATAATGTCCTATAATGAAACATGCAATAATCAGTCCTTACTTAAGAGATGATCAAAAGGAAAAGACTATGCTGAAATAAAATAATTGAATAAATCTAAATAAGAAGAGAGGAAATGAATGAGTACACCTCATTGGGTACATGAACTAATATATGAACCTTGAGATAGCCTATGTGTGTGAGTATAAATAGTGATCATATCATTGAATATACTAGATTAAGATGATGGTTTGCCCAATCCTCATATGGGTGGATCAAGTAATTAATCCATTTTTGATTGCATCATTTCCCACCCCTAATTAGTGGATCTTGATCTATGAATAACTTATATGATATTGTAAGTGTATTTAACCCTCTCATGTTAGTGCGTCAATAACTCAAGTAGGCCATGACTCAATCATTGCCCACTTGTGTGAAGTAAATACATCTATAACTATAATATACAAAGTGATGAAAGTATTTAACTAGGTAAATATAACTATGTATGTCATCTCCATGGCCACTTGGCTATATTAGGTAGATCTAGGCCACTTGATAATTCCAATCACTACAAATAGAGTAAGGCATGAATATGGTGACAAACTAGAGTGTGATATCAAGTGTATACAACGTAGAGAATGACATGGAGTTTGACATTCCATAATATCAACCTATGTGTATATAAGTATATGGAAATTATATAATCCAACCTCAGAGTTTATGAAAACTATATGCCATGTATATTCCCCCAATCTAGTATCTGAGTATACTAAATCTAATTTGACTTTATAATATCTAGATCTATGTAACTAAACTGAATATAGTAGTGATCATGCCATACATGATGCCCCTAAATTTGAGAAACTAGTATGAATTTGAGTTCAATTGAATGTATCTAAGCTAAATATAAACATAATTTTCAAACATGTGACTTTATCTATGTAAATATGTATTAAACTTGGTGTACTACTTTAGTCAATCTAGACTATCCTAAAGCTGGGGATACTAGATAGTACCACCTTGTAGTGGATAGTAGTTCCCTATGGTTCTATTCTCCTAATCTAGGAGATAATGCATGCTTAGTCTAATTTTAAAGTGATCTAAATGGAATTCTAAGTCTTGGTTCTATTTTATGTCTACCCTATGTCTGATGTATGAAATTGAGCCTATGTGCTGAAATATTTCTATTAATAACAATATAGGAGCCTAGTCTTTATGATAAACCCCTATGAATTCCCCCTATTTTGAGGGGATTTGTGAAATTTGTGTAATAAATTCCCTTTGAAGAATCAGATCTAAAAAATGTGTTAGTTGGATCATGTGCATGATATTATAATATAATGTACAAACATAAGATCGAAATGTAAAAGTTGCTGAGTATAGGTAATATATGATGTATGTTGTAATCTAGAATTTTGAAATGGTGTCAATATATATGTAATCAATGTGTATATGCTATTTTTATACACCCTTGTGTATTAACTTGATGTTTCATCACATTATTATGTTATTCCTAACATAATGGCCCCCATTCAAAATTAATTAAAATAATTATATTCACCTCACCCCATTTACTTTAACCACATAGGTTAATTAAACCTAATTAACATAGTTAAATAGTAATTAACCCTATTTATACCATCCTTAACTGTAAAAATCCACAAAACAAATAAAAACAAAAAATTCCTAACCTCCCAACCATCCTATTAACCACCTACCCTCATCAAAAACCTGTGCAACAACTTAGTGTTTCATTCACTTTATTTGGCACATGGCTTAAAATAGCCCTAACCAAATTTTTATCAAATTAGGCTAATTGATGTCAATCCTATATGATCGATGATGATTCTCTTGGATCAACATCGATCCATATATACACAACAGACCTCCATGGTTTGAGAGGAAGGTGGCTGTGCTTTTGGACCACATAACTCTACCAAAATTCTATTGTGACCTATGTATGAACTTCATCAATAATCTACCATCTTGTGAACCTCTGTTTACAAGCTTGACAAAGTATTCTTGAAGGTTTCTTTAACTCATCTTATCTAAGTTTAATTTTTAGCTATTAAAAATTAAGTTTTGTACTTAAATTTATTCACATTTTGAATCTATAGTCTGTTATATTTGTATGTCACTACTCTGCATTCAATTTTTAATATTTTATCAATATTATAGGTCATTATTATTTTCTATTTTTTAATTTTATCATTTTGCACAGAATCAACATCAATCTTACAAGATCGACATTGATCCATGATAAACCTTCAAAACATCCTTAAAATCTATTTTCATAGCATTTTTAGTCTTAAAATTTGTCAAAAATGTACATTTTATTTTGTAAAAAAATGTCTTTTACATGTAGATGACTACCTAGATTAACACATGACATTGTTAGCATATTTCATCTCCCCATTGTCCTACAACCTTTTTTATTGATCAAAGTGATATTAAATTTGAGTTAGGTATTTGTATTATGGTTTTAACACCTGATCAATAAATTATTGATGAAAAATTAGTTGTAATTCAAGAAGATGTTGATATTGCCACTGAATCATGGGATATTTAATTTGATTATATTAATTTTTTTATAGATTAAGTTATCTTTAACATTATATATTTTCATCCTATCCATATACATATTTTTAATTTCATGTTTATTTATAAACTTGAATGTTGAATTTAGGTTGACATCCACCTAAGGAAGCATATCGCTTCTTGGGACTGGTTTCTTACCAGCTAGCTCACCTATTTTTCTATTAATCTATTTTTTGTGAGTTAATGTGATTTTTAGGTCATTCCTCCTGAGCCAAAAAGGAGTTCCCACAAGCTTGATCAATGGTGCACAACCAACCTTCATCACCAGATAACTCTAAACCTTGCATTTACTTTGTTTTTAGTAGTTAATTAGTCCAAATTGAAAAAGCAAAAAAAATACTAAAATATTTTGGCATGCTTGGTGTGACCCTTAAGGTTTCATTTTTCTTGTTAAAAATTCAAATTCTGAATTTTAGTCTCTTTCCCTTTCTTTGTTTTTTGTATTCATCTAAAAAGCATTAAATTTGCATTTTTCATTTTTAAGGTTAAACTACATTGCATCCATCTTTATTGCTTAGGTTCTTTCACATAAAATATTATAGGCAATTATCTATCATAGTCATCACTTTATCCACACACAAACCAAATCACAATAAAAATTAACTCATCTAAACAACTGACATAAGGAAACCGATGGGGATTTAATCACCTCAAAACAACCTTTTTCTTGGTGATCCTACTTGTATTTCACCACTAAGGGGAGGACAAACTTAGTTCTTTGGCTGAGTATAATCTATAGACCATTGGTATATTTTGGCTAAGCACTTGCATTGGATATGGGATTGTGATGTGAGGGGATAAATCCCCAATTATTAAGCCATGCATTGATACCGATATATCTTTCCTTTGAGCACCAAAATAAAAACACCTAAAACCATCATTAGATTACCATTTCTAAGGACCTTCATTATCCTTTTTCATTTTTTTTCTCACATCTTAAAGTTAAAAGAGATAAAAAAACTTTTTGGAATGATTTTTGTGTATCTTTTCATCCACATTTAAAAGTGAGATAATTCAAAAAAAAAAATTTGTTTTTTTATTCTTGTTTTTTTTCTTTTCCATCTCATGGTTTTAACTAGGCAACAATCAAAGAAAGAATATGAGGAGGGTGTTACATCCTCTCTTATGGAACATACACCTAGTCCTTCCTCTGCCTTGAATCTTTTGAGAATTATGTGTTTCCAAACTTTTATCATCAAGATCCTTCCTTTATGGAAATATTTGACAATAACCCCAGTGCTCTTAATTACTATCTTAATAGTTGAGCAATGCATATTTCTCCTTCCCCCCATACAGAAGATCCTTGATATAAATATGGGATGCATTTCAAGGAAATTAAGAAAACTAAAGAATTCACCATGGCCATGGTAACCTTTTCACCAAATCTCTTCCATCTAGTTCTAATACCTAGGTGATGCAACCTCTAGGAAACCAACCACATGTAGTATCTACCAACTCTCCAACCCTTGTTACTCAGGTTCAAAATACCACTTAGCCTATATCCACTATTCCTCCTTAAATATTAGTATTATAAATTCCTATAGGTCTCCCACCCATCAAAATGAATCTGGCATACAGTTCTCAAACTCTACCACACACACAATATATCCCTCACACACAACAAATCCCTTTAACACAACCTCCCCAATAGTATGTCTCTTCAGATACCTAGTACAAGGCTTCATCAAAACCATCGGTAACCACTTACTTCTAACCTTTTATGTAGTAGAATATTCCACTATAAATTCCATAATATGTGGTGACATATCAACCCATTATGTCCACTATAGTTGGACATCCTTACTCACAACCCTTGTCTGCTCATTTACCAAATTATCAAACCCTTTAGCAAGGTGTCTTAGGGAATGTGCCTCAAATTAACACTAAAATAGACTTCATAAACATCCTCATGAATAATATGGATAGTTTAGAAGCCTCCACCTTTGGACATAATATGATTCTCACATATGACCAAATTTTTAATGAGTCAATCCATCCCTATGTCTTTCTCTAATTATATCCCTCACAATGGGAGATTATTAAGTTTACTAAATTCCTACAAAAATAAGATCCCAAGTAACACCTTAGATCCTTTTGACACACATACTATCTTATAGCACATGATGATTCCCTCCTATTTAGAACATTTCCCATATCTTTAGCAAGATCTCATTATATTGGTACAATTCCATTGCCTAGCATTCTCTCTTTTCCTTTAGGTAGTTGGCCCAAAATTTCTTGGAACACTTCTTGATCAATATTTCTCAAAAAGTGACTATCATAAATACTTACGCTATTAGATACTTTAATGATGAATCCATATCAGACTTTATGGCTCGATGGTGTAACTTAATCCACTAATTAACCTTTTCCTTGACATAAATAGAATTAATTGAATTTTTTTCACATTCTTGTGTAAAACATATATGATCTATGTTACAAATTCAAAATTTTAAGACTTTTGATGAAGCCTTTACCATGTCCCGTAAACTTGAACTTCATCGCATTAAAGATGGAAAAGTTAAGTTGCATAATAAAAACTTCAAAATTAACCCCTCCAAAAACAATATCAATAATCCTAAAACAAAATGGGTAGAAACTATAGTTACTATAAAAAATTATTCCCCTCCAGCATCTAACCAATTGGGGTCCTCTACTTCTCAAATGCAACAACCTAGGGGCCTTACTCATTTTCCCCCTAAGAAATATATGCTTATAGGAGAACCTTATACTTTGGTATTAGATAAACTTCTATAAGTAAATTTTATTGAACTCCCTCTAATTAGACCAGTCAATGATACATGTCCTAAACCCACTTAGTATAAATAAGATGAGTTTTGTGATTATCATAAGGTAATAGGACATGACATAGAGAAATGCCAATACTTTAAATGATTGGTACAAAACCTCATTGATAAGGGGGACCTTTAATTAGATAATTCAAATGCTCCTTCCAACCAATCTTTAGACATTTTTAGATAGACATTTCTAAACCATCCATCCCCATCAAACATAATCCAACCTAACCTTGGAGAAACACAAAATCAAGCTACTCATATGATTGATACAATCTATGATCAATTATAACCTAAAGAAGCTCTAGAGAAATATGTAATATTAGATCTCCTTATAGGAGATTATTTTGATATGAGTCAACCTAAAATTATCAAAACAACTCCTAAAACCACTATAGAGCTCCATTATCTCATTACATGGGAATGTTCAAATGAACCATCTCCCTCATCTTCTCATAATGAATATCTTAAAGTGGAAAATTAAACTACTCCTTGATATTTCATAGATAAACATTTTGATACATCTAGAGTTAAACATCCAACCCCTATAAAAACATCCTCTATCACAACACCTCCTTACCCCAAAAATATTAAATGAAAACGTAAAGATCCTATTCTCAATAACTGGGATAATTGTCTTGGTATTCCACCAAAGAAAACCTTAGGTCATCCTCACATTAAAGTCAATCTTTTTCAAACATCAAAAGTTAAAAACCTTAGTCCAAGTCCCTCATATTTTCTTAACACATGAAATAACAAAGGATCTATCCCTTTCATATCATATCCATCATCTATTTTAGGTCCTCATCCATCTTTTCTCCCTATCATAGGTCCATCAAGTCAAATACATGGGAAAATACAAAGTCTCCCTCCATTATTATCCACATCTCTATCTAGATATCCACCATATTCTACTAAAGGACCATCAAAAAAATTTGAAGAAAAAGTGTCTAAGATCATCCCTATTGTAAATCCTAAATGAAAAACCCAACAATCAATAAATTTCCAAAGGAGATTCCATAACCTTTTATAAGACCACAAAATGACCCTTTGAAGGGATTTTATGCCATGAGCTTAAAACAATTCATTGATACATCTCTCATTACACTACCACCTATATGACCCATTAACCTTCACCCTTAAAGACCTGCTTGGAATAGAAATTGGGAAATATGTATATATCATAGAGTACTTGAACATGATATGTAAAATTGCAATGCCCTTAAGGATATAATCCAATAGCTAGTCTAGGATGATGACCTATTAATTGATGATCTCAATGATGAGTCTCTTAAGAAAAAGGTCACTATTCCATCCATTCCACCCACCCATAACCTTGCTAGTCCTATAAGCGATAAAGAGTCAATAGCTTCTTTAGACCCTCCATTATTACACATCGATGTCATCCATGTAGCCACTCAATCTCAAAATCAAAATGACAATAAATCTAAGGTTTCAATTATGGGAGATTCTACCTCTAATACACTTAAACCATCTAAAGAAAATCCTAAAGTTTTATTATAGGAACTACCCCAAATGAAGCCAAATAATTGGTATCAATCTCGATACTAAAATAACTTCACTAAATGCCTATAAAAATGTCATTATATGAACTTATCAAAAACACTCCACACCATTAACAAGAAATGATAGAAGCTCTCTAGGCTATTAAAGTCTGAATGAATGAGCCTCAACCATTGTAAGCATTCATAGAGGCCCTTAAAATGGTGTTAGACATTATTTTCACTGATTTGGAGGTTGTTCATTTTTCACCTAAAGATCAAGATCCTACGCTTTTCATCATATCTCAAATAAATCAAACTCAAATCAAAAGAGTTATGATAAATAATGGGGCTAGTATCAACATTATTTCTTCACACACTTTCAAATAATTATACTACTAAAAATAATTATTCTTCAATCTTTAGTAATTCTCTACACATTCAATGACATGATAACACCCATAGTATGAATGGTTGTCCTTCCCATTTGCATAGGTAATTACACCATCCATGAACTCTTTTATGTCATTAAAGGGACATTCCATGAACTCTTTTATGTCATTGAAGGGACATTTCAATATAACATTTTATTAGGACATCTATGGATTTGTTTGATGGAATTTATCCCCTCCAGAATCCATCATTGCCTTAGGTTTGAACATGAAGGCCATGTCCACACCATCCCTACTCATCCTCTTCCCTTCAAATCAAGTAACTTCACTTTTCAACTAATTGATGTAATAATACCCTCATCTAACACAACCTCATCTTCATCTTCTAGTCAAGCTTCAATTGGCATGACTATTCCTACATCAAAACTACTAGCTCAAGAATCCATTGATTTTATGATGTATTATCTTTCAATAAGGGAATACTAGTTATTATCCCTTAACACATTACCCACTCCTAGGGAATATGGCCATCCTAACAAACAACCCATGTATTCATCCAAATTAGGTGAGCTCATCCCATTTGGACCACCTTTCTTACATACCCACTTAATATATGGTGAAATTGATCACACTACTTTAGAACCTGACAATGACACCCATGCCAAATCCTTCACATCCAATTTTAAATTTCTTAGCAAATATCAATTTATACAAACCTACCTTTATCAATGTTCTTGGAAAGGCTTCGACATGGGTATATATGAGTAAGGTCTTCATGATGTCACATTAAGTGATTTCAAAAAACCACATGAAAAGCATGGATTAGGATTTGAGAAAGATTTTAAATCTTCTCCGAACCCATTATTCTACTGTCCTTAGAAGAAGAAGCATAATATTCATCATCTAATACCTCTTCCTCAACCAATGACACTGTATCCATCCCTTATAAAAAATTTTAGTCAATATGATCTCCTTAGAACCCCTCATCTTCCACCATAATGCCAAAATTTGAACAATCCCTTTGATATATCCTAACTTAATAGGATATGATACACAAACCATTCTAGTTATTTAGTGTCAAGATGATGAGTCAATTTTGACTCATTTGGGTGCTAAAAACTCTTATTTACATAATTTCATTCCATCTGAAACATATAGCTTATTAAATGAAGCCACTACTAGTATTAATATCAAGTCTCAGGAAACCCCAAGGATTATTAAAATTAGCAAAGCCATAGATGCACAATAAAACTAGGATTTTAAAACTTTTCTATTAGACCATAGTAAGGCCTTGGCCTAGTCTTATAGTGATATGCCTGATATTGACCCCATAATCATTATTCATAATATTCTCACCTTTCTTGATGATAAAATGATGAAGTAAAAACTCTATAAAATACATCCCCATATCATACTCCTAGTAATAGAGGAACTATAATGCCTTTTATCCACTAACTTCATTCAACTGATTGATTATCCTCAATGGATGTCCAACATCATTCTAGTCACTAAGCCTACAGGGGGACTTCACATCTGTACTAACTTTCATGACTTAAATCTTGCTTCTCTGAAAGATGATTTCCCTCCCTAAAACTGACCAATTAGTGGATTTGACAAATAGCCATGAAATGTTATCCTTTATGGATGGTTTTTCGATTATAATCAAATACTTATTATACTATAATATCAACATAAAACTACATGTATTACTCCTTGAGGGACTTTTTACTACCATGTTATGTCTTTTGGCCTAAATAACATAAGATACACCTATCAATGGGCCATGAATTATATATTTCATGACATAATACATAATTTTTTTGAAGAATATGTATATGACCTCCTTGCGAAGTCAAAACTCTACAAAGATCACCTATCTATACTTAAGTTTATTTTCAATCATCTACTCTAGTATCACGTGCATCTAAATCCACAAAAGTGCATTTTTGGCATCTTGATGGGTAAACTCCTAAGTTTCATTGTTTATATGCATAGAATAGAAGTGGATCCCACTAAAATCAAGGATATTTTATGGATGCCTCCTTCATCCAACCTTAAGCTACTTCACAGTTTACAAGGCAAGCTCTAGTCTATTCATCATTTTATTTCTTAGCTCTTCGATTGGTGTAAACCTTTCCACCATCTATTAAAGAAGGATAGTCACTTTATATAGGATTCTCATTGTCAAGAATCATTTAACACACTCAAATACTATCTTTTATTTCTTCCTATCCTCACTCCACCTAAAGAAGGGCATCCTTTCTTCCTTTATATCTCAGCTATAGATCATGCTCTAGGTGTTATGCTTACCCATCGAGATGAGCGTCATAAAGAGAAAGATATTTATTATATAAGTCATACCCTTATAGAAAAAAAAATTTGTTATCCACATACCAAAAAACTATACTTAACAATGGTCCTTGTAGCTTCTAAACTTCATCATTACCTACTTAACCATAAAACATACATAATTAAGAGTACCAATCCCCTTAAGTTCAAGCATTCCAAGCCTTACCAGAATCAATAGATGGCCAAATGGATTATGCTTATAGCTGAGTTTGATCTAGAATTTCTCCACCAAAAATTTGTTAAAGGGTAGATTATTATTGATCAGATGGTTGAAGCACCTCTTAGCAACAATTAACCAATCAATTATGAATTCTCTAATGAATCTATCACATCTATTTCTTAGTTAATATTGAAATATCAAATGACTCTATTCTTTAGATCTGGGGAAAGAATTATATTAATCCCTCCTCAAGGTATTCCCATGCATTTATTTTTTAAATTAGACATCGATTGCACTAATAACATGGCTGAATATGAAGCATTGATCATAGGCCTCCAAACTACCCTTGTATTAGGAGTTAGATCACTTAATATATATGGTGATTCTCAGCTAGTAGTCAATCAAATTACTAGTGCATATCAATGTAAGAATGATATCCTTAAAATATATAAGACCTTAGCTAATCATATCTTATCCTCATTCAAATTTTATTCCATCTAAACCACTCCTAAATAAACTAATAAGTTTATTGATACTATGACATCTCTTACCTCTTTTATCCCATCCTCATCTCAAGAGTCCAAGCTAGTTGTCCTTATCCATCGATTCAACTAACCTTCTTATACAATAACTGATCTTCCATCTATTCATAATATTAAGGAAAACTAGGAGGAGCCATGGTATACACAAATATTTTCTTATTTGTCTATAGGATTATCTCCTCCCCATCTATCCAAAGGTACTAAGCGTGTCCCCTAATAGAAAGCTACCCATTATACTATATTGGGGGGTTTTCTCTATAAGCATGGATTTGATAGTATTCTTACTCATTACCACTAAAATATTGAATCTACCTTATCTATTCTAGAGGTACATGATGGGTCATGTAGTGGACACTTTAGTGGTTATGTAATTGATAAAAAATCTTACGTTTATGCTACTATTGGCCCATTTTGAATCATGATTATTATGCATATGTTAAGAGGTGTGTAAAATTTCAGAAACATGAAAACTTATCCCATATCTCTAGTAAATATTTAAAATTAGCAAGGGAATTTTGGCCATTCTCTTAATTGGGGCTTGATCTTATAGGGTAAATTAACCCTAAGTCCTCTCATCATCACAATTTGATCATTACCACCATAGAATACTTCACTAAGTGGGTGGAAGATGTACCACTTATCTCAACTAAGGTAGAAAATATTGTGGAGTTTATCCATCATCAAATTATTTTTCATTTTGGAGTTCCATATAGGATAATAATATATAGTGGTAAATATTTTAAAAATAATAAAGTCTAGGCACTATGTGACTCATTTAAAATCAAATTAAGTTTTTCCTTGCATTACTATCCTCAAGACAATGGTCAAGCAGAAGAATATAATAAAACTATGGTCAAAATCCTAACCAAAGTCATCAATGAAGCTATAAATGATTGTCATCTTCAAATTTATTTCACATTATGGGTGCATCAAACTAGTATTTGAACTTCTACAGGTGCTACTCCTTTTTTCCTAGTCTATGGTGTAGAAGTTGTACTCCCTTTAGAGGTCCAAATTCCCTCTCTTCATATTTCCCTTGAAGACATCATTTTTGATGAGGATTTTCATTGAGAACATTTATCCCAACTTCAACTCTTAGATGAGCATTGTGAAGTAGTTATTGATCACCTACATATCTATCAAGAATTTCTAAAATGCACATATAATAAACATGAAAAAGAAAGAGAATATAACATCAGAGACCTTGTTTTTAAATAAAATAAACATGTCACTAATATGGAATGAAGTAAAATAGGTAAGTTTGTTCCTAATTGGCTTGGCCCATACATCATAACCCATAAATATGGATCTGGGGCATATCATTTGAGCTCTCTTAATGGTAAACTAGAGTGTGAACCTCTTAATGCATTACATCTACATCCTTTCTATAATTAATAGATATTTACTCATCTTAGTTATATTACCTCAAATTACTATCATTTCCTCCTATCCTAAATACCAATAATGATATGAGAATTATGTGGTTATTTGGTACTCAGTATAACCCCAACCTTGAATATGAATACCCTATCTCTATTCATAACATTTTCTCATGAATAAGTTTCACTTGGTATGGGAGAAACCCTATATCATTATTTCCCTTATTCCTTCAAAGCCTTTAATTTGACAAGATAACACCATCACCCCATGTCTTGAATTCATGAAAAATATCCTAAGGTATCTTTTTATGTCAACTCACATTACTATTTTGGGATCCAAAATCAATTAAGTAATGAAAATCAAAAGTATCAAAATGGGCTAAATAAATAGACTAATCCCTTGAAGGACATCTATAATCAAATATATAAAGACAAAATAATAGACTAATCTCTTGAAGGGGAGATATGAAAAAACATAAAAAATTTAGATCACTCCCTTGAAGGATGTATACCAAGTAGAAAACTTCTTGTATTGATCAGTTTTCAAATTATGCTATTTTAAAGCCCTAAAAATGAAACAAAGCAATAAAATAAATTGTAAAAATTAGTATCCCAAGAAAGCTTCCCACATCAATCATCTTTATAATTATAGGCTTCCCATATTGATCAGCCTACTTGTTAGCATAAAATTTATCCCTAAAAGATAAATCTTGATTTTTAAATATGGCATGGAGAATGTTATCTCTAAAAGCAATACATTCCCCCTCATCCCATCAACAAGGATAATATTCCTAGTATAAAAAACCAAGGCTGAAGCTCTAAGCTAACTAAGGTTGTGTCAATATCTCTTATCATCTAGTTAAGGATGTGTATTCCACGTGTATGAAAGATTTTCTTTTTGGTTATGGTCCAAGTCAATGTCAAGCAAATCCATAATCTATAATTACTAAAATCCATAACTTCACATCAATAAATCACTAAAATTTATAATCCATAATTACTATTTAGCATAATTCAAACTCATAATCCATTAATACAAAACCATTTCATGATATATATAACATCTACATCAATCGATAAACATCCACAACATATAGAAGCATTGATTAAAATTAAAAACATAACGTCTAAATCTATAATCCATCACATCCATAATCTAGAATCCATCCATAGCATACATGATAATAACAATCAAATCTAGAACACATAACATCTAAATATATAAACCATCACATCGATGAATCCATAAAGTCATAACATATCTATAAATATCAATAATCCATAAACAAATACACATGATCCATCCATAAACATAAAATGTCTTTATATATATATATATATATATATATATATATATATCAAAGGTCTATACAAATGTCATAATATGAATACAAAGGGGGCTCTTAGCCCATATAGTATGATATATTTAGTGAAATTGATCCTA
Source organism: Torreya grandis (assembly GCA_037957365.1). Classification (NCBI taxonomy): domain Eukaryota; kingdom Viridiplantae; phylum Streptophyta; class Pinopsida; order Cupressales; family Taxaceae; genus Torreya; species Torreya grandis. The sequence continues at coordinate 1,609,288 of JARHVA010000371.1, read as the reverse complement.
TTGAGGTTAATTATATCACCTCCCTCATCATCTCCTCCTTAGCCTACTATACTCCCTAAACTAGCAGTACCCCCAAGAGTCCTCTATGATTTGTGGTAGCTAGCCACATATGAATCAAGATAAGGAACATCAGGTAGCCACCTATGTACTATCCTCTCATACTATGACATCTTTGAAATTAAATCTTTGTACTATCAGAGTGGTATCATATTTATAGGAAATGCCATTCTAGATCTTGTAATGTCTAGGGCTGGTCTCTCTATCGAGGTAGATCTCATCTGCTCTAGCTGTATCCTGTATCTATCTTATTCTTATATGGCTCGATCATGTTTCCCCCTCATGATATATAGATCAATCTATAATATATAAATATAATCTTATAGTGTAAAATGGGTTACTCATACCTCCTATATCTTAGCCCTCATTATCCCTCTCAGCAATAACTAAAACTATATCTAAATGATCATAAGATGGGGAATCCTATAAAGGTCCCTCTTCCATGTGTGCATCTGGGGCATATTATAATGGTACCTCCTCCACGTGTATATATAGAGCATATTTCTCTATCTATCCTCTCTCCTCATCCTCCTCAACCTCCCTCACCTCCTCAATAACCACCCCATGTTGTGGTCTAACTGCTCTCTCCTATCTCCTCACCATCTTAGCTACAAACCAAACTACATAATCATCTATATACCTAACATCATCTAGATTACTCACTATATGATCCTCCTATGGGCCCATCAAAATAATGGTAGTATCAAGTGCCAGCCAATCAAATTCTATATCCTCCTGCCTATACAAACATAGGGCTAAGGGAACATCTTTTAATAACCTAGACTATCAATGGATCCTATCAAATTAAAATAACTCAAGGTACTCTAGATGTCATCCATATACCCATATCTCTCAAACCAAATCTCCTATTTCCACCACTAAACTAAGACACATTGGGAAGTCTACATAAGGCCTGTAGATAGCATCCCCTATCTATAAGCCACTGAACACTTGTCTATAGTGCACTAGATCTCACACCACTCTGTCTACATTTAGAAAAATCATATCTTCCTTCCACTAAAGGAAACCTACACTATACACCATCTCCCTAAATCTAGTCCATGGAGTCCCTATAGGATGAATCACATAGATGTGCTCATATGCCCAACAATATAATATAAATATAATATCAAGCCTTGAGTGGTGCCTAGTATGCTAGCTCCATAACTCCCTATATATTTTCCATAATAGTGTGGGCACCCAAGAAAAAACCATACAAAACTTTGCCATGTCTACTACAACACCAGTGAAACTCCATTATAGTCATCTTCCCCTAGAATTTGGTAGTACATAATAACTCAATTTCAGCATCATCATCATTGGCACAAGTCTCTCCATAAGATCCTGGTCATATAATGACTAGAAGGAAAACACCTCAAGAAAAAATCTAATGTCTACTACATCCTCATCATATAATCATGCCAACACTGCTGCTCATCCATCCTCATCTATAGCATATACATGAGTGCCTAGAATCAATACTTGAAGTATGTAGTGGATGTCCTCTATAGTGATCATCATCTCACTTGTGGATAACCAATACATGTTGGTGGTATAATCCCACCTCTCTAGCAATTCCACTATCATGTCAGTATCCTTATGGAAATGGTGATAATGATGAATCCCTCCAAATCTAACCATCTCAAGATGTGCCTAGTCCTCATCACTCATAAACATCCATAATTACACCAACAATGAAGGGACCCTATCTCTCATCATCACCAGCTCTTGTGCCTATCAAAAACATCCATTTAGTTAATCAAATACATAAATTTATTTCTTTATATCGATCCTCTAAGGATTGATGTTGATTTTATAATGATCAACAAGAATTTGATGGATCATGGTTGATCCTTTTCCAATCAATGCCGATCCTCTAAGATCGATGATGAGTTTCTCAACCCAAAAAAATTTCCCCTAGGCTATATGTTCCTAAAATGAAAAGCATATACTTATCTACCCCCCTTTTTCCCCACAATTTTCCTATCAAACCAAATTTCTAATACACAACTTAAAATAGAACAAAATATAAATAAATTACTAAACTTAACCAAAAATAAAACACCTACCTTGCATTGTAGTCATCGTTGCCATCATCCACTTCTGCTCACCTCCATTGTCTCCCACTCTTCTTACAAGGTTGACACACATAAATTTTTTCTCTTGGATTTTTATTCACATCGATAGCCAAATGAGCTTTATACCATGTCAGATGCCTATATTTAGCCTTTTTCACAATCAACATCGATCACTCTGATTGATATTGATTCCCTTAATCGATGTCGATCCCTTTCCAATTGATGTTGATTATTTTGGCTTATTAATTTTTTGCATTTTTAGACCATTTCACATGCTTCTAGTTTAGATCCCAAGCCTCGTATTGTTACTTTTGCTTTAGCTATCCCATTTTTGTCTCCTATTACACTTTAGATTTGAGTATTTTGACCCCTTATCAGTTCCCCAATCTCCTTAAAGGTGCACCCCTTTTTTATGACATTTTCCCATTATAGGATTCTAAGGGTATATTTTGTCTTGCAAACATTTTTCTATAGGTAACGCATACACCATATGTACACTAGATGTTATGGTCCACCATTCCTATCTTTTGTTCTCTTGCTAGCCTTTAATTTTGCCCACCTATTTTAGCTATGGAATTTTGTTACTCCATTTAGTTTCTGTGGAATTACTACCTACATTACTTTTTATCCTATTATTTTAGAGCTTCCTTACATTATCTACACTTTTGATTGACTTTTGATATCACCCATTTGTCTATTTTTACTCACCCCATTATGTTTTTACCTTTCATCTATTTCAAACCCATCATCCATTTTATCTCACTTATCAATGCCCAATTTGAGGTGGGATACCTTCTCATAATAAACTTGGGGCATTAGACACCTTACATTTTTTTATCTCATAGCCCATTATTTCATGCCACTCCACAAAAAGGGACAAATGTAGATACTAGTTTTATACACCCTTGTGTATTAACTTGATGCATCATCACATTATTATGTTATTCCTAAAATAATGAACCCTATTTTAAATTATTTAAAATAATTTCATTCACCTCATCCCATTTACTTTTACCACATATGTTAATTAAACTTAATTACCATGGTTAAATATTAATTAACCCTATTTCTACCATCCTTAATCATAAAAAGCCAAAAAAAAACAAAATAAATAAAATTTACCAACCTCCCAACCATCCTCTTAACCACTTACCCTAGTAAAAAACCCATGTAACAACTTAGCGTTTCATTCACTTTGTTTGTCACATAGTTTTAGATGACCCTAGCCAACTTTTTACCAAATCAGGCTAATCAATGTCGATCCTTCATGATCGATGCTAATTCTCTCAGATTGACATTGATCCATATATATAGAGCAGACCTTTATGGATCAAGAGGAAGGTGACTATGATTTTGGACTACATAAATCTGCTAAAATTCTATTCTGACCTATGTATGAACTTTATCAACAATCTACCATCCTTTGAAACCTCTGTTTGCAAGCTTATCGAAGGATTCTTTAAGCTTTCTTTGACTAATCTTATCCAAGTCTATTTTAAACTATTAAAATGTAAGTTTGGTACTTTAATTTATTCATTTTTTGAATGTATAGTTAGCTATGTTTTTTTATCATTATTCTACATTTGTTTTTTATTATTTTATCAATAATACATGTCCTTATGATAGTTTGTTTTTTTAAGTTTAGAGTTTTACACAAAATTGATGTCAATCCATATAAATCGATGTTGATCCTATATTATTGATATAAATCCATGCTAAACCTTCAAAACATTCTTTTAATATATTTTCATATCATTTTCAATCTTAAAATATATCAAAAACTTGCATTCTATTTTCTAAAAAACTATCTTTTACATGTAGATGACTCTACCTGGATTATCACATGACATTATTAGCATATTTGATCTCCCCATTCTCCCACAATGTTTTTTTATTGATAAAAGTGACATTTAATTAAATTTAGGTCTTTGTGTTGTGGTTTGTACACCTTATTAGGAAATCATTGATGAATAGCTATAATTCAAGAAGACATTGATATCACCACTAAATTCTAGGATAATTACTTCAATCAGATTAATATTGTTATATATTAAGTTATCTTTGGTATTTTCTCTTTTCATCTAATCCATATATATCTTCATATTTTCATGTTTATTTATGAACTTGAATATTGAATGTGGGCTAGCATCCACTTAAGGAAGCATATCACTTATTAGGACTAGTTTCTTACCAGGTAGCTCACTTATTTTTCTATTAATCCATTTCTTATGAGTTAATGTTATTTTAAAGTCATTCCTCCCAAGCCAAAGAGGATTTACCACAATATTTATCAATGGTGTGTAACCAAACTTCATCACTAGGTAATTCTAAACCTTGCATTTACTTTTTTGTAGTAGCTAATTAGTCCACATTGAAAAAGTGAAAAAAAAATACTAAAACATAATGTATAATAGAAACTCTGAGTAATTACCTAGTGGGATGGGGCAGGATTTCCATCATGACACCCAAGTAGGAAGGGTAGATTCATAAGATCCCTCATGACATCAAAAATTGGTGTGTGTGTGTGTGTGTGTGTGTGTGTGTGTGTGTGTGTGTGTGTGTGTGTGTGTGTGTGTGTGTGTGTGTGTGTGTGTGTGTGTGTGTGTAAAACAAGAAAATGCAAGTGTCATGATGTATAATCATACAAATAAACACACACATCATGACACTTGCATTTTCTTGTTACACACACACACACACACACACACACACACACACACACACACACACACACACACACACACACACACACACACACACACACACACACATCTATCTGTGTGTGTGTGTTTCTTTGTATGCTTCTACATCATGACACTTGTATTTTCTTGTTACACAAACACACACACACACACACACACACACAATCATATGAGACACACAAAAGGTAGGCCAAGGGGAATAAATACAAGGGACATGGGCACATATCACTAAATATGAGAATGAATACATACAAGGGCATGTTCAAATGTCCACATACACAAGCAATAAGTAATTTGTCATATAACCACATAGAAGGACATGTTCAAATATCCACCCATAAAATCAAGGAAGCACATACAAGGGACATGTGTACATGTATAAGTAATATAAATAGAGAAGTGGTGTAGATCCAATAACAATGGCATATTCAAATTCACTCGAATATAGAAGAAGCATAGGAAACACATTCAAGTCTAATCTAGGAAAACTAGAAATGATAACTTGTATAATTATGTAGTGAAAATCTATGTAGATGTTAGTATTCATATATACTAAGTATAACTAGTGATATTTGGGAAAAATATAAGAAATGAAGAGTAATGATCAATATCAAGATAAATCAATGAGTAATTGGAATGTAAAGTATGTAATATAGAACCTAATTATAAAAACTATGTAGGAGATGCCCTTGAGTGGGTGGATGCACTCAATAAGAGAAAGTGAAGTATATGCATATGATAAAAATGAATATATTGGGATAGATAGTAATATTAAATATATGGAAAGTAGTATAAATGTAAACATAACAATGCATACAATCTATACATTTTATATTTTGGAAATATTTGAATGTTTTTATATTTTGACATGCTATATTATTTTTGTGTTTTATGAGTATAGTCTATGTATAATAAAATTAAAATAAACTATGTATAAAGAGCAAGAGTGAGAAGGAAGTATGTCCAAGGGTAGGAACCATACTAATCAATGAGTCTCATGGGATACTCACTATCACCATTACTTGTGTTGAGGAGGGGAAATATGATTATGCATGTGGTGTGAAATGGAAACTATGAGCCCATGATATATTATGCTATATAATATAATCATGAAGCTACCTAGTAGTGATGTTATGATGTTGTGGCACTAACAGTGATGCCCTATGGATTGTAGGTGTCTTAGGGACCCATCTAGTAGAAGTAAAAGATGTAGGTGCCCTATGTAACCCCTAGAGCCCAATATAACTAATCTCAACATAAATTGAGTAAAGTAAGGTCCTTTATAATTTATGACATATCATTGATGTAGGGGTCTCTCTAGTAATTGTCTCTATGGGAGAGTATGCATGTGTGTAGATACTGGAGGAGTAGACCTAGTATACACTGATGACTTTACTAAACATTTTGATGTATTCATAATATTTTTACTCTCTATTGTAATTTATAATTATGTAATATCTTATAATGGTGTTGGAACTATAATTAGTGTTTATTTTTGAACTACTTATGGGGTGGGTAAAAGATATTCATATGAGACACCCTCAACCTTAACCACCTTATTAGCATGCATATACTTTAGGCATCAATATAGTATATATTGGATGGATTTATGCTACTATAACCATGGCATACCCGATAATATGCTAAATGCACCTTTACTAGGTACTACTAGGAATCAAGTGTCTATGTGTGCTAGTACCACTTATAATGGAATAACAATCTACCAAATGGATCTTTGAATGTTTCCATTCAAACCACTAATGATTTTATCTATAAGTAATATATCTTGATATATATATCCCAAATATTATAAGAGTGTCATTTTAAACATGATTATTCTTGACCAATTGTCAACCATAACACTGTGAATATGATGGTGGTCTATATATGCTCATATGAATAATGCATGTAAATCTATGTCATCATTCACAATCTCTTACTCTAAAAATGTGATATGTGGTCTAGGTGGCATTATAATGTGATACATGCCAATAATTTTTTGTAAGGGATGTGTCTCCTCTATAATTATGTGATAGGAAGTTGGTAGTGGATGCACCTGGTATGCATAGTGAACACCTAATGTACCCCCTACCATATTAGATGTATGATTTGGTAAAGTATTTTAAAATATATTTAGTTCTTTATCCTCTATCTTTTATTATTTTGGTGCCTCTATTAGTTTTCCCACATCAATAATGTTATCCTTAATGAAATCTTGTATCTTGTGCTTTAGGCTAATGCATCTATTTATCATGTGCCTTGGTGCCCTGTGATACTTGTAGAATGCATTTGAATCATAACTCTTTGGAATATGTCATGCCATATCAACCTATTTAATTGGAAGGATAGATATGCCATTAAATTCTAATAATTGATGTAGATCATTTTTTGGTGACTCTAGAAGATTAATTAAGACTCTATGCTAAGGAGTAGATAAAACCAATTTGGGTAAAGGGTTAGAATTTGTATTAATGATGGCCTTTTGATCAATTTTGTTTTCTATGGCCCTTACATTTTATAGAGGTTTGTTTTAACTCTTAATAGTTAATTCTAATTCATTTGTGTATTTTATTTTGCCCATTGATAAGATATTAGCCTCTCTTTCCTTGACTATGTGTCATAAATCAATAAATGTAGGAAACTTCATAAATAAGATAGATTCATGTAGTGGTGGTAATAAAGTATTGTTAAATATATCCTAAAGCTCTTTGTCTACCATGGGTCTAGTTAATTTGTCTATTGTTGTCTTGTATCATAATATATAACTGGTGATAAGCTCATTTGACTTTTTCTTTAACTATGATACTTATGCCTATGATACATTATAATTGATGTTGATAGAGAAGTGTGATAGGAACATATTGGTTAAAGTATTGAATTCCATGATAGATTGATTTGAAAAATCATAGAACCAATGTAGGGAATAATCCTTGAGACTACATAGAAATAGCTTCATAAAAATCCAATCATTAATAACATATTATAATCATGCTATGTGAAATATTTGTGGTGATGCTTTGGGTTACCCTTTCCATCATATAATGTGATCTTGGGTGCCACGAAACCAAATGGAAAAGGATTTTACACTACGTGATGTGCCAAAGGTATATGCAAGATAATGTTGGAATCTAAGGCATGTGATGACCTAGCTTCTCATTTCTCATGATGTAATACCATAGACTATAGATTAATAACCTCATGCATAAGGGATTGTATACCTAGAGTAGAATAACTAGCCATAAGTGGTGTAGCTATCATTGATGGTTGAATAACAATCTAGGGTTGTGCTATCTAAGTTGGTTATGTTGGTCCCACTAGAGGTGTAATAACATTATTAACTTGAGGGGTTGAATATTAACCATTTTTTTTCATTTGGAGATCCTCTTGAAGAATTTTTATGAAATCATCTTGTATATCTTTATGTTTGGACAAAAAGTCTTGTAACTATTACTTATCAATTTCATCATATTTGTTGTTAAATTCTCCCAATGTAAGTTAAAAGGTAAGAAAAAAATTTTATGTATTTTAAACATTTAAGAATAGTAATTTATAAAATATTTAAATATTTAAATATAGTAGAAAATTCTATATTTTTTAAAATTAAAATATGAATATAGATAGAAAAGGATATAAACCCTAAGTGTGTCTAGGGATAAGGTTTTTGAATCTAGGGTTTCTTTTACACCAATTTCAATTATATGTATAAGAAATTGAAACCCTAATGTGAAATTGATTTTAATTAACTATATTGTTTGAAAAAAATCAAAAAATTAGAAGTATGTAGACCTAAATTTATATAAAAAAATATGGATGAATGCAAGCTAGTATTTGAAGTAAGATGGGTTCACCAAATAATTTAACCTTTTAGGGTTTAACTATGTAAAACTTATATTTAAATTAAAGGGTTGAGTTATCTAGATTAGTTAAATAAATTGTAATAATTAAGTAATGGTTTGTTATAGAATTTGACCTTATTTGAATTTGTTAAAAATAGTAATAAATAGGTTTAAATATAAAATTATCTAAAAAGTGACTATCATGGATGATATGGGTTATTAAAGTTGAGTTCTACATAGTTGTAAGTGTCATCAATAGGATTTTAAAATCTTTTTCTTCACTAGATAGTAGTGCCCCACATAGATAGTAACACCATGTTTATGTAGTGTCCTCAATGTGGCACTAATACCCCCTTTGCAAGACTGTTCCTCTTCTCTAGGAGCACTTGTGTTTTTTTTTATGTCTTATTCTTACATGCATGAAACTAAGATCTTTCTATTGTGCCTAGAAAAATTGATTCAGTGTGTAAACCCTAATCTTCCTTGCAAGTGAAACATGAGAACTAATTATGTGTTCATTAGAAGGATAAGATAGACATCCTCAACACCCCACTGTGAAGAGAGTTGACTAATTACCAATACTCCAAAGAGGGATCAATCTTGATGTAGTTCTCCTACCTAGTGTTTGATGAAAGTACAATTGAATGCTAGAATGAGAATGGATTTAGATGCCTTGAATGTTATTTATATTTGAGATATTCAAAAACTAAGCTTAGGGTTTTTTTAGGTGGTAGTATGTATAAGTAGGTAAAAATAGGGATCAAATACCTTGATTTTTCTCAACTTATCTTTGGTTTAAATGTGCTTTTTCATCTAATTAATAAAGGTCAATTAGAATTATATTTATAGAGATATGTATCTTGTGTGGATAATAAAATATACTTAAGTTGACCTTAGGAGAGGCACACATTTGAAAAGTATATGTTTGGAAGAGTTAGGGCTAAGGAAAATAACACTTAGTTGGGGACACTAGTTCCATGTGGTTTAGTGTCCCAAATGTGGTGCTAATTTTCATTTTTTAGACTACTAAGAAAGTTGGGTTAGGATTTGAGAAGTTAGTTTTGAGATTGTTTTTTAGCTAACTATATGTGACTGTGGTCTACTAAATGACTTAAAAAGTGTGTTTAAGTCTCTAGGATAGGTCTAGCACTAAGCTAAGAATATGGTAACTCAAGCAACACTTTTAGCATCTATTTACCACTTTTAGGTGAATACAAATGTTATGTGGCCAAATAACTAAGAATATTCTACTTAATATCATGTATTAGGTTGTTTAATTCCATCCTTGAGAATCCATTGGTGGTCTTAGATGATGATGTTAGAAATGCCTTTTATTGTGTATATTATTCATTATACTCTCAAAGTAATTTATACACAAGATAATTATATCCTCAAAATATATTTTTGAAACATATCCATTTATTATAAGACCTAATTCCTCCAAGAACTCCTCATTTATTTCTTTCATAAATATCAAATTAACAAGCTCTACATCTAACTTGTTATATTTACAATTTTTTAAGGCTAAACATAAATCTTTCAACATAGTATTTTAATGGTTCCTCCTCCTTTTGTGACACCTGAACGATGTCATATAGTATGATTTTTTTCCATTTATAGTAGACATAATATTTGGATCAGAATATATCCTTCATGTCTTTCAAATACATGATTGTATTATTTCCCAACCCCGTCATCCAACATAGGGATGCATCTTTGAGAGAAGCTAGAAATAATTTTATAGTTTGGGCATCATGATTATAGTAATAACTATGAAACATTATGTCAAACTCAAAGAGGAATGTATTAGGGTCCACACTTACCATTCCCCTAAAATTAGGAAAAGTTGATAAGGGGATGTTCTTCATAGGTGTGTTACTCATATGGGTGTTGATGCTAGATTTAAATTTTATGGGCACATTAATAGGTTTTTATCCTTATACGTATATCATGATCATAAAAAAAAATATGAATTGGTGAATTTTTTCAACCCATGCTTCAAATTCCTTATCAAAATTATTAGCCCAAGGTGAGTAATGAATGATGCCCTATAATTTTTTATGTGAAAGGAATGTCTTCTAGATGGAGGTGATGAAGTGAAATATTTTGGGAATTATTTTGGAAATTAGATAAAACTTCCATATTTCTTAGTTTATCCTAAAAGTGTAGGTTTAAACTTTCCTTTTGGGGTTATAATGGATTGTTATTCTCTTATATAAATAATATTAGGTGAAGGCAAAATTTATTGAATGCTAGACTCCTATGTAAGGTGATAAAGTTGGTACTCCTATAAGGATTTATTTTTCAAGGGTATGTAGATACCCTTGTCCTTTGTCCTTATATTTATCAACTAATTCATCTAATAACCTTTTATTTTCTACCTCTTCTACCTCTTTTAATATGTTTTCAGGTGATATGGGTGGACTAGATAGATGTGTGCTTTTTTGACTTATAGTTGTTGAGGGTGATACCTTAGTTTCTACTCCTATATAAAACATAAATTTCCTAGGTCAAATCTACCTTATCAATCTCTCTTGTGCTACATACACTCATTCAAACTTTCATTTGGATATTCTTTTCCTTGCATTGCATGGATTTAGTTCAAAGATAGAACAAAAATATTTTGACTAATCTAGTTTATAGAAATTTAAATCTTAACTATAAATTCATAAATTATTCTATAAATTATGAAAATTATAATATAAATCACAAATCTAACTCAAAATATTAGGATAATAATGTTTGACACATATCCCCAAAATTGGTGCCAAAATGATGAGAAAAATTATACCATCAATTAAACATGAGGCATCCAAGCTTACTTGAAACCTGAAAAAGTCATTTGAGGGGAAATAATTTTATTTATTAATATTTATACTTTCACTAATTATCAACTTAGGGTGTGTATTTGGCAATATGTTAGTACTATATATGCAACACTAGTTTCCTTCAAAGGTTGAGGTGCTAATGTTATGTGTATGTAAAATATTTTCATACATTAAAGTAAAACACTTATATGTAAATTAAGTGATAGGAAATTAAATAATAAGAACTTAAATAGTAGGAAATTAAATCCAATGTTTTAATGGAAGCTTCCTCTTATAATACTAAATTGAGTTGCTATAATAAGAAATGCTTATGAAAAAAACATAAAAATGAATTTATGGTTTAATCATATAATGAATAATACAAAATATGATGAATAACTAAATATAAAATAACAAATGACATATTTACCACAATCCTCTAGAGTGGGCCCTACCTCATTTGGATTTGTGTCACAATCCCTTCTTCCTATTATAGTTGTTACTTCAAATAACTTCTTATTGCATTAAAAAACCAATACAAATCAGAATATTTCTATAGATAAATTATAGAGTTATAGAAAAAACATTCTCTCATAAATTCTCAATTACTATTTAAAATGTCCTACCTACTAGCCTATGCATTAATACCTACTATTTAAATAAAGAGGAAAACTTATTATTTTTATCATATAGTAAAAAAATAAATTATAAAATACATTATGGTTGTTAACAAAACATATGGGAAATAATTTACACATGTACTATGGCATATTTATAAATAACATTTAAAGAATATTTGAAAAAAGGATATAAAATAGTTTGTTTCATGGTTTCAATGGTTTGGATGTGTAGATAGAGAAGGAATGATGATGATGTATTTTAATTTTAATTTTCACTTTTCATGTATTATAATATCCTCTTTTTTCCTCAAACTAAATATGAAATCTACCTCACACCACCTACTATTCATCACAACCACAACTAGGCATTAAAAACAAGTGTTACATATTAGTAGAACCACTAAAATTATTTCTATGAGTTGGAGCGATAGTCACAACTAATAATATGGGTTGTAAAAACTATCATTTCCATTTATATGGGTTGAAAACCCAATTTATACAGATTGTATACCCATTTTATATGGGTTAGCTTGGCTAGTTGTTATGGATTGGATACCTAATTACTATGGGTTGGTCTACCCAATTGCTATGACCTGAAACCCAATTGCTATGGGTTACCCTACCCATTTGATTCATGATGGATACCCAGTTGCTAAGCATTAGACTATAATAAATCCAATCATGTTATCCATTTTAAATGGGCAACTTCTCTTCTTCATAGTTTATCCTTAAAATATATATGCACTAGATTAGGAAAAAGTCCAAAATACTATTGATAGTGAATGATATAGTAATATTAATAAAATAAATAATTTAATCATAATACACCAAATGTATATATAAAAAATGTTCACTATATATCATAAATAAATACAAAAGGAAACTATGGTATGTTATGTTGATTGAAAATGATCAACAAAAAGGGTTTTGGAATAGATTTTAGGGTTGATTTCTTATCTTTTAATCATCAATCAAAGTAAATAAATAAAGAGTGTAAGGATATACATATTATCTTGGGTTTCTTTTGTATCTCATCAATCTCCCCCTTGGATCAAGTGGCACTTTCTGAGATATCTTTTAGGTGAATATCAAGATATAAATATTCATAGATATGTATCCTAAGCAAGGTTACCTTGTTGGTTAAACTTTTCTTCTTGAATCTATAAAATTGATTTAATAATTTTAGGAATATTGGATTTTTATTACTAATTTAGTTAAGGGTCTAAGATAATTGAATCAATAAATAATATTGGGATAATTAAGCTAGTAATTTGTATAATTTTATTATAATTTAAACCTTTCTAAAAATAGTAATAAGTGAAGAGAAATGTAACTTAGCTTAAATTGGACTAAGATGGGTGAGAGAGGGTCTAGAATTTTCTATGTAGGACTATGATAGTATCATGAATCAAAATCTATCCTTCATTTTTTTAAAGGATAAGAGTACTAAAATAAGACACCCTAGGGTCCAACACTATAGTCCTCTTTTGCTACTATTATCATGGAGGTCTAAGTTTTATAGGGTTTGTTTTTTGTCCCTATATGATCCTACCTATGAAATTTTGGATGATGGATGCCTATATAACTCCATGTAGAGTTGATTTAGTCTTTAAACCCTAGACTCTATTATGCTTTGACAACTTTGAGAAAGAGGGGGGTTAGTGTGTGTAAGATGCATTAAATGTGTATCCACACCCCTTATGTGGGCACACTGCATAAATACCAATACTCCAAAGAGGATCAATTCATATTTAGTTCTCTCACTTGATGTAATTTATGAAATAGTGTTATGAAGATGCAAAATATTAAAACTGGGTGTGCTTGAGGTGGTTAGGGATTGATGTAAGGATTTGAATAAGCTTGTGGCTATATTGGATGGTTATATTAGAGAATAGGGACATATTCTTGAGTAGTATTTCTTGTATTCTTGCTTGCTTTATGATTTTATAACCCCTTATAAATGAACTTTAAATGGGCTTTTATATAGATCTATTGGTCATGGGTCAAATCTATTCACATTAGGCTAATAAGAAGAAAGATAGGAACTAGAAGGAAATGATCATTGGAGATAAAAATGTGCTTACATAGGAGCATCATAAATATACACCTTTGGGCTCAAAACTATAGTCTAAGTTGGGTGATATTTTCCTAAAGGTATGGGACCTAGGGGATAGGATTAGCCTAGGAAATATTTCCTAGAGGAGGTGAAATCACTATTTTGAAGGCTATTGATGACTGGGAATTAGTGAAAAGGTGTCTAGGATGGTCATGAGGACAAGAAAGAGGGACCTATGGGTTAGGTATCACAAGCCACACTCAAGTTACCAAGTTTCATATTTTATATGACTACATTCCCCCCCCCTTTTATTCTAGTTATGCAACAAAGTGAAATATTAGGATAAAGGAAAAATAGAAATTGTACCTAAACTTATCTACAAGGTTTAAGCTCATGAATCTATGTGATGATAGGTGTGCATAGAGAGAGCATGTTGTGAAGTGTAAATATGCAAGAGAAAACAAAGAGTAGATCAGTTCTAACTAGATATGTTATATCTAAAATAAGAACATACAAAGCTGGGTAAGAGAGAGGAAGAAAAAGGAATGAATACACCTCATCGAGTATATGAACCAATATAAAACCTATTATGATGTTGAGTAATGTTGGATGATAATGAGTGATGTTAGGTATGTGTTTTACTAAGATTAATATCATGAATGGAGTTAAGTGCTCAATTCCCTAAGAGTGGCTCAAGAATGCAAAGGTTATCCTTTTGGCTCCATCATCGCCCATTAAGTGAAGCTATGAACTGATACTAATATGAATGTGTGTCATATGAGATGGAACTTGAATCCCATGAATTCTCTGTAATCTAACAATGTGGTATAAATATCCTAACGTGTGCTAGAAACTAGGCCACTCTTGGCCAACTCAAAAAAAATAGAGTTTAGGCTTATATGAAAGCCACTTCAAAACTAGGTAATAGGCTTATGTGGAAGCCACATAGAAATGTGGAGGTTAGGATTGTATGAAAGCCACTCCAAAATGATTTCAACTAGCTACTGATGGAATAAGGCATGTAACTACCAAGAATGCCTGGGTAATATGCTGAACTCAAAAAGAAAAGAAGTCAAATGTGCCATGTACATTACCCCCCAATCATTGGTGTCTAAAACATGGATTCTAATCTAGAATTTATATCAACTACCTAACCAAAAATAGAAGTAAGAGCCATCATTTTGTGCATGATTCCCCCTATATCTAGATTCTTTGAGAAAAAATTATACAAAAACTACTGAATCTAAACTAGTTTGTATGTGCAAAACTATAGTTAAGCTTACATTTTTACCTATTTTTAGAAAGTCTAATTTTTATCTATTTGGATAGGAGTGCCAAAATGATACACCCTACTATCTAGAATTATAGTCTAATCTTGGCACTATTATTCTAAGCTGATTCTATGATTGTTCTTTGGTTATCACTATTTGTCTAGTCTATTCTACTTTGTTTGAAGTCTGGATACTATTTTGGGTGTTCTAAAAGATAATTTTTTGATTGTTAAGATCTCTAATATCTATGACAAAACCCCTATTTTTTTACCCCTCATTTTAATGTAGGAATGAATACCCTACAATGACTATCCTTAGAATAAAGATCCCTACACATGTGTTATGATACAAAATACAAGATATAACAATGATAATCAATAATACATTTCAAAATATAACATGGTTTATAACAAAGATTTTTAGATCAACATGGGTATGCCTAGATAGATATGATAATGTAATATCATGTGAAATGAACTAAATTGAAACTATAAATGTTAGTTGTTAGTTGTCAAGGAGGTATGGATCATGATGTCCATCATCGCATCTAAGAAATAAAGATAATGCATGATGTGGATCATGACATTGCAAAAAATTGAGAAGAAAACAAGTAATAAACATACAAGTTAAGAAACAAGAAGTATATAAGAGTGGCCAAGGGGAAAATCAAACAAGGGACATGGATACATGTCACTCAAATTGTAAAACAAGTATACAAGGCATGTTCAAATGCCACATACACATATAATTGGAAAGAAGCAAGGTTGGCATGAAATCTATAATCACATAGAAGAGTATAAGCAAAGGACATTGGAAAATGTCCTAAGACACACAATAATATAAGAAAAGGTTATTAGAAAATGCCCTAAGGCACATATAGGAGATAAAACAAGAACTAAGAAATGTAATCATATCTAGTTATGCAAAAAAAGAAGGAAAGAATGTAAATAATGGAAATACAATCACAAGAAACTAATCAAAGCAAGAAGTGAAAGTATGCAAGACATGTATTACAAGACTAGGTATATGCTAAGAAATACACAAGTTCATATAATAGTAAGTGTTGATAGAGTAATCTATGTAAGCTAGTAAGTAATGTATATCAACATGATAACTAGAAGGTATGGTATAAGAATGACATAACCTGGATGGTCTAGTCATGTAAAATATGCCCTTAGTGGGTATATATATTGATGTATGTCTCTAATATCTATGTAGGATTCCCCATAAATGGGTAGAATAAATCAATCAAATATTGGGATGTCACTACACACACTCAAAGAAGATCAAGTGAAGCATGGTAATGTAGATAAATTGACAAGCAATAACATAGAACAACAAATGTAAGTCTAGCATTGTATTAGAAATGTAAAACATGGATGATGCATACAATTTAAATATTTTTGTGTTTTTGAGTTATTTGAATGCTTTTTTATTTTGAAATATTATATTTTTTTGGTATTTTGACATATTTGAATGTTTTTTAATTTTGAAATTTTATATTATTTTTGGTATTTTTTATATAAGCTATGTAAAATAAATCAAATAAAAACTATTTAAAATCAAATGAGGAGAAATGATACTAATTGATGAGTCTCATAAGAGACTTCCTATCATGGTTTCCTATATCAAGGAGAGGGAACATGCATGATCATGAAGCATGATGGAAGGCCCGAGACTATGGCTCTAAAAGTTGTGTATGTTATAAATGCTCTAAAATATCTATAGTGGAAACTAACTATGGGTTCCCCCTATAACTCTGAGAAGTGAATGAAACTATATGGCTCTTAGGGACCCATTTGATAGTATTAAAATCTCTCTAAACATGTGCTCTATATGTATAAGTGTGAGAACTCAATGATACTACCTGGGTGTGAACACTATAGCTAGTAATTATCTAGAGTCCTAAAAGCATGGCTACTCTAAAAAATACCTTTGTGGAAGTATATGAACTCTTTGTGATGGAAATAGAGGCCTTGACTATGTCTAAATTTGAACTGGATGAAGAACTAAAAATTATAGAGAAATTGAAACTAATGGCAGAATTGAAATTGGTGACTACAAAATAGTAGATGGCTCTGAAGTGGGGAGTGGTAACTCATATATAAATCCACCAACTATAAAAAAATAATTAATGTGAATGAATTTCATGCATCTATGAACTATAGAAGGTACTATTCAAAGTTTTTAAATCTATGGTTGACCAAGTAACATATTGAAAACTCATACACTAGGAACAATAGTAAATGTTGTGACCACATATGTTGGACTGACCTATATAAGAAGTATAATATCACCCAATGAAGTTTGTATGTGCCCACTGAATCCATTGATAACTATGTCTATAAAGTTAATATCCTACTTTGAATATCCCAAATGTTATACTAATGTCCTAGTCCACATGTTCATGCTGGATCCATTGCCTATGAGAACACTATTAATAGGATGATTATGAATGTAAGATTTGATAAAGAGTGCATGATAATCCAAATCATCCTTAACTATCTCTTACTCTAAGAAGGATATCAAAGGTCTATATATAACTCTATAATTGTACACACCAATCATGTTACTCAAAGGATGTGACTCAACTAAAGGTACCATATATGTTGTTGGTGTAGTATGTGCATGATATGCATGGTGAATACCTGATGTATCCCATATCTCTTATTTATAATGCTATGGGAAAGGAATTTGATAATATTTTCAAATTTTTATCTTATGTTTTCATTGCTTGATGAGGCTCAACTAAATTTACAAGATCAATAATGTTTCCATATATCAAGTCCTATATCTTGTGTTTCAAGCTAATGCATCTTTTTGTTGTGTGGCCTAGTGCCCTATGAAAAATCACAAAATGCATTATGATTATATCCATATGGAAGAGGATTTATTAGATAACTTTCCTAAATAGGATGGAGAGATATGATGTTATGTTCCAATAGCTACTATAAAACTCTAGCTGGAGATATTGGTAGATTAGAAAATTTTTACTAAGGAGGTGTTGATAAAACCACTCACTGAAGGGGATCTAAAGCTGCATTGACTTTAGGTTGATTCTAACTCTTTCTATCATTGACCTTTACATTGTATGGGACTTTTTTCTTACTCTTGTTTTTTATTTTTTATATTGTTTTGTACTTGAGTTTTCCCATTGAAATTAGTTTGACTTCCCTTTGCTTTATTGTATGACATAACTCAATGAAGGAAGAGAATGTTTTGAACATTATTTATTCATTCAAAGCTAGTATAAGACTATGTTTGAAGAGATCTTGTAACTCTTTATTGACCATGAGGTTAGTCATCTTAGCTAAGATAGTCTTATATCAAAGAACATAATTTGTGAGATGCTCATTTGAACTTTTTTTCTATTATGCAACTTGGGCATAGGAAAATTTATCGCCAATGTTAATGTTGAAATGAGATAGGAACATGTTGGCTAAAGGATTAAATACATTGAATGACTGATTTGGTAGACTATAAAACAATTGTAAGACATAATCTTTTATACTTTATGGAGATATCTTGGTTAGTATCCAATCATTTGGCACATATTCCAATCATGATGCATGAAAATATCTCAAATGTGTCTCTAAATCACCCTTACAACCATATAATGTGATCTTGGGTTGAATAAAACCTTGTGGCAAGGGTGTCGAAGCAATATGACATGATAATGGTGTATGTCATAGAGAAAAAGAATTGAAGGCTTGTGTAGGTCTATAGGCACCTTTCTCAAGATGTAATAGCTTAGATTGAAGAGATTTTATCTATTACACAAGGGCTACCACATTAGGAGATAAATATATACTAGCCATAATTGGTGGTGCCTTAAAGGAAGGTTGGGATTCTATAGGGGTTATTGAGACATAGTTTCCCCCATAGTGTCATTTACAACTGATTGCTCTATGGTTTGAGAGGATTGACCATTGTTCACTTTTTGTTGTTCCTCTTGTATTATTATAAGCATGTCATCTTGCATGTTAGGGTGTTTAGTTAGGATTTATTGAAGTTCTTTTTTATCATTTTTATCAAAACTGGTGTATTTGGCCATTTTTAAAGTAAGAAAACAATTTGAAAATTGATTGATTTTTTTTTAATAATTTATAATAAGCAAAGTGTTATGGCTGGAAAATATTGAATATAGGAAATGTAATGTCCTAAAAATAGAAAACTGGAAACAGCATAAAAATGATACAAAGATCACAAACATGTAAGGTGATACCACAAAAGAAATGGGACCTAGTATATGAAAATAGGGTTTTGAGAATGATATATTCTAAAATTACTAAGGAATTTTAAAAATTAAGGTGAATTTTTGATTTAAATATACAAGTAAAAAATTTATAAAATTCTTGGGAAATTCTTGATTTTAAAGGAACCTAATATATGCAACTAAGGTTTGGAATAAAATATGGTTTTCAAAATTACTATGGAATTTTAAAAATTAATGCTAATTTTTTATTTAAATATGTAGGTAAAAAATTTAAAAAAATTAGAAAATTCCTTATTTGAAAGGACCTAGTGTATGAAGTTAGGGTTTGAAAGATTTTTTTAAAAAAAATTACTATGGAATTTTAAAATTTTAAATGAATTTTTTATTTAAATATGCAAGTAAAAAATTATAAAAATATTGGAAAATTTTGTAAGGAATTTACCCTAGGGTTTCTAATTTTTTTATGCACAAGCAAAGTAAGTCAGGTTCACCAAATGATTTAATAGTTTTTGGAATATTGGATTTTTATTCCTAATTTAGTTCAAGGTTGGAGCTAATTAAATTAGTAAATATTATTGGGATAATTAAGATACTAATTTGTATAATTTTATTGTAATTTAAACATTTCTAAAAATAGTAATAAGTGAAGAAAAATGTAACTTATCTTAAACTAGACTAAAATGACTAAGATAAGGTCTGTAATATGTTATGCAAGACTGGATAGTGTTTTGAATCAGGATCTAGACTTGATTTTGTGAAATAATAGGAGCTCTAAAATAAAATACCCTAGGGTCCAGTGCTATAGTCCTCTTCTACCACTATTATCTTGGAGGTCTAAGTTTTTTGGGTTTTATTCGCTATCCCTATGTCAGCCTACTTGTGAAATTTCATATGCCGGATGTCTATGGAACTCCTTATAGAGATTTTTTAGTCTTGAAACCCTAGACTCCAATATGATTTGAAAACTTTGAGAAATATGGGGGGTTAGTTTGTGTAAGATGCACTGAATGTGTATCCACACCCCTTATGTGGGCACACTGCCTACATATCAATACTTTGAAGAGGGATCAAGCCATATGTAGTTCTCCCACTTGATGTGATTTATGAAATAGTGTTATGAAGATGAAAAATACTAAAACTAGGTGTTCTTGAGGTGGCTAGGGACTGGTGTAAGGATTTAAATAAGCTTATTATGGTATTGGATGGATTTATGCATAGAATAGGGAAATATGCCTAAGTAATCTTGCTTATATTCATGCTTGATTTATGATATTTTCTAACCCATTTTAAATTAACTTTGAATGGGATTTTATATAGATCCATGGGTCATGGGTCAAATATATTCACATTACATCAACAAGAAGAAGGATAGGAACCAAAAGGAAATGACCATTGGAGCTAAAAATACACTTGGACAAGAGTTTTTTAAATGGGCATCCTAGGGTCTGATGCTATAGTCCAAGTTGGGCACTATTGTCTTGAAGGTATGGGACCTAGGGGGATAGGATTGGTGTAGGAAATGATGCCTAGAGGAGGTGGAATCATAGTCTAGAAGGCTACGGATGACTGGGAATCAGTGAAAAGGTGCCTAAGAGGGTCATGAGGTAAAGTAAGAGGGACCTATGGGTTGGGTGTCACAAGCCACACTTAAGTTACTAATTTTCACATTATACAAACTATATAACAAGTTGTGGTGGATTTGGTAGACCAAATGTATCTAGATTAATAGGATAATCACATGGAATACTCAAAACTAAAACTGCCTAGTTTCTATAATATAATTTACATATATATGTAATAAATATGGTATTTCATGTATATTATGTATCTATAAATGAATTAATATCATGTTTAATCCCCCAATATTAGGTAAAACTAATAAATAAGCATCAATTACTATAGACCCTATCATAAGCAATAACACAATGCCCATAAGAGGGGGTTTTCAATTTACATCGAATCATTTCACTATTTTATTCATACCAATCAAATCACTATATGTATCCTTAATAATAGTAATCATTGTCATAGTGCATAATTTTATACTCAACCCATCATCAACTATAACACTGTGTATAAAACATGAATCATTGAAAGATTGTAAAAATAAATATGCATTGGTAGAATCTCCATCAATAATCTCATGCTCATTAAATGTGATATTATGTCTATGTAAAGTGTATTAAAAATAGTGTCTATAATATGCTCCTCCTTATTTATAGAAGCATAATAAGTTATAATAGTATGTGCTTGTTAAGTTATATGCACCTTAGATTAATCTTGGTCTCTTTTATTGTATGATTTGAAAAAGGATAAAAATATATTAAGATTTAATTTAGGTTCTGATAATAACTCATTCATAGGTGTATTAACATCAGTGCATTTAATATTATTATCCTAAATTAGATCTTGTTTATTATGTCTCAAACCAAATCATGTATTCGTATAATGTCCTACACACCAATGCTAAACATAATATACATTTATATTAAATCCATTAGGTTGTGCCTTATTCATATCAACCATCATTTTCAGAGGTAGAGTTATTAAAATTATCTCAATAAGATTGTGTAATAACTTATAAGGGTGTTATACTAACTAAATAAACATCCTTATTTAATGAACCATAAGGACAAGCCTATTAGTAGGTTGTTAAACTACATTAACATTTGCTTTAACCTCATTATTAGTATCATTTTCCTAATATTTGAATTTTTGTTTGTTATGAAACTTGTAATTATAATATGTTAGAGGAGTAGACCCATATTTTATATTATTTATAAAAAATAGGTTAACTTCATCGTCTTTAACCATATGACCCACATAATTGAAAGATTGAAAGTGTTTGAATTTAATATACTCATGCAATCAATAAAGTAAGATTTTATTTTAAAAACATTGTAATTTTTTATTAACCATATGATTTTTAATCTTATATATCATAATATTATAATGAATCACATAATCACTTATGGGATCATTATATCTTTTCTTATGTTCTTAAATATAAACATAAGACATCTTGTCACTAATGTTGATATAAAATTATGCTAATAAATCATGAACCAAATGGTTGAAGGCATGTATGTATTGGAAAGGGAGGCCACAAACTCATCAAAAATAAAATTCCTTAAGACTTTGTGATAACATTTTAGTCAACAACTTATAATTATATGCATTGTCTAAACATGTTATATGAAAGGCTCAGAGATGTTGTTCTAGATCACCTTTACCATTTTAAGTTATAAGGTTATGTGAAACAAATCTTATAGATAAATCATAATTATAAGTATATAAGGATAAAATATTATGTAATCATGATTTATAATTAGTTGAATGACCTGGTCTAGAATATTTTTTGGTAATTGGGAAACTTATGTTAAGATTGGTAATAGTTTTCATAAGGGTTTGAGAGGTCAACATAGAAAATTGAGTACTTATAGATTATTTAATATGATTATACATCCAATAAGGAAAAAACTTATATTTCATAGGAATAGCCATGAAAATCTAAGGATTAACTTGTGTTTCTACCCCACCATGGGTGAAAATCACATGTGTAGCCATAGATGTAGACATATGAAAAGTAGTAGTAGTAATTTTAGAAACTATTGTAGAATATATGCCTTTGAAAAATAAATCAATATAATTTAATATTTCAACATGTTTTTCCTCATTTGTGGATACCTTAACATTATTATATTTATTATCCTCTAGTATTACATTTAATATCTTATCAAAATCATAAGGTTACTTATTAATTAAACTTCAAAAATTAGATAGTTCTTATATTTATGTAATATTTAATCCATTAATCTCGTCAAGATCCATGATATTCATTATTATGTTAATTATCATTTTCATAACTATTTTCAATTTTGGGTATATCATTACCAACAACATGTTCCTCTACATATATGTGTTATTTATCAAAATTTGAATCAAAATAATTAACTTGTAATTAATCAATTTTATCCATTTTAAATTGCACACAAAACATGGTTGGATAAACTTAATCTAATTATGTTCAATTATAACACTTATCATAGATATTATCATTATGGGTAAAATAGATATATCCTTTTTATATCATATAGTATATACTCATACAAACATTAATAAAGATAGGAAAAAATCAATAGATAACTCCCTACTAAGGATAAATAATAAATTAGATCTAAAAACCTAAGAAAAAGAGATGAAATACTAAGGGGAAAAGACCTATGGGTTTCCATGCTCAAAATAAAGATTAGTTTCACCATAATGTTTAAATATTTTTATACTTAGGTAATCTAAATAACATAAAACTATTAAAATTCATATTGTACAAGATGAAATATTTACCATAGAGATCTGAATGCTAAAGAGATATTGATTATCTTTACTAAATGTAGAAATGACCAAGAAAATAAGGGATCCAAATAACCTATTTATATTTTATTATGTATTACTCATGATTGCATCATAATCCATAAAATATCTCTATGAATATTTGGCTAAATGAAAACATTGTCAAAACCTATGTGGTTATTGTTGACAAAGCATAGAAACTAATGGAAAATAGTACTATCCACTATCTACCTATGTTTTCCCTATTTATTTTTTTAGTATTTTTTACCACACATCATTGTGCATACGTATATGTGTGTCTATATATATATATATATATATATATATATATATATATATATATATATATATATGTATGTATGTATGATTTATGTGTGATTTATTATCCTCGATCTTGTACATGGATTATATTTTTACTTCCCTTTTACTTGAATTCCTAGCTCCACTTTAAATATAAAATTGAACTAAAAAGGGGTTAAAATATGTGTTAGACATCCCCAATCAATCCTTGCTGAGTGGTTGGGAATTTACTATGTTCCAATACTCTTAAAATGGGCTCAAACCACACATAATTATCCCACTTAGATTAGTGTGTGCTAAATATTGATCCATCATAATATAATTAAATGGTTTGGTTTTAGACACTTGAAAACATGTAAAGTTTGACTTCAATTTATATTCAAACTTAGATTTATGAATGCTACTTTGAGTTTTTTTCTAGATTTGGATGCTTTTGGATAATGTCAAAAGGGTGTGTAAATATATCTCCTAATGTGAAAGTGGTTTTTAATGAAATAACCAAGTCAGTATGACCTTAGTCTTGATTTTATTTATCTATGGCTCTTTGTTATTTCACCCATAACTAATAATAAGAAACGTGATTAGGACAACCCAAGGGATAATTTTGATTTTGAAAATTATGTATTAAGGATCCTAATAAACTTTTAACAAAGGTAAATGCCTATGGTAATTTTTAACATTTTAATATTATTGCCATTATCTAGAATGGGACAATCAATAATATATAATGTGGTGACACCTTCATTAAGTTTATATATAATTATGGCATAGACTATGAAGATTATGAATATGAGTGATAGAAAACTGGGTTTTCTAATTAAAAATATAGATAACAAATAGGGGAGAATGTGGAAAATAATCAAATGTGTATCCACATATAGTGTATGCCAAATATATGTCAAATTTGATGTTTTATAGTGCCTAATACAAAATTAAGGTGTCTTTACCTTGGAAAAGAATATATTTCTTATGGTAACACTACTAAGTGATATTTAGTCTATGTACAATCAAAAAGTTCCATATTTATTCTTGATGAAGATCATTGGTTCAGCCTATGGTAATAAATTATGGTGGATAAGACCTTTCTATTATAATTCATGCATCTATAATTTTAATTATTAAAACTTTGTGGTGTTCATCTTATAGGAATCCTTAGAAATGGATGTCATTCCAAGGGTCAATTCAATGGAAAATTAAAATTTTACTTTTGAGGCATTCTTTGAAAATCATCATGGAACACCTTTTAAAATTATTGAAGTTTGGATAATCCTCGTGGCTAGGTTCAAGGTTACCTTATAACTCTTATGCATGAGTCAAGAACATATTACATCTTAACTAATAAAATTTCTTATTTATTGCTAGTTTTTACTTCTTTTTTGTTATATTATTCTCTCCATGTAATGATTTAATTAATTTTTATCTTAGCATAATATTTTTGTTCCTTTATTTTTGTTTTTTATTTAAATTATTTTTGTTAATAATTATTGTTCATATTTTAAAAAATTTATTATTCGATTTTGTTAAATTTGTTTTAATTTAATTTTATCAAGTTTATTTATTTTATTCACTTTAAACATTAAATTTAAATATATTTTATTTTTATTTTCAACTTCTCTTATTCTTCTTAGCCAACTCTCCCTATTTTTCAAATTTATCTTGGACCCCTTTCTTATATAACCTATATTTATTTATTTATTTATGGAATTAGATTAATTTTTACTCAATAATTGGCTTCAATTTTATTCCCTAAATATATATCAAGTAGTGAGGTTTGAAACATCAAATAAAAATATTTTTATGTTGTTGAATCCAGAATAATTATACTACAAAGAAAACAAATCAAAACAAAAATGACAACTCTTTATGGATGGATTGTGTGTAAGCATTTTAATATCTTTGAGAGATTGAGATTGAAAATTGAAAATAAAATAGAATAACTAACATTATTTAAATGATGTTATAAAAACTATATACACTGCTATTTTTAGTCTTTATCTTTTACTATCCATCCCTTTTGTAAGACTCGTTAATGCATAAATATCCTTGAGTACATGTTATCACTCAATATTTCACCTATATATGTTGTTCAAGCCTTATATATATTAAGTAAAACATTGGATTACCTATAGGCACGTGGGTTGCCTATAACAAAGGTAAACCTCTAGGTTTAAGGGCTAGTTCCCTAGATTAGTATTTGATAGCTTATCACCTAAACTACTTGATTTATTTGATGAAAAGGGATATAAGGAACATAAAATTAACCTATGATAATTAGGTGATACACTAGATACATCTCCACTAGACTACCATACACTTTCACTATGAAACATGACTTATAATAATAGCCTCAACATCCTAGATTGCTCTAACATAAGTGTTTCAAACATGGAGGTGATATGCATTATAATTCTCAAGGTGATTAAACAAGAGGTTATATTTCATACACTAATGCTACTCCTTACACTTTTAGATATAAAAATACACTATCTAAACTTCATGTGACTTGTTAGAGGGATGACTACTTGCACCAAACATGAAAGAGTAAATAGAACACAAGGATAAGTAATTATCACTTGTCATACCACTATGAACCACTTCACACAATTAGACAAAAAGATATGGATTCAAAACCAGACTGGAAATGTTTTTTAAAAATGCAAATATAGTATTCAAACCAATAGGGCTTCACCATCTAAGGTGTAGATTTTTTACAAAGGCTAAAATGGCTTGCATATATAGAGCATAAGAGAAGAGAGAGAAGAAGAGAAGTGGAAGGGTCACAAGACCAAGTTGAAAAATATGATAAATAATTAAAAATAATTATAATTAAGTTTTAAAAATTTCATGAAGGTCCTCTTGGATATATGTCCATCACAAACATGATAAATCCTTCAGGTTGGTATAGAGACACTCAATAGTTCTTCTTGAAACTACTGTCATGATGAAGGGTCACTTGACTACTTGAAACTAAATTAATAATTATTTGACACATGTGTATTATAATGGGAGTTTGGAAAAAATATTTTTAACATCCATCTACATTCTTTAACTGATGACTTCCCCTTTGTCATTTATCATTCACTATTTGCAGTGATTTACTAGCCTTTTTGGATTTAATATTCACACTTATCATCAAGGTGACTTATATTTATCCAATGTAATCCATTTAAGAGGTGTTATAAACCTATTTATAACCTCTTTTCCTTCCAATCCATTAGGTAGACCTTAAAATATCCAATGAAACTCTTCTCACTACCACACTTAAATGGTCACTTTGCTTTCTCACTATCTGTTTAGACTACCTATAATGAATGGATTAGTAGAAGAGTTGATATGATTAACTTGGGATATATATTAGTATATGAGTTATAATAAATCCTTAAATACCTCCTTCAATGGATTTCACCTACTAATTCTCCTATGTACCTATAAAACACATAAAAACCTTCAAAAACTTAGATTTTTTTATCTATAGAAGTGATAGTATGGATAAAATGGATGTCATGGAGCCTAGGTGAGTGATATATAGGTTCAATTTGATTTCATGACCAATTATACACTTTTAGTTTCATGTCCATTCATTTCTTGTCCATCAAGTTTGCACAAGGGTTTTGAGAGGGTTTTAGGTTTCCTAGACTGTCAATGATGATTCATAAAATCTAGATGTTCCACCTCAAAAAAAATTCCAATGAGGTAAATTTTATGATCATAATAAAATATTAACATCTCCTTAAAGTACCATTCATACTGTCCATATAGATATGAGCAGTTGAAGATGGCTCTCGAGCTCTTTCAAGGCATTCTGATTAGGCTTGAGACCAAATTAGGCCAAAATGACCAATTTGGGATATTTATCTAAAAATTTATGGATATTTTAGACTATATAATCTCTCCTTAAGGTCATAAAATTTATTATAATGTTCATTGTGTATTTTTAACCAAGATAGGCACCCTGAGGGTTTAGGCCCAATCTCAAGCCTAATAGACCTAGGTTGTGTGCTTGTGTGCTTGATAACCTATACATACTTCCCATGATTTTAGGTGACCTTAAATATTTTTTCACATTAAAATAAACCTCACACATCATTATGTAATTCATATTTATTATCCCTTTCATCTTATCCCCATTTACACACCAAACATGTAATTAGCTTACTCACGGACTACCCTCTGTCTAAGAAAAAAAGGGAATATCCCATATTTTAATAGACAAATTGAGATCTTAGAGAGTTTTATTAGTTAATTAATACCATATATACAAATTTATAGATCTATATCAGCTTTTCAAATCTATCAACACTCCAAAACCTAAAACTAACTTCTCAAGCCTAGTGACTGTGTAGGGTTTTGGGTTGACTGTGGGTTGAAGTTTGAAACCCAATATTTAATCTACCTCTTTGGATATCAAAATAACATTAAAATTTAATATATCACTATTATATTACATTAAACATGGATATCCATCCTATATATCTATAAGTTCGAAAAAACATTTCTCTATCACAAGTTAACTTGTGATTGTATTAGACTATAGATACTCATCTTAGGAAAATGGGATTCATGTAGGTGTCTTTGAACATTATGATTCATTTAATAATTTCCCATTGAGGTAAATAATACCTTTAAATATTTATTTAAACTCACTACTTACTTATGGCTTTTCTAAAATTCAAACTACCTCTCTCCACTTGCTAGAACCAATCTGTTATATGTATTGATTGTGTCACCTCTAGATGTGCATCATATAGAAGTTTAAAATCTCATATAGGTGATGAACTATGTCAAGTCACTATACCTTAACTCCTTTCATTAATCCTAAGCTTAGTATGTCATATATCTCTCAAATAGATTCACTTTGTCTTGAGTCATACAACCATTGTGTCATTGTTGTGTTGTAAGATCATTTTGGATTCAAGAGTACTATAACTTATTAAATATCTACTATGAAAAATTATCTAAATTAGAAGATTATTTACATTACCTTCTCTTAACAAAAAAACCACCTTCTAATGTCAATAAATTATCTATAGGCTTGGAATACAAAATAGAAACTATTAGGCATGTCTAGACCTCAATATACTTTACCATGGGATGACCTAGTGTATGATCAAAACCTCATTCAAAGAAGTTAAGGTAAAACTTCTCAATTATAACTTTCTCAACCTATGGACATGGTTCTAAATATATCTACATATAATGGCCTTTCCATTATCATAATAATAATTTCAATGCTCTCAAACATAATTGAAGGTCTTAATTGAGTTCAAACACTTTCAACTCAACACTCCTCTATCTGATTTATATTAACTTTCATACCATGTTTGATACTGCCTATAGGTCTATGTGATATAAGACTATGTATGTTGAATTAGTTTTCAAAACCAATCTCTAATCCTTTAGGTATCTCAGTATTAATTATTTCACTTTGAGAGTCCTCTTAAAATATTGAAACTATCTTGTTTCATCAACATGACTGATCAAGGCTTAGTTCTATTTGACTGTAGGTGACAGACACAAGGAGATCTAATTGTGTGTGTATCTTAGACCTTTCACTCCATCAATTTTACTCTTGATATTAAACCTGCAAAGTAAAAATTGATCACCATGCTATTAAAGTTTTAAAAAAACATGTCACATTTGATATGAAACCATTTACATGAGGTTGAAACTTTACAACTGATGAAACATTGTCTATAGACTTCAATAGTGTATTCTACTAGTAAAATGAGATAGTCCTGCTAAACTCTTCACTTTCACACATGCCAACTGAGTTTAATCCAACATTAAAAGGAATAAAATTTCATGTAAGTCCATGTAAAAAAATTTATTTGCACATACCAATGCCATCAGATAGGAAAACTAAATCCATTAAGGATGTGCATGTAGTTTAGAGTCACCAACACTCTTAGTGAATGTTCATGAATCACAAACCACAAACTTAGAACTATGACCATGAACTTAGAGTAAATAGAGACTATTTACAGCCACAAAGTACACTTTCTTGAACTATACTCCTCTTATTTGTACCAAGTGGAAATTTGTTTAACTCTTTGCCTTTTCCAAGAGAGCAATGGGAGAGATAGGTCTGTTTTTGTCAATTTTTGACCTATCAAAGCTACCTAAGCATGGAAGTGAAATGTGGGGATCTATATCTCCCTCCTTAAAGTGGTCACACATTTTATAACTATATATAGTTCATACAACTTGATTCAAACTCCCTTTTTTTTAATTTATCTTAGTGAATCTATGTTGAGCCTAAAATTAATCAATTTCAAAATCGTTTATCTAGCCATTTATGACATTTGAGATGTTGGGTATCCTTTTAAAACACTTTTCTTCCTATGAAAACTATACAAGTTCATTTAATGGCCCAAACATTAGCCTAAGATGACATAAGACCAACTTAGACAAATATAACAAAGATAAACCATATTACTTGACCTCATTAAATACCATGGGACCACTTTCCAAATTAGGTACACTATGACATGTTTTAACTATAGGGGGTTGACCTAATTTGACTTGGGGTTAAATTATTCAACATTTTGGTGATTTCCTATAGGTAGAAAGCCTACTATGCTAAGTACTATTAAACTTCTCCTATCCATTATGCTATGGATTCACCTATAAACTTCTATTGAGATTGAAATTCCTATGAAAGAACACCAAACCACACCAAACAACAAGATATAAAAACATAAGACAACATACCAAATCAAACACACTTGTGTTCTCAAAAACACTTAGGGATAACACACACAACATAATCAAAATACACACCTATCCTAGTATATACAAGACCTCAAACACTTGATGTGAAGATCAAGCTCATAATTTCTTCAACTAGTGTTAAAGACAATGATTCTTTCATCATTATTGCTTTAAGAAAACATAACTTCATGTGATGCATACTTGTCAATGAACACTTACTTATGTAGCTAGTAAAGTGACTTACCGTATTTAGATATTTTTCTAACTTCAAGTGTGTCAATTGGATATCTCATTAATACTTTATCGAACCCTCCAATAATATGTTTTGGCTTTGCATCTTGCTTGAACTCTGTCATGTTCAATTGACACCTCTCAAACTGAATCTCACAAGTCATAAAAATTGTCTCAACTTCAATATATTTTATAACACGATGCACTTTATGTTTAGAATCATCAATATTATCATCTTACTACTCCAACATGCCTTAAGGTGGTTCAACATTAGGATAAAATTTGGACCTGTTAAAGGTACCTGAGCGTGGAAGTGAACTCTGGGGATTTGAAGATCCCTCCCTAAAGTGGTCACATATGCTAGAAATATATATAGTCTATATAACCTATTTTAAACTCCCTTATTTATAGTTTATCTTCTTTATTCTATGGTTATACTAAAACTAGTCAATTTAAAAATGGCTTATCTGACCATTTTTTACATGTGGGATGTAGGATATAGTTTTGAAACACTTGTCTTCCTATGAAAACCATATAAATTCATTTAATGACCCAAACAGTGGCCTAAGATTACATAAGACCAACTTAGATAAATATAACAAAGATAAAACATATTTTTTGACCTTATTAAAGACCATGGGATCAATTTTTAACTTAGGATACCCTATGACAAGTTTGAACTATAGGGGGTTGACCTAATTTGACTTGGGCTCAAATTGGTCAACATTTTGGTGATCTCCTAGGGGTAGTAAGCCTACTATGATAGAGACATATAGACTTCTAATATTCATTGGGATATTATGGAGTTACCTTTATAATTCTCTTGACATTTAAATTCCTTTGAAATAACACCATAATAGGATACAAACACACAATATAACACACCAAAGTAAACACACTTATATTCTCAAGAACACTTAGAGAAAACACACAAAACATAAAAAAACATGTATCTTTATATATATAGGACCTAGAACACTTGAGGTGAAGTACAATTTTATCAGTGCTTTAGCCAACATCAAATATAATTCTTCTCTCATCATTGTTTCTCCAAGAAAACATAACTTCATGTGATGTATACTTATCGATAAACACTTACTTATGTTGATTGTCAAATGAATTACCATATTTAGATATTATACTAGCTATAACTATGTTACTTGGATCTCTCATGAATAATCTATCCCTTTAATAATCTCATTTGGCTTTGTACCTTGCTTAAACTCTATCATGTTTAATTGACACCTCTCAAACTAAATCTTATGAGTCATCAAATTTGTCTCAACTTCACTCTCTTATAGAACATGATGCACTTCATGTTTATAACCATAAATATTATACTCTTTCTAATACAACATGCCTAAAGGTGGTTTAACATCAAGCTAAAGTTTGGACTGCTCTTTAACTACACATATTACTACCTTGGCTTCTTTTTATTCCTTCATGATTGTAGCCTTATTGATAGTAGTTTGACAATCATTCTCATATTTGGTAAGATACTATACTTAATGTTTATAAGATTCATAAATAACCCTATTATCAAATTAATGTTTTATAATAAGGGGAGTTGACTTAGTTTTTTAGACTCTTAAACTATGCCATGGAACTGATACCATAGATCATCTTATTCTTCATGGTTGTCACATTCATGGACTCCTCCATCTTGGGTAGGTAGAATGACATTGTCTTCCTCATTACCTTGATCTACCATAATTTTAAAACCATCATCATAATGTATATTATTAAGGTAATTACCCTCAGTATCTTGTTGAAAAGGATTATTAATGCTTACCTCAGAATATTCATCATCTTCCTCATGGACGATGTATGTGCCAAGGTCAGTTTGTTCAATGAAAGTGTATGGATCATGTCCATAAATATAAAAACCATAATGATATAGTAAAATGTCAAATATACCCTCAATTTTTAAGGATTATCCATCATCCATAACATTCTCTTCTTGGTCATTGATGGTATAATTCATATTAGAGCTTGCTTTTCAATATGGCTCAATATGAAACTTAGCAAATGGTTGTGTCCTAATAGTAACCTTTTCTCCATACCTTGTTTTGAAGGCCAAGAAGGAATAATAAATTGAATATATCCTCATATCTTTGTGGTGAAATACCTTGATACCTTGATAAGTATATAGAAAAGTGATTAGGTAGATTTACCAGTACTATATCTTGAAGGATAAGAAATATTAGATAGTCATACAAGAAAGATCTCAAACCCTTGATAAGCCCAACTTAATTATCTAATGTCCCATCCATTTTTATCAATCCCTTTCTATATGTTTCATATTTTAATCCCAATTTATCTACCACAATTTTGTGCATCACTAAGGTACTTGCCTTACTATCTACAATATAATTGTGAACAAGCTTATCTCCCATAACGAGAGTGAGGTATAAAGGTGGGGGATTTTTAGATTTGGTATAGGGTTCAAAAATGTGATTTGGATCATTAGTGATGGATACATTACCATGAATTGATTTTTGAGGGATTATGTGGACTTTGGATAATTATTTTTAAAGGAGTTACTTCTGATCAAGCATGTAGAGTACTTCTCAAAGAGATATAGATGTTTTAGCACTATTTAAAGAATTAATGGTATTCAAGGAAGGAACACTCACCTTTTATTACATTATTGAAGGAAAATAAGTTATTTTATCTTGAGGTAATGGAATAATTTGATTCACCCTTCCCACATTCTAATTTTGAAGAGGTTTAAAAGTTGTAGGGATTGTCAAACTTACACTCACACTTTGTTACCTTATGGGAGGGTTAATTAAAATTGTGTCAACACCATGAAAATCTCCCAAATATTTCCTCTTTTATATTTTATTATCTACCTCTAAGGTACCTTAGTTTAGGAAAAATGTGTCTTTCACTGAAAGTTTGTCAAGCTCACTCTTTGGGGATGTCATCCTTCATTTGATTCTGCTTGTATGAAGTTCTCATCTTCTACTATCAATTGAGGAGTAGGTCTTCACTTAGATACCAAAGCTTATCCCTCACCTTCATTGGAATTTATATACTATCTTTGAGGCTACCATTCTTCTCCTTGAACCAAGTTACTATAGACTAGAACCATACATCTTGTGTTGGGAGTAGATGTTTTACTCAAATTTTGCCTTTTGTCTATTTATAAAAGAAAGGTAAAATTGAAAGAGGGGTATAGGTTAGTAGAAATTGGATATGGTTTATGCTCCATAATCTAGATGATTGTAGATACTCTTATTTGGCTTCGAAATATGACTTGTGATAAGATATAACTAGAAAATGGTTGATTAGTTAGGTAGATAGGTGGGTTTCCTAGCAAGCTAGATCTATGAAGTGTGAGCTATCTAGGAGGCTATCAATCCACCTTTTGATATAAGTTAATGTTGAAAATAAAAGGTTGTATAACATAAAATTACTATATATAAATAAATAAATACTTTTAAAATGAATGCTATGTTCTAGTAAAAGAACATTTAAGGGAATGCTAAATCATTAAATAAATGTTCAAGTTAGGTCAGGTTATTAGTTCTGGTTTGTGAGGCGACATGGGCCAAGAAAATAGGGTTTTGGTTGAAGTTGGTGGTTGGTCAATAGGTTGTTATTTTTTGGCTATAAAATTTCACATAGTGACCATTGATGGTTAGGGTGACCGTTATTGGTTAGGGTGACCATTAACGATTGAGGTGACCATCAGTGATCACTATGGGTTTGGAAAACTTATTGATTCCAATAAGAATAGGTTATGGGTTCATTACAAAAAGGTTTTGTGGATTTTTTTAGATTTTTTAACGGTCATGAGGGTAAGAGAGGGCAAAAGAAGTATCCAGGGGAGAGGTTTGGTTTAGGTAAAGGTGTTAAAATGAAATAAATTAAATGAATACATGAAAATAAATACTTAGCTTTGATGTTAGTTGAAGATATTGGTGAAACCTAGAGGAATTTTAGTAGAGTAATAGTTCCTATGGTTTCAAAGTAATTTTTTTAGAGTGTTAGGTCTATTTTCTACTAGTTGGTTGGTTGGGAATAAAATCTACAAAATAAAATTCTGATGAAGAAGTCTAAGATCATTGATTTTCCATCCTTTTTTACCTCGTACTCCCCTCATTTTATAAGAAAATAATGTAGAGGTAGAAGGTTCCATAGGAGGTTTGGTTGATTATTTTAAGGCTTATTATGCATTAAAAATTGTATAAGGTGGACATATAGATAATATTTTTATGTGTTAGCTCACACATAAATCAAGTTGGTAAGTTTAGGTACTGGGAACCTGACCATCAACAATCAGGCTAACCATTGAAAGTTAGGATAATGATCGATGTTCAAGGTGACCATTGGTGGTCAAGTATTCAAATGTGGTAAGTCAAGGTGGGTTTAAAAATCCTAGGTTGGGTTAAAGTTCAAAGGTGAATGGTTTTGGTTAAAGGTGGCTTAGTGGGTGAAGTTTGGCTAAGGTGGGAATCCAAGGGTATTTCAACATTCAAAACCATCATGTGTAGATTTTTGGTGTCTACATTTTGCCTCTTTTTTTTATGTAATTTGTATCAAAAAGATCTAAATTAAAAATGAATTTTTGGTCAAAATATCCCCCTCAAACTGGGAGTTCATGAGGTGAAATATAATCAATTTTGGGTTTGATGAGTGGTTAAATAGATGGGAAGGTAGGTGAAAAGGGTTGTAGGTGAGGTTTGGAATTAAGGCATAAACATGCATACAAAATTCAACTAAGTGTGATATTCAAGATCACACATAGACTAAGTTTCCAATATTGGCTAAAATAAGTTTAGCTCTAAGAAGGATAAGTGATAGGGTAACATGTCCACAACATTAGTCATAGCTAATGAGGTTACTCTATAAGTCTCCTATATAGGGTCAATGTTTTTATAGGTATATAAAGTAATAAGTTATCCCTTAAAAAACAAAAATGGTTTGGTTTTGTATGAGGTTGTGTAAATTCAAATGTTCAACATGGAAAGTTTGGTTGGTGTGGTCAAAAAGAACAAGGCAAGGTCATCACAAAATGTGTGAATAACTTGGGTTAAAAATGGCCAACATTGAGGTGGATGTGGTCAGATGGTTTGTTAGTTGGAGAGGGTGTTCTATAATGG
Organism: Torreya grandis; assembly: GCA_037957365.1. NCBI lineage: Eukaryota > Viridiplantae > Streptophyta > Pinopsida > Cupressales > Taxaceae > Torreya > Torreya grandis. The sequence continues at coordinate 1,572,942 of JARHVA010000371.1, read as the reverse complement.
TTCATGGTTGGTTTGTGGAGAATAGGTTATTTTTAAAGGTTGGTTAGTGGTGTTCAAATGTGTTGCCCCATTTTTATATACCACTTAGTTCAATTAGGAAGAAGGGTAATCTCCAATGGTTGGGGTTGATGGAGAAGGTACTATCCAATGGTTCATGGTTATGTTAAGGGTAGGTTGGAGAAGGGTAATCTCCAAAATTTGGGTTTTTTTTGGTGGAGAAGGTTCTCTCTAAGGTTTGATGGTTTGGTTAATTAAATGGTAGAGAAGGTGACTCTCAAATAAGTTAATTGATTGGTTAGTTTGATGGGTTGGTTTCAATGATTCAAAAAGAGGAAGAGATGTATTCCTAAGTGGTCATGAAAGTAGAAGGAGGAGGCTAAATGATCTCATTGACAAAGACCATGATGGCAAGATGGGTTATCTTATGAACATAAGCCCCTATCATGCTTTTATTTTGTTTTTAGTTTGGTGGTTAAAAAAAAGGTAGTTTGATCACATGGTGTCAAGTAAGTTAAAAAATACCTTGATTTATGGAGGATAAAAGGGGATATGGATGATAGGTAGTAGGTGATAGTAGGGTAACCTTATTATGGGGAGGGTTTTCCCTTCTATAGGTGACCTAAGAACCATGATAAACAATTCCATGTCATATGGTAGATGTAGACTGATTGATGCAAGAAGTCTTCTGATGCTATTGTGAAAGTTGGTTGTAGCTTTCCTAGGATTAGTTTTTTATTTTGATATAGGGTCTATTATTGCATAGTTTGATATGTTTGGGAATCTGATCAATATGGGAAGATTCAAATGATTACTTTTGACAAATTTGACTTGGCCATCCTTTAAAGGAGTGGTCTATGTTTGTATTTGTTCATGTTTGATAGTTATCCTTCAAGGGAGAAGTCTACCTTAAGTTCAAGAAATTTTTATTATTTTGGGTAGATATCCTTCAAGGGAGAATTTTGTGTGCTAGAGATGTTGACCCAAGTGATATTTTGGTATCCCAAATTATTTATATGTTGGTTTAGACATGGAATATATATATATATATATATATATATATATATATAGGTCTAAAGTTTTATTTTATAGAGGCAAATCCATATCACAAGTAAATTGATGATGGGTAAAAGAGGTGGTTTATGTGACACTGACCATGAGAATTTGTCCTAAAAAAGTTAGAAAGTACCATGAGAATCATGCCATAGGTAGAGATATAATATACATGCTTAAGATTAGGCTATGTTTATGATAGATAATCACATGATCTTATTTTAACTGGTTTGTCTTTAAAGATAAGGAGAAGAAGGTGATTGAAAACAAGGGATGAGCTTAAGTTAGACATAAGATGACTAGAAACTTAGTTTAACTAAAGAACATGTACACAAATTCAAAAGCATTTTGAGGAGTTTGAGGTTTTGATATGACCCAAATCCATGCTTTCATAAATGGTTGATGTCAATCAAGAGAGTAGACATCCCCCAGTTACTCTTTGACACTTGATTATACGTGGAAAAGATTTTGGATTGACAGAAAGGTTAAGTTGGTTAGGTGATAGTTTGGTGGAGAAAGGTAATATCTAATGGTTCATTGGGTGGTGGAGAAGGGTACTCTCCAATGGTTGTGGGATAATGTGATCTTTAAATAGGTTGGGTGGTGTCCAAATGAGTTTTCCAAATTTGGTATACCGCTTGTTTTAGGTTGGGTTGATGGAGAAGGTCCTCTCCAAAGCTTGGGGAGAAGGTGAATCCCAATAAGTTTGGTTGGGTGAAAGAGAAAGGTAATCTCCAATAGTTCAGGGTTGGTTGGTTGATAGGCTGAGGAAAAAATACCAAGGGTTAGTTTGTCTAATTATTAAGGTATGGTTTGGGTTGATAAATGGTTAAAGCCTTATGGAGGGAAAGTTCCCCCAATTTTATCTTCTTATGGATGCTCGAAGATTGAAAAATGATCTCAAAGTGAGGTGTTGGTTAATAACAGGGTTTAGGAGGGGTGAAGATGACTTCATCTACCTTCAAAAAGGTGTTGTTAGTTGTTAGTGGTTAGTAGGTCAAGTTTATAAGTGGTGGTTTAGGTGGGATTTCCTCTATTACGTCAAGGCTAAGAATATGTAATTAGATCTAATTTAGGTAAGTTAGGGTAGGTTTTGTGGGTTTGATGGGTTGATCTTGGTTTGTGTTGTTAGATAGGTTAGTTGTGGTTGATTTATAATGTATGTTGATTATGGTTAATTGATTTTATTTTTAGGTTGGTTTTATTGGTTGAGGGAGGTAAGATAAATGGTTGATTTGGTTTATTGGTTGGGTTGGTTTGATTGTTTGGTTTTCTTGGTGATGTAAGGTTGGGTGGATGGTTATAGATAAGTTTAGGTTGATGGAATTTTTTTTGGATTAATGTTTGGTTTGGTTTGGTTGATTATAGGTAAGGTAGGGTAAGTGGTTGTTAAGGTTGGTTTGATGGTTGGTAAGGTACGGTTAATGGTAGGTTTGGTTTCATTAATGGTAGGTGAGGTAGGGTAAATGGTTGTTAATGCTGGTTTGATGGTTGGTAAGGTAGGTTTGTTGGTAGGTTCCATAAAATTTGTAAGTGAAAGAGATAGGTTGGTTGGTTCCACATGGGTAAGTAAAAGAGGTTAGTTGGTTAGTTCCACATGGGTAAGTGGAAGAAATCAATTGGTTGGTTCCACATGGGTGAGTGGAAGAGGTTGGTTGTTTAGTTCTATATGGGTAAGTGAAATAGGTTGGTTGGTTGGTTCCACATGGGTAAGTGGAAGATTTTTATTGGTTGGTTCCACATGGGTGAGTGGAAAAGGTTGGTAAGTTGGTTCCACATGGGTGAATGGAAAAGGTAGGTTGGTTGGTTCCACATGGGTGAGTGGAAAAGGTAGGTTGGTTGGTTCCACATGGGTGAGTGGAAAAGGCTAGTTGGTTGGTTCCACATGGGTGTGTGGAAAAGGTAGGTTGGTTAGTTCTACATGGGTGAGTGGAAAAGGTAAGTTGGTTGGTTCCACATGGGTGGGTGGAAAATGTTGGTTGGTTGGTTCCACATGGGTGAGTGGAAAATATTAGTTGGTTGGTTTCACATGGGTGATCGAAAAAAGGTAGGTTGGTTAATTCCACATGGGTGAGTGGAAAAATGTTGATTAGTTGGTTCCACATGGGTGAGTGGAAAAGTTTGGTTGGTTTCCTTGATTGTGATTTAAAATAAAAATTGAGAAGGTTCCACTTAGTTAACAAGTGGTTTGGTTAAGAGTTGTATCATGGTTTATTTAGTTATAGGTTGACGAAGAACCAAATTTAATGGATAGGCCTCATTATGTTGAGGGATTTGGTTATTTGTGTGCACAAAAATGGGTGTAAAAAGAGGTTCAATCATGGATTACTCTTGTGTTTGTGAAATAATCAAATGGTTTGATGAGGTTAGTTAGTTTTATAGGTTTGGTTGAGTTGATAGGTTGGGTGGGTTTGATAGGTTAGTTTGATAGTTATTAGTTGTATGGCAAAGATGATAGACCAAATCTTAGTGTTGAGATAAACATGGATGCCTCAAAGTGGGTTGGGGCAGTTGATATAATAGTTGAGGTAGGTGACCCAATAGTTAATGAGGTTGGGTAGGTTGAAGTTGAGGTTGGTTATGATAATTGTTAAGTTGGTTTTGATGAGTTATTGGTTGAGTATGATGATGGTTAATTGGTATTTGATAGGTTATTGGTTGGTTGTAGTTGAGATTGTATTGGTTATAGGTGGGGTTTGATTGATCATGGATACTAGAAATAGATGAATCTAACTTGATCATCTAATCTATTAACATTGTAACTAGCTTAAGTGGTAGTTGACAGTTTTTTGGTTGGTTGTAGTTAAGGTTTGATAGGTGATAGGTAAGGTTTGATTGATTTTGGGTGAGGTTAAGTTGGTTGTTGATGAGGTTAGGTTGGTGGTAGATAAGGTTAGGAGCATAAGTGGCTTGTGATGCAATGTATCTCTCTAAGGTTAGATGGTTATTTTCCAAGATCCTAAGAAATTTAGGATCTCCAAGAGAGAATATAGGTTGGTCTCAATTAGAGAAGCGAATGGAGGAAAGATGGTGGAAGGTAGGTTTCTCATAACTCAAACAAAGAGAAGATAAGAAAAAATTTAAAAAGATAACACACACTCTAAAGCACATTAAGTCCAAAGGTTATTTTTAGTCTCTCTTTTGGCTTATGCCATAAGTTAGGAATAATGTTGGAAGAATTATATTGTAGAGTAGGTACTAGAAGAGAAGTTTATGGTTGGTTTCAGGTTAGTTATGGATCTCAAAATTTGTATTGAAATCTAATACATGGTTTGATGTTGGGTCCTACCCCCTCACTTCACACATCATAACGATAAGGGTGTCACATACTTAGCTAAGATAGACTAATTTTTAGAGTTTATACTCAACCAGAGAGCTAAGTTGGTTATCCCCTTGGTAATGACCTATAACTAGGATTGCCAAAGGGTGAAGGTTTACCACTAGGAGATGAAATCCTAGTCAGGACTTATGTAAGGTGTTAAGATGTGTTGATTAATAAGTGGTTTGGTATCTGTGTGATAAACAGGTGAAATAATGATTGATCATTTTGATTTAATTTAACTAAATGAGGTAAAAATGTAAGTAATTAATGTATGAAGTTAATTTTATACCCAAAATAAATATCAAATTTCATTGTATGAGCATAGAATAAAGAAGAAAAGGGGACTATATGTAATTAGGTCCCACCAGGCATGCCAAAATGTTTTACTCAAATTTTAATTTTTATCTATTTATATAAGAAAATTAAAACTAAAAGAGGGGAATAGGTTAGTAGAACCTAGATATGGTGTGCATTCTATAATCCAGATGATTGTAGATACTCTTCTTTGGCTTGGGAAGATGACCTACAATAAGATATAACTAGAAAAGGGTTAGTTAGTTAGGTAGATGTGTGGATTGCCTAGAAAGATAGATCTAAGAAGTGTGAGCTATCTAGGAGGATATCAATCCACATTTTGATACACTATAATGATGAAAATAAAAGGTTGCATAACATAAAATTTCTAGATCTAAAGAAATAAATACTTTTAAATAAATGCTATTTTTTTAATAAATTAACATTAGATGAATGCTAAATCACTAAAAAAACTTCTCAAGTCAAGTTAGGTTACTATTTTTGGTCTATGAAGTGACAAGGGCCAAGAAAATAGGGTTTTGGTTGAGGTTGGTGGTTGGTTGATAGGTTGTTAGTTTTTGGTCAGAAAAGTTCACACAATGGCCATCGGTAGTCAAGGTGACTATTGATGGTTAGGGTGATTATTGGTGGTTAGGGTGATCATTAGTGGTTGAGGTGATCATTGGTAGTTAAGGTTACCATCGATGGTTGAGGTGACCATCAACAGTCACTATGAGTTTTGACAACTTATTGGTTCTAAATAGAATAGGTTATGGGTTGGTTATAGAAAAGTTTTGTGGGTTATTGGAGGTTAGTTAATGGTAGTGAGGGTAAGAAAATGACTAAGAATTATCTATAAAAAAAGGTTTTGTTTAGGTAGAGGTGTTAAAATTAAACAAAGTAAATGAATACATGAAAATAAATACCTAGCTTTGAAGTTGGTTGAAGATGTTGGTGAAACTTGGAGGAATTTTGGTAGAGTAATGGTGCCCATGGTTTCAAATAAATTTTGGTAGGTTAGGTCTCTTTTTTGTTGGCTAGTTGGATAGGAAGAAAACCTAAAAAATAAAATCTTGATGAATAATTCTAAGATCATTGATTGTCCATCCTATTTCACCTCCTACTCTCATCCTTTTATAGCAAAAAGAGAGATTGAGGTATAAGGTTCCATAATAGGTTTGGTTGATGATTTTGAGTCTTATAATGCATTAAAAAATGGAGAATTTAAACATCTAGATAATATTTTGATGTGTTAGCTTACACATAGATCAAGTTGGTAAGTTTAGGTGTTGGGAAGCTAATCATCAGTGGCCAGGCTAACTATTAATGGTCAAGGTTAATAGTAGCAATCAAGTATTCAAAGGTGGTAGGTCAATGTGGGTTTAAAAAGGTTAGGTTGGGTTAAATGTCAAAGGTGAATGTTTTAGGTCAAAGGTGGTTTAATGGGTGATGTTTGGCCAAGGTGGGCATCTAGGGGTATTTCAACATTCAGAATGACCATGTGCATATTTTTGATGTCTACATTAGAAGTTCATTACAAACATTAGGTGGACTATTGAAATTAGGTTGGCCTTTTCCCATCCCTTGACCATATTATTTAAGTGTAAACCTAATTGATCGTTGAAGATAGGGGTAGGGGTTTTGGTTAACTCCATATTATATATATTTTGTTGCCTAAATTTAGCCTTTAAGGATTTTGACCTTACCTCCCAATCAATGATAATTTTTGACTTCTTTGGAGTAGATCTAGACTTGTTTACACTTGGGATTAGAGAAAGACTTGGGGAAGTAGAAGACATGTTGGGTTAAATACGCATAAATACTTTTGGATGGAGTTTACCAGCTTATATTAAACCATTCTTAGCTCTAATGAATATGTCATAGGCTTCAAATAAATTGTGTCCACCCATGGATTGCAACATGATGGCTATATCAATCCCATTAACCCTTAAGTATGTAGGGAAGACACATTTTACAAGGGGTATCTTGGGAGGGAGCAACATATACCAAGTTATTATAAACCTCTCATTGAATACATGCATATTTTCTTTAGGACCTCTTTGAATCACATTTAGATGATGGCTGAGTGACGTGTGATCAATTTTATCTTCAAACCTTTGAGTTAACAACTCTCCAAACTCATCACAAGAGGTAATACATCCTCACGGAAATGTCCTATACTAATCAAGGTTTTTTCCCTTTTGATATATAGTAGGTAGTATGACTGAAATATTAAATTTAGTGACATTATGAAAGTTATATAAGTTATAAATGTCCCTAATATGCTCTCTTGGGGTGATTGTAACTTACCCATTGAAAGTGGGAACACTCTTGCTGGCATTGGGAGGTATATCATCATATGCATTGAGGTGTATATGATGTTTAGTGTTAAAGGCTGTGAAGGCATGTTACCTATCCATATTTTCCTCAAGATACTCGTCACTCTCTTGATATTCTTATCTTTAAAATTCTTCTTGCTCTTGAAATGTCAGGATATGTTGAGGGTGTTAAACTTCAATAGGAAGTTCAAGTTAAGGGAGTAGAACTATAGGATAGTTTCCTCTACTAGTAATTGACCTAGTAAGGACCATGAAGTATGACCAAAGTGAATGATAAAAATTAGTATACAAATAGATATTACCTTTAGTGGAGTCACCAAATGTTGAGTAGAACACCATATGTAGTTGTGATGTTATCAAGACCAACATTCACCTTGACAAGATGTACTTGAGACAATAATCCCATCAGGCATGTTAGAAATATTGTCACTAAATATTTCACCCCTTAAATATGTTTTTCAATCATTTTATAGATTTATTGAAACATTATATTACCTCTAGTCTTATGGGTTGCCTATAATATAGGTAAACATTTAGGTTTAAGGGATAGCTACCTATATTAGTCTTTGATAGGTTATCACCTACACTCCTTGATTATTTAGATGAAAAGGGGTATAAATAAAATAAAAGTAACCTATGATAATGAGGTGATAAAATATATAGATATCTAATAGACCACCATAAACTTGAACTATGAAACATGACTCATAATACTAGCCTTAACATCTTAGATTGCTCTAACATAAGTGTTTCACACATGAAATTTATATGCATTGTACTTATCAAGGTGACTAAAAAAGAAGTAAAATTATAGAAACTAATAATACTAATTACACTTATAGATAAACAAATACACTAGATACACTTCATGTGATCTGTTAGAGGGAGAACAAATTACAACAAACATGAAAGAGTAAATAGAACACAAGGATAATTAGTTATCACTTGTCATCCCACTATGAACCACTTCACACTCTTAGATAAGAATATATGGATTCAAAACCAAATTGGAATTATTTAATTTAAATGAAAATACAATATTCAAACTATCAGGGCTTTGCTATACTAGATGTGTATTCTTTACAAAGTCCAAAATGGCTTGCATATAAGAGCATAGGAGAGGACAAAGAAGAAGAGAAGTGGAAGGGACACAAGACCAAAAGTAAAAATATGAGAAATAGTTACAAAGAAAGATAATGAAGTGTGAAACATGTCATGAAGTTCCTCTTAGATATATGTCCATCACAAACATGACATATACTTTAGGTTGGCATAGAGACACTTAATAGTTCTTTTTGAAACAACCTTCATGATGAAGGGTCACTTGACAGCTTGAAATTAACTTAAGAAGTCTTTGACGAATATTTAATAGCATGGGAGGTTAGAAAAATAAATTTTAACATTCATATATTCTCTTCAACTGATGACTTCACCTTTGTCATTTATAATTTGTAATTCACTACCTATAGTCATTTACTAGCCTTCTTATCTTCAATCTTCATACTTGTAATCAAGGTGAATTAAAGTTGTCCAAGGGAATCCATGGAAGAGGTTTTAGATACCTTTTATAACCTTTTTTTCTTCCACTCCATCAGGCATACCTAAAATTATCTAATGACACTCTTTTCATTATCACACTTAGGCTCACTTTACTTTCTAATTGTTTGTTTAGACTACCTATAATGAATGTATTATCAAAGTATTTTATATGCTTCACTTGGGTGAGAGATTAGTATAATGATTTATAATAAGTCCCTACACAACTCCCTTAATGGATTTCAATTAAAAAAACTCCTCTGTACCTACAAAACACATCAAAACCCATAAGAAACTTAGATTTTAGTCTATCAGTACAAGTGACAATATGGATAAAATAGATGTCATGGAGCATGGGTGAGTGACATATATATTTAAGTAACTTTATTGAAAAATTATCCACTTTTAGGATCATATCAATTCATTTATTATCCATCCAGTTTGCACAAGGGTTTTGAGAGGGTTTTAGGTCTCCAAGACTATTCATGATTATTCATAAAATTTGGACACTCAACCTCCAAAAAAATTCCACTAATATCAAGTATATGACCCCTTTAAATATTAATAGTTTCTTTAAGTTCCATTCATACTATCTATATAGATATAAATAATTGAAGATGGCTCTCAAGCTCTTTCTAAGCATTTTGAGTAGGCCTAAGACCAAATTAGGCCAAAATAACCAATTTGGGATATTTATCTACAACTTCATGGATATTTTGGACTCTCCACTCTATCTTAAATGTCAAAAAATGTATTATAAGTGTCATGTGGTCTTGTGAAACAAAATAGGCACCCTGAGGGTTTAGACCTAGTTATAAGCCTAATAGACATATAGACTATATGATTATGTGCATGACCACTTGTAGGTAATTTACATAACTTTAGGTGACCTTAAATAGTTTTTAAAACTAAAACTAGCCTCACACATAATTATAAAATGACTCTTTCTTCTCCCTTTCATCTTATCCCTATTTACACACTAAAATTGTAATAATCTTACTCATGGAGTTTCCTTTATCTAAGAGAAAACAAAGAGAATATACCTTATTTACCTAGCCAAATTTATAATATATAGATTTTTATTATTTAATTAATACCATATATATAGATTCACAAATTTATAACACCTCTTCAAATCTCTTAACAGTCCAAAACCTAAAACTAGCTTTGTAAGTCTAATAATTGTGTAGGGTTTTACATTGACTATGGGTTGAGGTTTGAAAACTAGTATTTTATCTAACTATTTGCATATTATAATCACATGAAAATGTTATATATCAATGTTATATTAAATAAAACATGTCTATCCATTTTATGTCTCTATATCTTATCTAAGGCCTTTCTCTAGCATAAGCTAACATGTGACTATATTAGACTGTAGATACTCATCTCATGAAAATGGGATTCTTATAGGTGTCTTTAAACATTATGTTTCAATAAATAAGTTACCTTTGAGGTAAATAAGACCATTCCATATTTTTTTTTAATCTCACTCCTACCGTAGGTCTATGCTAACAATCAAACTTCCTCTCTCCACTAGCTAGAACTAGTCTGTTATATGTATTGGTCGTATCACCTTTAGATGTGCATTAGATAGAAGTTGAAAAGATCCTATAGGTGATGAACTATGTAAAATAATTATAACTCAACTAATTTTATTTATCCTAATGTTATTATGTCATATTCAACTCATATAGAGTCACTTTGTCTTGATTCATACAAACATTGTGTCACTGTTGTGTTGTAAGGTCATTTTGGCTTCAAGATTACTTTGGCTTATTGAATGTATACAATGAAAAATTTATTGAATTGGAAGATTTTTTACATTATCTTCTCTTGACCAAACATCCACCTTATTATGTCAATACATTATCTCTATGCTTACACTACAAGAGAGGAACTATTAGGCTTATCTAGACCTGAAGACACTTCACCATGGGATGACCTAGTGTATGAGCAAAACCTCATTTAGAGAAGTTAAAGTAAAACTTGTCAATTGTAACTTTATCAACTTGTGAAAATGGTTATATATCTATCTATATATAATGGCATCATCATTATCACAATTATACTCTCAATTCTCTCAAACTTTATTTAAGGTCTCAATTGAGTTTAAACACCATCATCTCAACACTCCTCTATATAATTTGCATTGACTTTTAGATCATGTTTGAGACTAATTATAGGTTTATATGATATAATACTATGTATATTGAATTATTTTTCACAACTAATCTCTAATCCTTTAGGTAGATATATCTTATTGATTCCACATTAAGATTCCTCTTATAATATTAAAACCTTCTTGCTTCATCAACATGACTAATTAAGGCTTAGTTTCACTTGAATATAGATGATAGTCATAAGGAGATCTGATTGTGTGTGTATCTTAGACCTTTCACTCCATCAATGATACTCTTGATATTAAAAATTCAAAAGAGAAACCAACCACCATGATATTAAATGTTTAAACAATCATATCACTTTTGATCTAAAACCATTTATAGGAGGGTGAAACTCTGTAACTAATGAAACATTGTCTGCATATTTCAATAATGTCTTTTACTACTAAAATGAGATAGTCTTGTTAACCTCTTCACTTTTTCACATTTCAAATAAGTTGAATCCAAAATGAAAAGAAATAAAATGTCTTAAAATTCCATGTAAAACACTTGATTTTCACATACTAATGCCATCAGATAGGAAAACCAAAGCCATTAGGGAGTGTAGATAGTTTAGAGTCACCAACACTCTTAGTGATTTTTCATAAAGAAAAACCCACCAAAATTGGAAATATGACCATAAATTTGGAGTACACAGAGACTAATTTCATAAACCAAGTACAATCACTTAAACTCTACTCATATTTATATCAAGTGGAGACCAGTTGACATCTTTAACTTGTCCAAGAGAGTGATGAGAGAGTGGTTGGTTTTTGGCAATTTTGGACCTATAAAAGCTAACTAAGAATGGAATTCAATTGTGGGTATTTGAATTTCCCTCCCTAAAGTGGTCACACATGTTATAACTATATACACTCCATAAAACTTTCTTGAAACTCCATTTTTTTTAGTTTATCTTCTTCAATCTATGTTGAACCTATAATTAGTCGCTTTAAAAATGGTTTATCTAACCATTTTTGACATGTTGGAAATTTTAAATCCTTTTAAAACACATATATTCCTATGAAAATTTTATAAGTTCATTTAATGACCCAACAAGTGGCCTAAGCTGACATAAGACCAACTTAGAAAAATATAACAAAGATAAAACATATTGTTTGACCTTATTAAAGACCATGGGACCACTTTCCAACCTATGAGGCCCTATGACAAGTTTGAAATATAAGGGTTTGAAATAATTTGAATTGGGTCAAATTATTCAGAAATACACATATTAAGGAATTCCACATGAAAGGGGTAGGGTTACATCATGATAATTTATGAGACATGTTCACATAATAATCATTAAACCTTCATCACTGTCAATCTAGCATCTACTAAATCCTTCCTTATTAATTCTCCATTTCTTTTTTTTAAGTTATGTAACATCCCTATGTTTCCTTCTACATTAGTATTTCCTATATAGTTCATTTCCTTCCCTTTTACCCTTGTAATATATTGGAACTAATGATATAATTATGATTCTTAATTTATATTTTGTATTGTATCATGAATAAGCATATAGTAATATGTTTATCAATATTATTATACTATATCAATACAAATCAATAATATTAGCTTATAGTTACATTTCATTTATAGGTTTTGATCCTTATATGTTCTTGTCATAAATTATATTCCCAATATGAATAACACTCCTCTTCTCTACTTTCACCTGTATTTAGGTCATTAAGTAGTAAAAGGAAGAGTTATAGGATAGAATATTATTCCTATGGAGATCAATTCTTGCTCAAGGTCTTTGAAACTCGCTAAGAGGATTTGAACCAAGCAGGTTCTTCATAGTATTTGTAGTTACCAACTAAGGACATATAGGCCTTCATCCTTTCCATTTTAAGTCTTCACCTACATCTATTGTAAAGTTCCACTAGATCCAAGTGAGATATTGATGTGATGATAAGTCGATCCAATTTAAGTATTTCTATCCCTATTTTAACTCATTTTATTATATTATTATAGAGATATGTTCTACTTATTGTTAGAGTATCATTTACATTTTATCTTATTTAGGTTCTCATTATACTAAATAAGTTGGTATGATATAAGGTGTTTAAGATTTCCATTATAATCATAGTTTAGGACCTAGTTTAGGATACCTTTTCTCAAACTACATTACAATCCACAACTTATGGAATTTACTTCTTGTTTAGTTTAGTTTATTCATTAGTTTGATCTATGTTTTCCTTATTTATCAATTCCTTGCATGTGGTTTCCTTATTATATCCTTGATACCCCCTTTGTTACAACCATTGTTATACATAATGTATTCTTCCTTGGGATACCTAATAAGACCCCACATCCCATATCTTAGGTATAGGTTTTTGAACCCTATGACATAAATATTTAGTGTTGATTATCATTTACTAGGTCTATAACCATCAATAGGATTATGTTAGTATCTCTACATATATGTAGGCTCTTGTTTGATATCTATTTGTATCTTAGTATGTAAATAGAAAGAGGATTGTTATATTGATCATCCTAGCTTGTATACATTTTTTAGAACCCAATGTGAATATTATCCAGATAATGGTTGGATTTTCTTCTCATTTATATTTATTTTCTAGACACATAATTTTTCTATATCCCTAGGTTTCAAAATATTTTCTAAACATGTTGTTCCCTAGGTTTCTAATACATAAATACAATTGTATTGTCAAATACCTAAATCATAAATTAAATTATATAATTACTATGAAATTAAATATTTAAATAATTACTTTATATATTTACATATATAGCATGGTATAAGAGATACCCAATATGATCTTCACATTGATTACATTTTTTATCTTGATGGTTAAGGTGGTGATAAAAACCCTCCCATTCATGAATTTTAAGATGATGAGGGTAAATTATAATCTATTTACATTGATTAATATCATTCCATGGAAAAAAAATAGTTGTACATTTTTTTCCATTTTTAGAAATTATGTGGATAATTTCATTAAGTTTTACCCATCCTCTCGCTAGCCCTTGGATGAAGATCACATATTTAATATGCCTAATGCAACACAAATCATAGGTGAAATTTATCTTAGAGATCATATGACTATTTAAATATAATGTATATGTCCAATTTAAGTTTTAACCATATTAAAAACATTAACATTGAAAAAAAAACTATTTTATAAATAGTGGCAATGCAATTCTACCTCAATTTATCATTTAAAATAACTACATCAACAATAATTCAAAATGTTTGATATAATTATAAATATACTTCATATAATATATAGCTAAATTATGCATTACCTTAAATGTGTTAATACAATTATAAACTAATTTTTTTCATAGACAATTGTATCATCCAGACCATAGTAAGATCCAATGTAATCTTAAAACATATGTATATTAAACATTACCATATTGGTCTTGTTGATAAAGTAATTTCTAGTTTAGATCATCCAAATTATGAAAGAAGTGTTGATATGGTAATTTTTGAAATAGATCAGTCCATCTATATCAATTGTGCCTATACAGTCAAATGTAGAACACAAATTTATCACTGTATATGTATGGAGATACCTTTGAGAAAATTTCCAAAGCACCCCCCAAATATTCTGACATTGTCATAGATGTAAATATTCCTATAGTAAGACAAATTTACATAATGTCTAACATCATTACCATAATTTCCTTCCATATTATTTTAGGGATTATTTTGATGCCAATACTTTCCTTCCATCACATGTGAGTGAATATTACGATGCCCATCCTTTTATTATTGTACCCTTGAGGGCATGTTTCAATACCCACATTTAACTCAATGAGCACTTTTGGGGCATGTTTCAATTCCCATCCTGAACTAAATGATAATATTCCACATAGACCATGTATTATGACACTTTTTTAACATCTTAACCTTATAATGATGTATCCATTAAAAATATTATATACCTTAAGACAAGCAAATTCAACTTCAAAAAATCTTCCTAGAGAAATATGATTACATTTCACATGTTTTGGCTTCACATTACATGTTGCTATCTCTTTACTTTCTTGTATTATTTTATTCATTTTTTTAACTTTGATTTTTTATCATAATTTATATAGTGACACTCTTTTATTTTGCCATTATTTCCCTTGTCATTCTTCAATGTCTCTTTATAGTCCATGTTTTTTGGTGTTTTATTTTGGTCATTGTTTCCTTAGTGGTTTTTTCATATTATTTATAATTACAATATTTTGGGATGATTTATCATTTTATTTATTATGTTAGACCCATTTTAGGTTTGTAATACTTCCCTAGTGATAATAATATTATCTTTCATATCACCTTCCTTTTTAAGGTTTGTTCTCAACCTATGATTTGAATTACATTATCATATATTTAAAGATCCCCTTTTATGCCTAGTAATTTATAAATAAAAAATTCTCTTCATATGGTCACTTATTATAATATATTCATTGTATCACATTTTTGAATATGGACATATCATACATGATCCACATATATCCATTTACTTTCACTTTCAGTACACTCGAGTTAGTTTAAAGATATAAACATTTTATAAAGTATAGGTCTACGAGTATATAATCATCTTGGCCTTTAAGTTAACCTATTTAGAGGCTCGATGTAAGATTATTTGTGTTATTCATATTTATCATCCATAATTGGTGTTAAAAAAATCTATAGAATAATAAAATAAAATAAATTAAAGAGTTAAAATACATTATATCATAGAAAAATGAAATAAAAAAGGAAAAATATATTTTAAAAGTTAAATCATAGAAAAATAAATGTTCATATTCATTTAGCACACCCCATATCCTAATTAAATCTTGAAATACATTGTTGGACACATGATGGAGCCAAGGTATATTAGGGTGTAGTAGGTTAGTAGACTAGGGTAGGATGTCTCATCTATATAAATTATAATAAAACCTACTTTTTCACATAAGTACCCAATCCTCATAGTAGACTAAAAACTATATCATTTATCTTGACTATCAAGTAACATGTCGTGGGTAGGTAGGATTTTTTTTCCATGAATTTATCCTTCATTAGATGATATTTATACTTCACTTCTTATATATATCTTACACTTTTTAGGTGGGGTTTTCTAGGTCCTTAATGTCAAGAAATTTTAGCCTTACCCACTTTATTAGTGTTTTCTTCATGCTAAGAAATTATGCGTCAACCTTATGGGGAATTACTCTATTATATATACATATAATCATTCTCATTATCCCATTGATGGATACTAATTCTAGCTAATCATGTCCCTCTTTTTAACCTTTCCTCTCTCTTCCTCTTTGCTTCATATTTGATTCCTATCTTTCCTTATTACACCTCTTAGATTTTCAATTTTTGAGTTTCCATATAAGACCTTGGTGAATAAAATCAAACATTCTTTAAATATGCGCATCACTTTTATATCAACACCATCTCCATAAATATGGTTATGACTCCATATGATCTTATTTTCCTACATTACATGATAGTTTAAGCATTTATTTTGAGTGTTCACTCATTTGAGTATTTGTTTCCTTGTTTTACATGTCCTTGTCTAAGTTAGGTTTTTTAATCTCTTACATTGTCTTATTTTTTATAATCATTTTATACTTTAGAATAAGTTTTTATTTCTAGTTTATATTAATTAGGTTTTTTTCTTCCATGTGTTGCATATCATTGTTTGAGATTGATTTTCATTTATCTAACATTGGTGTTTTTATAGTGATTTTCTGATATTTTAATCCTTTTTTTTTTTTTTGGGGGGGGGGGGTTTACCTATCTTTCTTTGGATGTTATTACCTTCATATTACTATCCTTGTTTTATAAAATTTTCATATTCTTACATTGGATATTTATTTTTATATATAATTTTCACATCTTATATTTTGTTTTATATTTCATCTATCATACATTTTAATGTGATTTGTGATTTTTTATGGAATTTGGTATGTTTTTTATTTCATTTATTCCACATATTTTATTTTTATACTTAATCTTTGTTATTTTTTACCATGCATATGATCACATTTTCTATAAAATAATGAGACATACGTAACATCATAACATCATCATCACATTATATTAGAACCATACCAAGTGATTAATTTAGATGTTAAATTTTAAAACCTATGTATCAAATAAGTAATAAAAACCAATATGCATTTATGCACACATGTGCACAGAAATATTAGTGATTTTATACATCAAAAATAAAATAGATTTACTTATATTTATGATTCACCTTCATCCCTAGGTGAAGAGGATCACTCTTTCAAAATACTTTTCAAAACTAGCATCTCTAAGAAACTTATCTAAAGTGAGATATAATGAGTGTAATCCTATAGCCTCTCCCTTTTCCCTAGAAAGTTTTGTCTCTAACTCTATCTACTACATTATTATTAATCTCTCTTATTATGTGCCTACTATTGTGATAACCTTGTGTGCATTTTGATAGGTATCTAGTACAACATCTACCATTTATACATTATGCCATGCCACAACATCTCATCTTACCAAAACCATAATAATAATAATAATAATAATAATAATAATAATAATAATAATAATAATAATAATAATAATAATAATAATAATAATAATAATAATGATAATAATAATAATAATAATAATAATAATAATAATAATAATAATAATAATAATAATAATAATAATAATAATAATAATAATAATAATGATGATGATAATGATGATGATGATGATGATGATGATGATGATGATGATGATGATGATGATGATGATGATGATGATGATGATAATAATAATAATAACAACAACAACAACAACAAAAATAATAATAATAATAATAATAATAATAATAATAATAATAATAATAATAATAATAATAATAATAATAATAATATATTTCTCTCATTATTTTATCTTCCATGTAACATCTCTAACTAGTCTAAGCCATATAACATGATCTCCTATAAATTATTCCACATGATTTTACATAGCCATAATATCACTATAAGGTAGCACTACATATATGATCTCTTAGTGAGTGGCTTCAACCATATCTTCCTAGTGTGAAATCTCTACCATATTAGTTGAAAAAGTAAACAAAATTAATGTAAAATACTAATATATATAAAAACTACAAATAAATCTATCACTAATCCATAAAATTTATAAAAATATAAATAAAATTGATATGAAAATACTTAATGCATATTTTTACCTATCCATAGGTGTCTCTCAAGGATATTATCCTCATCTACCCTACCACAGAGGAAAAGTTCATCCACTTATTTTTAGATCCCATTAGTGATTAATTTCTACTTCTTCTACAATACACTCTTATCCTTTGACTTCATGTGGCATAATCTTAGTTGTTATGAAAACCTACACATTCATATATCTTTCCCTCAATATCATGCACATATTTATATGAATACAAACCTAATTCATAGTACTATTCACCTCTCTATGTGAAATTTTATTATAGTCCCATGCACTTCACTAGAACTTGTTTATAGACTCACATGCCTACACTTACCTCGTCTCTAGCACATCCACATGTAAACTTGATTCAAGTATGTGAATTTATAAGTTGAAATTATTAGTATTGAATATCAAACATCAAGTTGGATAATAAATCTCCATATCTATAAATTGAATTGTTACCCAACAAGGAAGATGAAATGACTCATAACTATGCCCTTGGTAACTGATAGTAGTTTTAATTGTTTATTTTAGTTTTAATGAATAAATATGTTTCATATTCATCTATTTAGGGGTTAATAAAATCTGCAGTTGAATCCATACAAAACCATAATGATATTTAGCATGTTTTATGTGTCTATTATGTTACACATGAAATATACATCACTATATTCTTTCCTTATTCACTCTCATTGAATAAATGTTAAATTAGACATGTATCATACATATGCTTCATTAAATGTGTATTTATTATTATATTTTATTGCTTGTACATGCATTCACTCTGAAAAATATTATTTATCTCTAAAGTTTAATGTCCCCTTACGTGCCTAGTCTTAGGCCCCTAGAGCACATATCAGTTGTATCAGGGTGTGATTATTTATATGCTTATAAACACACGAGTAAAATTAGATAAATGATTTGTATAGGTTGGTTTTGTTTTAAACTACCTAGATAAATGTCATATAAAAATTAATTTGGATGATACCTAAAAGAACCTAAGGTAACCCCAAATTTTGAAAGGTTCATTGCTAACACACTAGAGGAATAATGCATTGAAATTTTTATCTAATATTTGATTTGATGTTATATCTCAATGAGATGTCTTCTAATCCTCATCCATAGTTATCTTAATAGTGATTTTATCCAAAAAACCCTTCAAAGTGTAAGTCAATATTGTCATTCTTTTATTCAAATAAAGCATCAATGCCAAAGCATTAGATGTATAGATTTGATAGTTTGAATCATAATTCTTAGTATATCACTTTAATAATGGTAATAAAATCACCTTTTCATGTTGAATATGAATTTTACGGTGGTTCACTAATGGGAGAATTTTGGCATGAAAAATCCACAAGAGTGTGTTATAATTGAGTCTTAAAAGACATTTTTTGATGTGATGAATGAGGAGTAATACCCTCTCCATCACTTTGTGGATGAACACATCAAGTTAAAATTATTTATCCAAGGCAAATATCATTTAGTGGATGACTACACAAACATATTCCATGACTACTATGTTCTCCTATGATAGAACATGAGAAAAAAACATAAGGTGTTGAAGTACATCCATAAATCTCACCTTGTATTCATGTGAATATGGAATCTTGAATTTTGATGCCATGTGAAAATCTTATAATAATGATTCAAATATATAATCCAAAGTTAATATGAATAAATTTCTCTCCTCTTCATCCAACATTAGGTGTAATGGTTATCCCTCAAAAAATTGCTTATGATATCCTTCTATGCATAAGCCAATCACTTTTCACAAAGGAGAGTAGCCCAATAATACTACACATAAATCAAATGATAGTTTGCCTTTTAATTAAATAAAGGAAAGAATAAGTCTAGTGATAACTGGTGTAATCATCATCGATCACACACCCATTATGAATCTAAGTGTGGTATACAACAATAATTGATTGCCTAGTCTATATTAGGTCTCACATTGTTATATGACACTAATCTAGATGTGACTTGTTTTAGAACCAATAACACTATAATAAAAACCATAAGGAGTGTGAACACTTATTTCACACAAAGTTTTGGGTAAAGGTTTAACCTTTTCATTTGATTATAAATAATGGAAACTAGAATAACATCATTATGTAAGCCATAACTCAACTCCTTAAAATTTAAACTACTGCACATCCCAAACCATACTCATTGGGGTGGCTTCAGTAGGTAAGGGATATATAGGTCTGGTGATAATACACCTTTCATTAAGAATTTAGGCCTATGGAGGACATCATCACTTATGACATAACACCTTTGGATGTCTATTGCATCTTGTTTGGAAGTCCATATTTATAAGATTGTGAAGCTACATATCAATCCAAACCAAAATGTTTGATTTTTCACATATATGATCCCATATTCAATCTCTTTAAGTAAATTACATTGACAAAAGTCACCTTGGTATATACCAAGTCATGCCATAAATGCATTTTACACATCCATAATTTCATATTACTCATGGTTCATCCTAATACACCTATGTGAGAGATAAAGTAGGCTTAAGTAGTGTGTAATACATAATTAATGACACAATAGAACAACTCAATAATTTAATAAAGCATCATGATGAAATATTCACGTATCCTAAATTCCACTCAACACATTATGTGGTAAATAATTGCATTGAGTTGGTTCTCAGATACCCTTTTTCAAACAACCCTCTATATTGAATACTAGTTTGGAAAAATGATGAAACCTAGTTCTAGATATAATATCTCTTTGATTACGATAGATTAGGCCTTAATTTTCTCCTTGTTGGAGTTTTATGGTCCTCTCACCTAAGAAGGATGAGTCTTGGTGACTCTACATAGATTATCATTCACTCAATAAATCATGGTGAATAATTAGTATCCATTATCAAACACTAAATTTTATTCCAAAAATCTCCAAGGTGCACAAAAATTCACCAAAATATTTTTTTAGGTCACCATCAGCTTCCACTCCATCTTAAATATATATTGAAGACAACCTTGAAGACATGAGAAGGATTGTACAAATGGTTGGTTATTTTTTTTGGCCTAACCAATGTGCCAACCACTTTTATGAACTTGATGGATGACTTACTCAAGCCATTCTTAAACTAAATATTTAAATCTTCCATATTACATATAATAAAAAAAAATTGGAAAATATTGTGTCACATTTAGATTATTGACTCATTTCATATCAACACCTATGATCCATCATCAGGAAAAAATAATTATTTTTCCTAATGATGGATCATAGGGGTTGATCCAAAATGTGTTGATCATCTAAATGTGACATAGTGTTTTATAAAAAATATTTTTTTTCATTCTTAAACTCCTTTCTCATCATCTACTTGGATGATATATTCATCTTCAACATCACTTGAGAGGATCATATGGAATATATCACACATGTATTAAACACCTCGTGTTAACACAAGTTGTAGTCTAACTTAACAAAGTGAAAATTTGTCACTACACAAAACTAGTACCTAGGCTATATCATTGACTATGTAGGAATCCATGTAGACCCAACAAAGATGAAATTAATAAATGTTTGGCCAACACTATGCACTATCATATAATTGAGGATATCTCTTGGATTCACAAACTTCTACCATGGGTTCATCCTTGGTTTATCTCACCTCTCTTGACCACTCATCTAGGTAACTATTAGAGGTATAGATTGCACCCTAGTTGGAAGCATAAGTGTTCAAGTATTACTTCCAAATATAGCTCAACATGCGAATAACCCTAGGATATGGATATCTTATAATGGGGTTAGACCTTTAATATTTTTAATGGGGTAAGCTCTTCTAATGCATCATTTCAACTCATTCCCACTACTAAAACCTACTAATGACTAGGGAAAATGGAGATATATATATATATATATATATATATATATATATATATATATATATATATATATATATATAACATTAAAGGGAAAACCTAAGCTAAAGATGGTGAGTCACTTAAATTATGGTTGATCCACTCTACTTGACTCTTAAACATTAATGAAACAAGCAAAAAAATATATCTAAGATTACAAATATCTATCATACATTAATATCTCCTGAAGAGGTTCACCAAATGATCACAAGCTAAGGGAAATCATGGAGAGGTCTAATACAAGACACTAACTAGTCACAATATCCACATGTGGGATTCAATCAAAAGATACAGAGTACTAAACATGACTTGCATAATGATATGAACTAGTAACTAAGTGAGATCATGACTTCACAAGGGAGAGAATTTTACCACATATACAAATCTAATACTTACATGATATACCAAAATAATAAAATATTAAGAATACTCTTGTATTTATATCAACAGGTTACAAGTTCCATATTGGTAGAGTTTAGTCATGATTAAGAGAGGGAGTAGAGTGATATTGAGAGGATATAGAGAGGATCCCTTTTTTGGCTCAAAAGCCTCTACATATAGTAGAGAGAGAGAGAGAGAGAGAGAGAGAGAGAGAGAGAGAGAGAGAGAGAGAGAGAGAGAGAGAGAGAGAGAGAGAGAGAGAGAGAGAGAACAATGCATTGGAGAGTGGAAAAAAGTCATCAAGAAATGTGGTGGTAGCTCATTTTTTCCTTTTGCATGTATTCCTTCCTTCAATCAGATTTGATATTTATCAACAAGCTTAATTTCCTTTGCTTTAATAATCTATGAGACACTATAATTTGCTAAGAGATTCACTAGAGGACAAGAGTTTATTTCACATAATGATAAGGTCTATTTGAATGGAATTAATTCCCTTAATTGCCTCTCCAATTATGATCTCAACATCTTAGAACCCTAATCCCACTTGACCTATTCATGAGGATAAAATCCTTAAATCTTGAAACTATAAATCATGCCATGCCTTAAGTAATGAAGTACATGATTTATTGAGGATGCATCCACATTGATAAATTAGACCCTTTTCATCAATCACCCATATCTTCCCCATGTTCATAGGTCCACTATAGATGGAAAATCAATATAAGGTTATTGGATTTCCTATAGTCTTTATATTAATATATATATATATATATATATATATATATATATATATATATATATTATATCCCCTTTTGGACTCCCATTAGGTCTAAAAATACCAATTCAATATTTGTAGGAACCAAGAGATCATGTATTCATGGATCCTTCTTTAAAATATGGAAAAGATAGTCATAAGAATGAACCTTATATGTTATAACTCATCAAACTAAAATTTAATATTAGGCTCTAATGGAATATATTATGTTCATTATCTTGATTGCATCATTGTGTCTTTTTTAATGACATTGGATCAAGATTTAAATGGTGACAGGATGACCTTATAAGACTTGTTTGCCTTGGCCAAAAATGGTTCCTCAATTTCCATCAAAAGTCCTAAACTCATCTTTGTTTTAAATTGGTTGTTTATATATAACTTAGCTCATTGACATATTGAACTTCACTCACATAATTGATCTTGATCTATATGATTGAGTAAGAGCCACAGATCTTGTCCTTGACTTGTTAACCCTATCTAAGCTTATGCTACATGTTTAATGCATGTTAATTCTTAGGATTTGTTATTAGTATATAGCCTCATGTGTTTATGTCATGTGTCAATCTCTTGAGATCATTTACTATTTGAATCATCTCACATCATTGGATCAAGATATATGATGAAATGTGGCCATTAGATCTAATAAGATCCAATATTTGGAATCCAACAACTACTTCATGAGCTTAAAATTTATGTTCATGCTCCCATAAAATAATGTTCACATGACCATAATTAACATTAACATGACCATCCTTTACATTCACATGGTCACCATTGACATTTACATGACCATAAAATTTAAGCTCAAAATATTTGGCTTTAATTGAACCTTATTTTAACATTAGTGTGAATTTATTATGTTGCATGTATAAATTTATAAGCTTATAATTTGAGCCATAAAGCTCATGCAAACATGAAAATTTTAGAGGATGATCTTGGTATGTTGAACTATAATTGTGTGTGATCCATTGGTCACATGAGGCATTTTGTACATATTTATAAAATTCACAAGTTATTTGGTTCATTCATTTTTTCATGATGTCTTGGTGATGGTCTAGTTATCAAAATTGCACAAAATCATCTCTTGATCATTCCTTCAAGGATATGATGATTCTCTAAGGTCTACACAACCTAGTTTATGATATTTAATTCTTGGAGTGTATGAGAACCTTATTGGATCCTCCATTTACATTATTGGACTCATTTCTAAGCCTTTGATCTATGAATTCATCAAATTGTACAAGATATTCATATGTGGGCCAAAAATGGCTAAAATATTTAGCAACACAGGGGTTTCATGCCCATTTATTCTAGATAACCTAGATCATGCTACCTTATCTAGTCCAACACATTGACTTGGATCTAATAGGCTACCAATCCTACTATAAATTATTTCAAAACAAATAAAAGGACCAATAAAAGGAAAAAATGAGATAGAGTGCCCAAGGAACTCATTGAAGGGAAACTAACCTAAAAAAAATAGGTAAAATAAAAAATGTGCTAGAAATAACACTTGAGGAATTTGAACAAAACTATCTTAATATATACAGCTTAAAACTATGTACCTTTCCTCCTAAATCAAAAGGAATGTTTGATAACCTTCTTGCATCATGGGATGAGGAATTAAATGAGTCATGTAGCCTTTTAACCCTTGGTCTTTATGCCTCCTCTTTATTTGTTGTATCTACTAACTTCATTAGCTTGATGATCAGTGGGAACTAGGCAGCTCCAAATAGGTCAACTATGTGCATCCAAATAGTCTCAATTTATTCATATGTATCCTTAATTACAAATTCTAATGGTGGTACAACAAGACATACCTCTTTTATTTCCATGGTGCTCTCAATAATATTAGGTTTATTCTTAGTTTCAATTTCTTCAAGCTCATGAAGGAATTCTACATATCTTATCTAATCTTGGTCATTATCCTCCATTTATACCAATTTCTCATTAAGACCATCCTTCTCATTCTTCCTAGGTATCCCTAGAGTATAAATATCTTGTTAAAGCTCTAATACATGAATAGAATCCTTATATGGATATTTAACTTATTGTACTATTTCCTCATTTAAGTCTACCATCTTAAGTTCATCAATCTCACTCATGAAATCATGGTACAACTAATTCCAATGGTCATCTTCTTATTAGATCTCAAATACAAATTTCACTTGTTCCTATAACTCATCTTATTTTTCATTATGAAAGATTGAAGCATTCTCTCTCTTTACAAGTGGTGTCACAATAATGATCTCCTCTTCAAACTCTGACAATTCATCATTATCTATTATGAGTTTAATATGGAGTTCTTTGCTTACCTCTTCAAGGAGTGGAATATGATATTCTTTGGATGACTCCAAGAGAGATGAGATATATGTGACACCTCTTTGGTATAATTTATTATCTTTATTAGTCATGTCCTCCTCCTTTTTCATACTACTCCAAATGGATGTCTAAGTTGGAAATGACCTAGATTCTTGAGGGAGGATAGGGGTTAAATGACCTTGGATTTTCTTGACTACGTGACTTGGTTCCAAGATGGGAAATATAGAGGTTGTCCCTTGACATTTTGATTATGGTTCTTCTCCTCTTTTCATGTCTTAATCTCTAAATCTATGATTTTCTTATCAATATTCTCTTGGAATATCACCTCTTTAAGGTGGTCAATGGCTTCATGAAGATAAGATACACAAGAATATTCCTAAGGATAAATGAGATAGGCTTGCATTGGTTCAGATCCTTCTTTCACTTACTCTCTTAAATACATATTTGTCTAACTTTTCTCACCCCATGACTTCACCTATTGATTCCATCTTGGAACCTTGAAGTAATTCATAAGGGGTTCTTAAAGAAGGATGGTGTCTTAGATCTCAACAATAGGCTATTATATAATAATCTCCTTCATTATTTGATAACTCTCTTAGATAGATCTCCAAGAATGAAAGGTATAAGTAACACATGAAGAACTTGGCATAATCAAATGGTCACTTGGAATATTCTCTTAAGGGGGAATGGATGGCACATAATAATGTTAAGATGGTGTATATGAAGGCACATAATATTGGCAAGGTTGGACATACTATTCATCAAGGCCTTTTATCTTGTTCTCAATGATTTGAATGTAACCACATACATCCATCATCTTACCTATGAGATTTTTTTAATTTTCTCTCTCAATAGGTGCCCATTCTCCTGTTATTTATTGCAATGACTCTCTCACATGATGGCTCTAGTGATTTGGGACATCTTGGCCATAATAATTTTATGAGCATAATTCTAGTGCATGCTTGTTAAGACTTATTAGAGTTCACCTAAGTGATGGTATGGATGGATAATGACTAAGGTAAGGGCCATTCCCTTGATAATAAGGATCATGAGAAACTTGACAAGGCTCCTCATAGTTTTGATATAAATCTTGGAAAGGCTGATAAGGCTCATATGGATCATGAGGATCATATCGGGGTTGTTGATAAGGAGGTGGATAGTAGGTATATTCACCATATCTATTCATATTATCCTCATATGATAAATGAGATGCAAGAATTGAATAGAAAATTCATTAAGACATACCTAGTTTTCTCATAACCATAAGTTTGATTTGGAGTCACCATTGGTGCTAATGTGCTTGATTATAAAATATTATGAGAGGAAAGACACACAAATGTATTTCCAATATTTTGGACCTTTGTCCCATTGGGCATGACAAAACTATTGGAGTTAGATTCCAAACTCACTAGAAGAAAAGTGTTTAGGTCCCACTTCCAAATCTAGCTCAATATGGGACTGACCCCAAGTTGTGGGTATCCTATAATGGGGTTAGACCTCTAAGATTTATAATGAGGTTAGTTCCTATAATGCATAATTTTAGCTCATTCCCACTAATAAAACCTACTAATGACCAAGGAAAAGGAAGAGAGAGATAACATGAAAGGGAAAACCCAATCTAAAGATGGTGATTCACCTAATTTATGACTGATCCATTCTACTTGACTCTTAAACACTAATGAAACAAGAAAAAGACCAGATCTAATATTACAAATATCTATAATACATCAATATTTCATGAAGAAGTTTACCAAATGATCAAAAGCTAATGGAAATTATGGAGAGGTCTAATTAAAGGCACTAACTAATCATAATATCCACATGCAGGCTTCAATCAAAAGATATAGAGCATTAAACATGACCTGCATAACGAGATGAACTAGTAACTAGGTGAGATCATGACTTGAAAATAGAGGGACTTATACCACATATGTACATCTAACATGTACACACCATACCAAAATAATGAAATTTGAAGAATAGTCTTGTATTTATCTCAAGAGGTTACAAGTTCCATCTTGGCAAAGTTGATTCATGCTCAAGAGAGGGAGTAGAGTGCTACCAAGAGGATATAGAGAGGATCATTTTTTTGGTTCAAAAGCCTCTATATATAATATAAAAAGAGACATATGAGAATAATACATTAGTTAGTGGAGAAAATTTATTAAGAAATGTGGTGGTAGCTCATTTGTTCCTTTTACATGCATGCCTTCAATCAGAGTTGATCCTTATTAACAAGCTTAATTTCCTTTGCTTCCATAATATATAGTATCCTCTCATTTACTAAGAGATTAAATAAAGGAAAAGAGTTTGTTTGGAATGATTAGAAGTTTTGTTTGAATGGAATCAATACCCTTAACTACGTCTCTAACAACTAATAAACCACCTTGTAACCCTAAGCCCACTTGACTTGTTCATGAGGATCAAATCCTCAAATATTAAAACTAACAATCATGACATGACTTGAGTGGAAAATTGTATGCTTTGTTGAGGATGGAACCATGATAATAGATGAGACCCTTTGCATTAATCACCCATATCTACCCCATGATCATAGGTCCACTATAGATAGAAAACTAATCTAAGGTTATTGGTTTTCTTATAAAATTAATTTTACTATAGATATATAGACTATATATCCCCTTCTAAACACCCATTATGTCTTTAAAGTAACCAAGAGCTCATGTATACATGGATCTTTATTTACAAAATGGTGAACATGGTCATAAAAATAAACCCTACATGCTACAACTCATCAAACCAAAAGTCAATATTAGGCTCTAATGGAATATTTTATGTTGTTTATCTTGACTACATCATTGTGTCCTCTTTATTTTCATTGGATCAAGCTTAAAATGGTGATAAGATTACCCTATAATACTTGTCTGCCTTGTTTAAAAATGGTTCTTTGACTTCTATAAAAATTCCTAGACTCATCTTTGTTTTAATTAGATATTGTTATATGACTCAACACATTGATATATTGACATTTTCTTACACCATTGATCTTGATATATATGATTGAGTGAGAGCCATCAATCTTACCCTTGACTTGTCAACCCTATCTAATCTTGTGCCACATATCTAACATGCATTAATTCTTAGGATTCAATTTTATTCTATATCCTCATGTGCTTATTCCATGTGTTAATCTATCAAGTTGTTTAATACTTGAATCATCTCACACCATTAGATAAAAATGTATGATGCAACACAGACTATTATATTCATAGGGACCCACTATTTGAAATCCAATGGCTACTTCATGAGCATAAAATTGATGTTTGCACTCCCATCAAATGAATTTTTCATGATCATCATTTATGTTTGTGTGATCATAAAATTTTATCTCAAAAGAGTTGGTTTTGATTGATCCTTATTTTTACATTAATACGAATGTCTTATGTTATAGGTCCAAATTTTTATGCTTATAACTTGAGCTAGAAGGCTCATATGGGCATGAAAATTTTAGAGGATGATCCTGGTATGTAGAAATACAATTACTCATGATCTGATAGGTACATAATATTTTTTGATCATATTTATAAAATGAAAAAGTTATCCAGTCCATTCATTTTTGAATGACATCATGGTGATGGTTTAGTTATCAAACTTGCATAGATTGATCTCTTGATCATTTCTGCAAGGCTTGCATGATTCTCTAAGGCTTATGAAACCTAGTTCATGTTCTTGAATTCTCAGAACATATGAGAAATTTATTGGATCCTCTATTTTCATTTATGGACTAATTTATAAGACTTTAATCCACTACTTTATCAAACCATACAAGAACTGCATATGTGGGCCAAAAATGGCCAATAGTAACACATGCTAATGCCAAGTTTTTATGGACTCATCACAATAGTTTATTTATGAGGTACTCAATAAATTCCTTTATGTAATGCCTATAATTGTAATAATAAACATTACACACTTTTAGATTCACATTGATGCTTCTGACTGTTCACTTAGTGTAATACTCGTGTATCATGGACATCTAGTCACCTATCATTCATAAATTTTCAATAACATAGTGAAAATGTACTCCACCTATGACAAATAATTGTATAATATTGTGAAAAAAAATTAATAGTGTCACTACATATTTAGGAAGGAGATAATTGTTCATTATGATCATAATCCACTTTAGTTCATACAGACATAAAGTAAGCTAAAGAATGTGCACCACATGAAATGGATGAATTACCTATAGTGGTTATATCTTTTGATCAAGAAAAATAAAATGAATGACAACAAGTAGTATATTTCCTTAGTTGACTACCGATTCACATACTCATCATAGTGTTGGACATGTGCAACCATAATTTTAAAAACTAGGTATCTCTATACTTTGTTAATAAATACTTAGCAAACACTTATGTTAGCCCTTGATAAAGTAAATAAATTTTATAGTTATATTTATCTAAATATATTAATGATAATCCTATGAATATATATATTCCTAGTGGATCACTTCACCAATGAATTATATTTGAGGCACACTATGCCAAGACCTCAGAAACTTAGCATGACAAATATTCAATATGAATTATAATCACACTTTTATTGGTCACACATGAATATATATGTGGAGCACCACATCAAGTCTTGAATTCATTGTTGCATAACCAAGCCCATGAACAAGAAGATATGAATTTATACAACTTTACTAGTTCCATCCAAACCATGGGAATCTATTAGCATGGATTTCATGACTATATTTCCTATGATAAGATGCCAACATGATGTCATGTTCATTTTAGTGGATAGGCTTTCAAAGATATATATCATGGTTGCTTGAAATAAATACATTAATGAATTTGGCATTGTAAAATATTTCTTCAATTATTTTTGGGTTATTTTGGATGCCCAACATCTATCATCTTTTATCAATATCTACACTTTTTGATTAATTTTTGACATAAAATATGGGAATTAATGAGAACACATCTAGGTTGGTCGATGATATTTCATCCATAGATAGATTAATTTTTTTTTCAATCAAACACTTTTTCATCTATTGTGAATGTAAAACCATGCACATGATATCACTTGAGATTGAAACCTTTTTTATATTAAACATGACTACAATAATGTGATTCATAGCTCTATAGGGCATAGTCCATTCTAGACAAGTCTTGGATACTATATTATAGTGCCTATGAAAATATCCTACCACACACCAATTGGAAATGATTCACACACATAGGAATGGGAAGTAGATAAAGCCAAGAATTTCTTGTTCCACATAAAATATATTCATCAAAAAGTTCAACATATCTTTTCTCACACATAATTAAAGTACAAAAAGTGACATGAGGTACATTTCACACCTCAAGCATTATATTTGTAAACACATTATAACTACACCTTTAGAAGGAGTACTTCAAAGTTCCACACAAAAATATCAAGACTTTGTGTTTTAGTCCTTACACCATTCTATGTGTAGTTGGTGAGAATGTATATATTATTTATTTACATATGTACTTGTACATGAACCTAGTATTCAACATGGATCTCCTCCAAGTTTATGTTCATTCACTTACTGAGATAATAGTGACATAACATACTTATGATATCAACCCTAAACATTTATAGCTAGAAGACAAGCATCAGATTATTAAAGTGACAAACACATACACCCACCATATTACACATTAAATTTGTATAGTATTAATAGTGGGGAAATGTTGATCAAGATAAGTGGTATAAATATAATTAACTTCATGTGTAATTATACAAAATACACAAGGATGTAAATTAGACTATTAATTTTCAATAAAGTGTGAATGATATATGTGTATCTCTTACACACCTTTAACTTATCCTTTTATTTCATGTAACACACTCACACTTGTAATTCAATCCTATACACTCATTTTCATTGAGCTTTCCCTTAGTATCACATAATTTTTCACTTACCTACACACCCAACTCACACCAATTTCAAGTCTTTTGCATTATTCTATGCCAATATTTCTCACAGTCTTGTGTGCCTCACTAGAGCTTACTCCTACACTTGCATTCCTACACATGTCTCAGCTCTAGCACATCTAGATTTAACCTAATCTGACAACATGGATGTTTAATTGGCACTTCCAAACCTAACATCTCCCATTTATCTAGTTTGAAAGTTAGTTCCCATGTACTTGGAATCTCAACTGTCACCCCACAAGGAAGATGAAATGACTTTTAACTATCTTATTTGTAATAAAAAATAGTTGTAACTACTTATTATATTATTCATGTATAAATATGTATCATATGCATCTAGTTGAGGGTTGATTAAAAAAAAAATTGATTTCATACATAGTCATAATGATTGGTAGCATGCTATGCATATCTACTATGTCATACACAAATTTTACATCACTGTATTTTTTCCCTATTCACTCTCATTGAATATAAGTTACATTTTTTTTAATTATCATACTTGTAATCCATTGGATGTGTGTTTATTTTTATGTTTTAATATTTATTTTTAAATTCACTCTTAAAATCTTGAGTTATATATAATGTGTAGTTGTCCCATGTGGAATTTTTCTTAGGCCCTTGAAGCACAAATCAATGATCTCCCACCTAAATATATCCCTACACACTAAGATAATATTACTTGTATCATCACTATGAAATTTATCTATCATGTCTAAGGAAACCTCTTTAATGGCTACATCAGGATTAGCCCTAGGCTTCTTATGCTCTCTATTATTTGATGCTATTGTCATATCCTCCTATCTGAGGAGCATGAGGAGGTCTCAAAACTAGGACATCTATTGGTGTCCCTTTTCCCTTACTAATATTAGCTCCATAGAGTGTTATACCTAATGAGGTGGGACATATAGTGTTTCCTTTGGGTGAGAGTGACTAAATTAACCTAGAACCTAGGCACATGAGTGAGGCTATGAACATAATGTATGATGATACATGATCACTACTCACACTTATGTTTGTACTATGGATGGCCATGTATCCCAAGAATCAATATTACCTTAGAAAATCATTCAAAATATTATATCCCTCATCATATCTCAAAAGTTATATTTTTAGGGACATCCCTCACCCTGTGATCCTTTTTCCCATCTCCTCACCTGAGTTAGTGATTAATCTAGTGTGTTATCCAAAATAGCCAATATGTGAATTTATTATAGATATAATATGCAAAAATATCAATGGGAACCATAATCTATTGTCCCCTATTCAACATGTTATAAAATTCATGCATTAGTTCCACACATTTACATGATTTCATATCATACATAGTGCCTTGCTCTAATACAAAAATAAATAAATATTGTAATGTATAAAAGAAATTTATCATTTGAATTGTGACACAAGAAACCATGGTCATAAATATATTTATATCCTTCCAAATATTTAAAATTTATGATATGGATACAAAAAAGAATTTAACAATTATCTTGCACTTATCATACCAGTTAGACCCTTTTTCCCACCATTATTATTCTTATTACTCTATAATGGCTTAGGTACATCACACTTCATGGGCATTTCATCAATTATAAATCCTAAAAGGGTAGGCACATATTATATTGTTATGGTTACCTTCATATTATCCCCATAAACATCTAACCTGAATATGTCATTTATCCACTCCTAATTCCCTAGGAACATAGCTACCACCTCACCACTAAGAGTAACATGACCATATCTTCAATGCCTCCAAATTTTATGCTAATCAATCAATTTATGTCATTATTTCATACATTATCTAATAAATATATTATATATCTCATATCCATAGTCATCCATTATCTCAGTCACCTCTATAAAAATCTAAATAGTAATACCTAGTTAGTTTCTAATTAAAAATCTAAAATGAACCAAAAAATCTAGTTTTAAATAATAAAAGCATAAAAATGGCCCTTATTTCCTATGGTATTATCCATATTAGTTTTAATATATTGTATAAACCATATGTGTGTGTGTTTGTGTGTGTGTTTGTGTATTGTATTTTCCATATATATTGTATCAACCATATAGTTCATATATAATGTAATGGTTAGATACAAATTGTATCAGGTAATTCGTAAAAATTTCAACTATATCTATTGCATCCATATGGTATTGGGATTATATTTCATTTTAAATATATAAAAAACATTTATGTTGTATCAACCATTTTATGAACATTTTATTTTTAATCATCCATATATTATTGTATCGTCCGTTAAAAAATACTTTCACTACCTGACTGTGTTGGCATATTCTTATAGGATCATCTAGGTATATAATTTTCCACCACTAAACTATATCGCCATGGAAAATATAATTATCTTATCATGGTTATTTCCTCTCAAGTATATAATAAATATATAAGGCCTAAATTTTAACATCATCCCTCCTACCCATTTCCTATCAAAAAATTATGTACATTTTAATGCTTATTGGCAAAATTTTCTTTACATTAATTTTCCCCAATGCATATATTTCTTATATTTACACTATTTACCTAACCCAAAATTTATTGAAGCACCTACCTAAATATCCTATGATACTTCCATAGAGACCTCCAATGTGTCTACCTCTTCATCCTCTAGACATATCCTCTCAGTATGAAAGAATTGGTCATTCAGAGCTTTATGTTTATAAGAAAATCAAATGACCAACCCATTTACCTTTTTTCCTATCTTTACTTATCAATCCACTTTTTAAAATCCTCCAAATTTATTTTTTATATATTATATTTATTTCCATATCTATTTTTAATGAAGCAAACAACTATTAGGATCTTAAAAAATGAATTAATTTAGTGGTACTAACTAACAAAATTGTATATTTTTTATTTTCTCTCATATTTTTCAAATTTGCTTGTTTCAGTTTTAGATTAGAACCTTCCATCAATTAAATCACCATGTAAATTTGTCCCTAAATAAAATAAGATAATTAAAGTTAGTTATTTTATTTTAATTTGACTATTTAGTCATACCCTCATCACTATCATCTTAGCCTCTTCTAAGTATATTTCTTTATTCCTTCTCCATTTACTTATATTCAATAATGTAACCTCGTTATATTCCATAATACATTATGAATCCCAATACAATTTATTTCCTTCTTAATTATCAATGTATTATATCAACACTTTTGATACAATTCTAAATCAACATGTGTATTATGTATGATATCATGACTAATGATATAGAATTATGTCCCACTGATACTATTGTACTTTATCAATCTAAATGAATTTCATTGGATTTAATTTATAGTTGATTTCTAGGTTTAGATTAACATAACTAGGGGTCATAAATAGTATTCCTAACACGTACAAAATTTATTGACTTTTCTTATGCTCACATTTATACCATTAAGTATTAAAAGGAAGAGTTAGATGATATAAACTTATTCTTATAAAGATCAAGTCTTGTCCAAGGTATTTTAATATAATAGGAGAATTTGAATGAGGAGGCACCACATGATCTTTATATTTTTCAACTAAGGAAATATAGGTATTCATCCATGTCATTTGAGGTCTTCACTTACAATATCTCTTATAAATTTTAACTAGAGACAAGGGGAGATTGATGTGTCCATAAGCCAATCTAAGGTAAGTGTTTGTACCCATGTTCTCATTCATTTTATTTACTTTTTAGGTAGATATATTTTGATTTTTTATAGAGCAACATGCATATTATTATCCTTTAATAGGGTCTCCTTATACCAAATAAGTTGTTATAGTATATGGTGCTTAGAATTTCCATTAGAATCCTAGTTTAGGATTTATTCTAGGTCACATTCGCTTATACTACATTACAATCATCCTCGTATTTTATTTATTACTTTTTTAGTTTATTTTACTTGATATATTTAATCTAAATTATGTTTGTTCATCATTTCATATCATGCAGTTTCCTTATTATATCCTTGATTACCCCTTTGTTATAACCATTTATACACATCATTGATTATATTTTCAACATAGTTTGAGCCTGTGTCCCATATCTTATGAATATGATTTATAACCCTATGCCATATATATTTAGTTTATATTACCCTTTTTAGGTTATGACTATAAGAGGTGTAAGTTCATTATTTTCTCATTCAAAATAAAAAATTAAAAAACATAATACCTTAGGGATAATCCCTTGGATTGGGTAGGGTCTAAGAGAATGAAAAAATATATAAAAACATAACCAAATGTTATACATTTATAATGGATTCATTATCCAACACTAATTTAGGTTTGTTTATGCCTAGATTATAGAGCTAGAGTCTTTATCAATGTTGTTTATTCATTTTTATAGCATCTCCCTTTGTCTACAAGTGGTTTTATGGAAGAGTGGAAGAAATGTTGAAGCTTTTCAATGGACTTATGTAGAGTTTGTTTTCACAAAAAATATTTATATGCCTAGAGGGTTTATCCTTTATTTATAGATTGATCAGATTGATTTTTACCATTAGATGCCAATAGAGATGAGTGGATATAAATAAATTCAATTTGTGTACTTGATGCAATATTTTTTTAAAAATAGGTTGCATTAATGAGGAATGGCTTTAAAATTATGAATTATGGTGATATTTCTTACATTAATGCTAATGCTTGATAATTTTTCTATGTGATTTCATGATAATGTCATTGATTAAAATATTTTTTGAATATTGGAATATTGCATAATTATAAATTATAAATTTTTTATGGATTTATTATTTATCATTTAATTTAATTTGATAGGATAATTAATCTTGATTAACTTCTGGGTGATTTATGCAATATCAAAATTAGAACAAAATGTTTAACCTAGTTTATCCATAAATGTCTCCTATAAAGTCAAATTTTAACTTAGGACAAATTAGATGAAGTTGATGAATATGTATAGTGTATTTATGCAATCAAGGATGCACCAATATGTTTTAGAATATGTACATCAAGTATGAAAGTAAAATTGGGTGTTTCTATGATTTCTACCTTATTACAAGAAATTGATTCTGATTGAAATTTTAAGATGAAAGTGATGAGAATTGAGTGTCTACATTTTCCCCTTGATTGAGAAGGAATTAAAAGACATAATCAAAGTAATAAATTCAAATAATGAAAAATTAATTAAAATTTTTTGGTATAGATTGAACAATAATGTGTTCTCTTTTTGTTTAATTTTGTTCAATTTACTAAAAATGAGTTAAAAATGATGCCCAAAATGTTGTTTGGGACAACCATGATTCCCCATTAAGGGACCATATTAAAATTAATTTTGATGAACTAGAATTTAAAAATAAAAAACAAGGCACTCTATGAGCAAAGAGGCTAAGAAGTAAAGTAGTTAAAATAAAATAGGAGAAAAAACAAACCTAATAGACACCTATAAGAATGGGAAGAAAAAGAATGCAATATTAGGTTGGGGGTAAAAATTCAAATTTATAGATATATATTTACCCATGGGGATAAAAATTGTTCATTTTAAATCTCCCTCATTGATAAATTTGTGCTAGATTCAGATGTCAAAACTAAAAATAAAATGATGCGTAGTCCATACTAGAGACATCTTAGAGAGTGAGTGTGAGAGTATCAATGACCAAAGGAATGAAGAATTCATATTATATTTGCTTTTTATGAAATTTTTTATCTAATGTATTTATTTTCACTTGTATTTTCACCCTTTGAATGTATGTCTCAGCTCTCGTCATCCATGTGCCACAAGTGAAACACCTCTAGGCTTGTGGGTAGCCTAAGGATGAGGTGAAGCTCTAGGCAGGGTTAACTCCCTTGATGTACCACTTTGGATCAATAATACACCTAAATGTTTTAATAAAAAAGGGAGAGATAAAAATGAAATAAAATTATCATAATGGAGGAATATGTTGATGACTTCCAACTAGCTGCATGTTACAAATGAAACCAAGAGACTAACCAAACATACACTTCTCTAATCTACATCTTCTCACATCAATATTAAATTATGAGATTATGAATTAATTTTTAGGTTAGGAGGACAAGACAAGAGACCTTTAATATAAATAGTGAATATACTAACTCACTCAACCTTGACACTTAATATAATACTTAACATTCCCTATAAGAAGAAGCTTTCCAACTACAATAGGATGAAAGAATGAGACAACATGCTAAGGAAATCATAGTTATCACTAAGTAAGATCAATTATAAAAGTAAAACACACTATTAAAAATAATTAAGAGGTAAAATTAAGTAGTATTATTGATCAAATGGTATGCAAATGAGTATCACTTCACCACACTTAGGTGGATCATAAGTTACAAAGGCTAAAATGGCTAGTTCTTATAGAACTTGAGAGAGAGAGGAGAAGAGAGAAGTCAAAATGTCACAAGGACACTTGTCATTATGATATAAGGAGTTAAATGTACATAGTAAGATATTATGAAATTAACCATGTAAGGTCAAAAAGTATAAGTGTCCATCCAAGTTATGAAACTCATGAAAAGCAATATGAAATTCCCTTTGCTAGCTTTGAAAACTCCCTTCATAATTCACCTCTATTTTAACATCCCAAAAGTAAATAGGGATAGGTCTGATGATTGGAATTAGAGAGAAGGATTTCATACATGTCTCTCCATGTACTGGTTGTAATATTGATCACCTAGATACTTCTAGAA
Organism: Torreya grandis; assembly: GCA_037957365.1. NCBI lineage: Eukaryota > Viridiplantae > Streptophyta > Pinopsida > Cupressales > Taxaceae > Torreya > Torreya grandis. Next base: position 1,535,129 of record JARHVA010000371.1, on the reverse strand, counting down.
GTGAGTCATCACCATCTATAGTCTAAAAAATTTCCTTTTCTATCACCCCTCAAAATTGGCATCCAAAAAGGCATCAATTTTCCATAAAAATTTATAAAATGGAGTTTATTACATGTTTCAAGACCCTTAATGTCCTTAGAGGAATCAGTCACACCTTAAAATCAGCTCACTTAAAGTTTTCCACCCTTCTCACTAGCTTGGTCACTATGCCAGTTTTGATTGGCTGATATGAAGTTATTTATTTGAATAATTAGGATTTTTTATGAAGAATTAGATGTAAATTAGGGTTTATCGCAAATCCTAATCCTTCTCCAAAAGTTGGTTTCATCATTAGACTCCTCCTAGAACATACAAAACACATAAAATAGTCAAAAGTACCCTATTTTGTACCCTATTCATACAATTATATATATATATATATATATATATATATATATATATATATATATATATATATATATATATATATATATATATATATATCATCCTAATGGGGCACATATTAAAAGAGTCCTATACAACCTCAAATCATTTTTTTGGAAAAAATATGCCATTTTTATGCATTATCTCCTTCATTTTCCACATCGAGTGTAGACTAAGGGTTTACGAGGGTTTTAAGTACATTCTTCTCTTAAGGTTTGTTCATAAAGGTGAGACATTGTAATTGAAAAAAAAAAAGATATAAATTTTAATACCTGCATTAACCTCTATAAACTCATTGAACCTCCATGAAAACCCTCATGAAATATGTGAGCATTTGAAGTTACCTTGTCAAGCTTTTCCTTCCATCTCCTACAAGCCTAAGTTGGGTTTAAGATTAAAAATGGACTTCTTGTTTTTTTTATACAAAATAAAATATTTAAAACCTATATTATGATTCCAAAATCATTACTAAATTTATTATAATTCATATCCAATGCTAGAAGTGAAAGTGGCCTTTCCTTTGGGCTCTAGGTCTAACCATGCCTTGTAGACTTGATTTGTCTTAAAGCCTAAAATGGATTCTCATGGATTCCCCAATAAGATATATTATTTAAACATACCTAATTTATCACTATTAACATGGTTCAATCCACTATAGTTCTCACTTTATGTTAGAAACAAATTTGATCCTCCCTTTGGCTTTGGCATATAACCTTGCCTAAAAGGGTTGCTTATAAGTTTGAGGGTCTAGGCCACCCTGTTGGGATTCACCCTTAAAATATTGATATATCATGTTTTTATGGATGTTTTAAAACCTTAAAAACATTCTTGAGATTTTCCTATAGCTTCTAGTCTACATTTATCACCCATTTTCTCTAAAATTACATGTTTTGTGCCTAAGGGGAGTGCCATCTATCTGAGATAAAATAAAGGTTACTTTCCTACTAACTTAGACAATGGTGGATATTTTAGGGTTTTAAACAAGTTATTTATACATACTACATAAAATTTCAGCCTTATATCAGCTCATTTTACCTTCCAACCTCTCCAAAACCCAAAATAGACTTATGCAAAAAAGTACTATGCACAGTGATTTTTATGTGGATTGATTATGCATGATTGGAGCCATATATATATATATTTTATAATATTATGAGGGTGTTTTATATTTTTATAAACATTATTATAACATTCCAAATATTTTACAACTCTTAGACCCATGTTTTTACTTGGAAACATGTCATTACTTGGTTAGGCTTGACTAGTGAATTGACCCTATTTGTATATTTCTCCTGCCTATAGGTGTATTTGACACATCTAGATATGATTAAATTGATATAATTTATTTATTTAAAACACTTAATTAAATCCCATATTAATTTTATTCATATATACAATGCATTTATAACTTTAATAATACCAATCTTTACTCACTATCTTACCACCATTATGGTTGACTATGTTTTTGTGTGTTGGAGGGGCACCAATAGGTGTAACTTGGTGTTTGGAATTTAATATATTTTAAAATATAAAATATATATATTTGAGTTCATTTAATAATATTTTTAACTTAAATCAATTCATTTGTAGACTTGCCAATGTATGGTCCACTTGTTTCCTTTCACTGTTACACCATAGTCAAACTGTAAATGACTATTTGGATCAAAAGAGCTTATGAGTGATGGTTTAACATTGGAATTTTTTTCATTTTCCTTTGGATATATTTTTATGGTCTCTATAATCATATTCAATTATCCAAAGTTTATGTTTTCATTATTAATTCCACTTCAATGGGTGATGTGAATTTTGACACCTGGTGGTAGGTGCATAGTTCAAGAAGTAGACACATGTGGGTGTACATGTGGGGAAAAATACAACCTATGAAACTATTTTATGATATATTAGGTATAAATTTATCCTTTATATAATTTTAAAATTTTTAAATATGATGTAAAGGCCTAGTTTTCAACTTTAAGTGAAAAAAGGTATCATTTGGGTTTAGACCTGTAGATGATAATGGAGAAATTAAATGCTTAAATGAGCAACTTTAAGGCCCCAAATCACCATCCTCAACTAATACTCCATCCTTAAAACATTTAAATGTAATTTTACCATTTAGGAGATGTAAGTTTTAGTCACATAGATTCTTTAAAACTTTTGGAAACCTTACCGAATGACCTTTACAAAATTGCTTTAGGCCTCCATTTTCATTTTTTGTGAAAGTGTCTTTGAATACACAATCACCTCATGATCATGGTTTATAATTTTGAATTTTCCAATTAAAGATTAAAACATATCTATTATTATATATCTAACACTTTAACACTCCAATTAAGGTTTTAACTTGTCCCAATCTTCCATTGGGAGTTCTTATCCCTTTGCAGTATCACCTATAGGTGAATATTCTCACATACAAGCAATGAGGATGAGAAAAGTAGGTAGTATGTAAATTCACATGATTATGATCATTTGTATTCCTTCACCAAGTTATAAAATGGATTCCTTTCAACTTTAATGACCTCATAATAGTTATAAGCCTCCTTCCTAAATGTTTTCTCATGAATGGTACTTATAGTACACTTGTAATGTTGTATACCTAGCAGTGAAGGGAAAACCATGGGTATGCATGTTTTATGAGTTTCAATGATGTTTTTAATCCTTTAATTGATGATATAATTAAAAATAAAGTTTTTTCAAGGCCTAATACAATTCTTAAAACCTTATTTTTAGTGTTGAACCCTTTGCAAGCGCGTAGTTAATTGGTATGATGTGTCATATGGCAGATTGACTCTATGGTGCTCTATGATTACACTCTCATGGATATTACTTAGAGAAATATATTTAAAGGTAATAGGTATAAATAATACATCATAAAAATGAGTACGAAACTATAAAAACTCAATGAAGTCACCATTAAATCATTAAGCTCTTGAAAATGGTTAAAACTTACTTGTTGCATATAAAAGTGCTTCCTATTGTAACTTGAGATAATTGGCTCATTAAAAAATGATTTTATATATTTAAAATCATATGAAAACCATATCATCAAATGGATTGTATAGAACTATTCATACAAGATTAAAACCTATAGGGTGCATAGATTGGCAAGTAAAAAGACATAGTCAACTTCATGATGAGGGTTCATAAAGCACAGGATACCATTATTATAATTATTTTTCTTAAAATTAATTTATTTTAGTTTAATTTCATCTCCCAAAGGTCTTTCACCTATAATTTCTCCAGTTGATCATACCAAGCATGAACCTATTGATCACTTCTACATGTCTACAAGGGCAAGAAAGGAGTATAATGGTTTTGGGAATTTTTTATCACTTCAAAAGAATTTAAATAAATAATATGAGTTTGATGAATATGAATATACATTCCATCACTTTATCTCATTTCTCCCCTTTCCCCATGGGCCGTATAAATGCTAAATTCTTCTCTTTTCCCAAGAAAATTGCTCTTTCTTTTGAAGAACCTATCACTTTCAGTTATGAATAATTTATTAAGGCATAATAGGACACATTTCATATTACACATTCACACTTCCATATGAGTCCGTAAAACTCATTAAAGGCCTTATTTTAACCCCAAAATAACTCAAAATGTTATAAGGACTAACATGACTAATGACCAAGGCTAGTATAACATGAAATCACACTAAATTACCTATAATACACCTTAATACATATATTTTTAGATTGAGGTAAAAACAGGTTTTGAAGGGGCCCCAAAACCCTATAACAGAGAGCAAAATAAAGAACATCTAAGCCCATAGGCAACACCTAAAAAACACTACTAAGAAGTAGCAAAAATAGGTTTTAAATGGACCTAAAACCATTAGAGACACATCTGGTCAAAACCTAGAAACAAAAATCTGGTAGCATAACAAACAAAAGATAACAAAAGTAGAAAAAAGATCAGTACCAGTTTCTAAACCAACAAGAAGGACCAGATTATTCATCTAGTTCCAGTATCAAGTTCATGGCTTCTTTTCCTTTCAAAGCAGTTTCCTTGGTGGTAGCCTCCAGCAAAGCTCCTTTTTGTGTATCTTTCTTTCTGGAACTTTACCTTGTCCTTTTACTGGGACCCTCTAGTGCTTTGGTCTCCTCATTGGCTCATTTACCTATATTGATAGCAGCTACACAGATGTTGGACGTTACTTCCTCCATTTTCTTTCTGTTATCCTTTATTAGTTCCCGGAGGTTGTTTTCATAAGCTTTGAGCTTGACAGGGATCTCGCTTAACTGATTTTCCATGTTGTTTACTTTGTTCCAAGCATCTTTCAGAGAATCTTCCAATGTTTCTGCTTTTCTCTTGAGATCAATGATCTCCCTACACAACCAAGAATCAAATTGGGAGGAAGACTCAGCTTTACAGTTAACCCAGGTCATAGGAGTGTGTATTTCTTCATTCTGATTCTACCTTAATACATATATTATAAATCTAAAAATAAATTTTTTACTTATAGTGGTCCTAATTTGATTTATAGGGTCAAATTTAGTCAACAAATTGGTGACTCATAGGGGTAGTATGCTTGCTACACTAACTAGACCATTAGCCTTATCAGTCCATTAGGATTAGGGAGTCATTTGAATTCTAAAACACATAAATAATACATTTTTCCATTGACCACAAGCTTTGATCAATACACGACCACTTGACTACCTTAACCACATGAAATAAAGGACACACATAAAATAAATCAAACAAGCCAATAAGACACACACACGTGCTCAAGGAACTTATGGGAGGTTCACATCTTATTTGGCTTATAAACTCTCTTGAGGGAGGTTATATGGAATGTGTTTGGGCATAGGATCTTCTTTTGGCTCTAAACCTTTCATCACACCTTGACTCAATATTTTCATTCCTAACTCTAACTCTTCAATTTTATTGGCTAGGATATCTTGGAAAATTATTTCTTGTATTTCATATGAATATTCATGAGGATGAGGAGTATAAGACGGATTACATGGAACACAAGAAACTTATTGAGGAAGGGAGGGAGGAACTTGCATAGGATCAAGATCTTTCTCAACCTCACACTCCTTATCAAGGATTTTATCCTTTTTATTTCACCATGAATCCACTTTATTCTTCCATATTATGATTTTATTATTAAGATTATCTTCTTGAGTTATTGATGCACTTTAAGGAGAGGATGAAGTTTTCAAAAAACATGTAATTTCCTTAGGCTTGGACTCTTCAGCTTGCCTCCAACTTAAAATCTCATATTTAAAGGTCACTTATTGAGTTTGGGATGAAATTGGAGAGGGAAATGAGGATTTATATTCCACTTCTAATAATAATGACATAGACTACTACATGTGCATATTATCTAACTTAATCTACCTATCAAAATTTGCTTCAAAAATAAAGTTTCCCTTTTTAACTCTCTCTCTTCCAACTAGTTGGGAAAAAGATGACTTTGATAATATTTATTGGGTTCATGAGTGTGAATCATGTAAGACTAATAGAAATCTTTGGAAAATGGATATGAAGTCTGATAGGTTTGATGAGGTTGCTTCTCATGAATTTTTAGCCTATCTTCTAAGGATGAAACTAGGCCACTCACATCTAGCATCTCACTTGTAAGCCTTTGCCAATTGTCTCTCTCAATAGGTTCCCACTCTCTTTTGACCATCTCTAATTAATCTCTCATATTATGAATAATATGACTAGGAACCTATTTATCATATCCATTTAGAGTATCAAGATCCAACATGTACATATCATAAGCCAAAAAAGTTTACTTGAAAGTGGAAATGGATTGATTAAAGAAGTGACGAGGTTGACTAGGAGAAAGATATAAAAAATGCTAATTTTAGGGCCAATACACATCATGAATGGTCTGATACACTTCACAAATGGTCTAACACACTTCATGAATGGGTTGCTAGACTTCATATTGGAGTTGGTAAAGATCATGACAGGGCTGATAGGGGATGCCATAGGCTTGATATACCTCACCAACTTGTGTAAAAAAAAACTCAAAACAAAATTAAACCATGGAACTTAATTTAAATAAATAACACAAATAAATATATTACTAACAATATTCAACAGTAAACTTGGGCTACTTGACTAGTTGATGTAACTTTAGAGCTACCATTGATGCTTAGATAGATGCATCCAAAGGTTGATTATTGAAATAAAACACCAAAAATATTTCAACCTCTTGGACTAAGAATCCCACCAAATGTGACAAAAAATATTATAACTTATATTTTCACCCTTTGAGGAGATGTCTCAGCTCTCCTCATCCAAGTGGTACAATTGAAATACCTCTAGGCTTGTGGGTAGCCTAAGGATGAGGTGAATCTCTAGGTAGGGATATCTCCCTTGATGTACCACTTTATATCACTACAACACCTAAAATTTGTGATGGAAAAGGGAGAGATAAAACTGAAAGCAAACTATCCTATGGTAGGTGATACACCCATTAATTTGATGACTTCTGACCAATTGCATGTTACACATGAAATCAAAAGACTAACCAAACATACACTTATCCAATATGCATCTTCTCACATCATTATTACATTATGAGGTTATGAATGAATGTGTACGTCAGGAGGACTAGACAAGATTCCTTTAGTGTCACTACTGAATAGACTAACTCACTCAACCTTGACACTTAATAGAACATTTCACATGCCCTCCAAGAAGAATATTTCCAATTGTAATAAGATGAAAGAATGAGATAACATGTTAAGGAAATCATAGTTATCACTAATCAAGATAAATAATCCAAGTAAAATAGACTATGAAAATTAATGAATAGATAAAAATCATTAGTCTTATTGATCAAATGGTATGCAAATGAGTAGGGCTTTACCATACTCAGGTGGAGCATAATTTATAAAGGCCAAAATGGCTAATTCTTTTAAAACATGAGAGAGAGAGGATAAGAGAGAAGTCCAAAGGTCACAAGTACACTTTTAATTCTAAGAGAAGAAGTTATATGTACATGGGAAGAGATTATGAAATGAACCATGAAATGGAAGGAAGTACAAGTGTCCATCCAAGTCATTAAATTCATGAAAGGTGGCATGAAATTCCCTTTGTTGGCTCAAAAAATTGCCTTCATAATTCACCTCTATTTGAACATCAAAAAACTAAACATGGATAGGTATTATGATTCAAATGAGAGGGAAGGATATCAGACATGCCTCTCCATGCATTATTTATAGTCTTGATCATTTGGAAACTTATGGAAGTGATCCATCATCATATGTAGTATAAGAAACTCCATTTTCTATCATCTCTCAAACTTGGCCTCAAAAAAGGAATTATTTTTCCATGAAAATTAGTATAATTTAGTGGATTACATGTTTAAATACCTTCCTTATCCTTAGAGACATCAAGCACACCTTAAAATTAGCTCACTTGAAGTTTTCCACCCTTCTCACTAGCTTGGTCACTATGCCAATTTTGACTAACTAAGATGAAGTTGTTTGTTTGAATAATTAAGAATTATTCTAAAGAATTAAATAGACATGAGGGTTATCCCAAGTCATAATCCTTTTCCCAAAGCTGGTTTCATCTTCATAATCCTCTTGGAACCATAAAAACACACAAAATAGTCAAAAGTACCCTATCAGTATAATGTTGTACAACTCATCCTAATGGGGGTATCTCAAGAGATTCCTCTACAAATTATAGTCCTTTTTCTATGAAAAATATGCCATTTTGATGCATTATCTCCTTCATTTTCCACATAGAGTTTAGACCAAGGGTTTATGAGGGTTTTAAGTGCATTCTACCCTTAAGGTTTGTTCATAAAGGTTAGATGTTAGAATTTACAAAAAAATACACAAATTAAGATTCTAATACCTCCATTAAACTCTCTAAACTCCTTTAACCTCCATGCAAATCCTCATGAAAGATTTGAGCATTTGAAGTTACCTTGTCAAGTTTTTCCTTCTATTTCCTATAGGCTTGAGTTTGTTTTGAGCTCAAAAATGGACTTATTTTGTTTTTTATACAAACCAAAATATTTAAAACCTATTTTATTATCCCGTAATGATTCCTAAATGGATTATAATTCATATCCAAGGCTAGAATTGAAAGTGACCTTTCCTTTAGGTTCTAGGTCTAACCATGCCAAGTAGACCTAATTTGTCTTAAAGCCCCAAATGTATTCTCATGGCTTCCAATACAAGATAGGTTCTTGAAACAAACCTATTTTATCCCTAGTAAAATCTTTCAATCCACTATATTTCTCACTTGAGATTAAAAACAAATCTGACCCTCCTTTTGACTTTGGCATAGAACCTTGTCTAATAGGCCTACCTACAAATTTGAGGGTCTAAGCCACATTTTTAGGATTAAACATTGAAATATTGGTCTCTCATGTTTTTATTGATGTTTCCAAACCTTAAAAACATTCATGATATTTTTTTATATCTTCTAGTCTACCTTACCCATTTTCTCCAAAATTGTAGGTTTTGTGCCTAAGGGGAGTGCCCTCTGTCTGAGACAAAATAAAGGGAACTCCCCTACTTCCTAAAATAATGGTGGATATTTTATGGGATTATCCAAGATATGGATACTTAATAGACAAAATTTAAGCCTTAAATTAGGTCATTTGACCTTCCAACCTCTCCAAAACCCAAAATAGACTTATGTAAAAGAACACTATGCACAATGATTTTGATGTGGAATGAGTATGCATGATTAGAGCCATCTATCTTATTGTTATAATATCATAAGCTTTTTTTATATGTTTTACACCATTATTATAACATTATAAATATTTTACAACTCTTATTACCCATGTTTGTACCTAGAAACATGTATTAATTGGTTAGGCTTGACTCGTGAACTGACCCTATTTGTATATTTCTCCTGCCTATAGGTGCATTTGACACATCTAGAGATGATTAAATTTATATAATATCTTAATTAAAACCCTTAATTATATCCAATATTAATTTTATTCACCTTTACCATGTATTTCCAACTTTGAGAGTACCAACCTTTACTCATTGTCTTACCACCATTATAGCTAACTATGTTTTTATGTGTTGGAGTGGTACCAATACGTGTAACTTGGTTTTTGGAATTTAATTTATGTTATAATACCTCTTACAGATATTTGAGATAATTTAATACTATTTTTAACTCAAATTAGTGCATTTTTAGGCCTCTTAATGTATCATTTACTTGTTTCCTTTTACTGGTACACCATAGTCAAATTATAGATGACTATTTTGACCAAAGGAGCCTATGAGTGATGATTTCACCTTGAAATTTATGTAATTTTAATTTTAATATATATTGATATTATATATAATCATATTAAATTATCCCAAATTGATTTCTTCATGCTTAATTCCACTTCAATGGGGAATGCAAATTTTGACCCCAGGCTGTAGGTGTATAGTTCAAGAAGTATAAACTTGTGGGGGAAAAATATAGCCTATAAACCTATTTGGTAATATATTAGGCAAATATTTATAATTTAAATAATTTATAAATGTTAAAATATGGTGGAAATTCCTAGTTTGTAAATTTAGGTGAAAATGGGTCTCTTTTGGGTTCAAATATGTAGATGATAATGGAGAAAATTAGTGCTTAAATGAGCAAATTTAAGGCCCCCAATCACCATCATCCACTAATCCTCTATCCTTAAAAATTTGTAAGGTACTTGTACCATGTAGGAGATAAAATTGTAAGTAACATATATGCCTTAAAATTTTTGGAAACCTTATTTAATGACCCTTAAAAAAATGATTTAGGCCTCTATTTTTATTTTTTTGTGAAAGTGTCTCTGAATACATAGTCACCTCATGATCATGGTTTCTCATTTTAAATTGTTCACTTTAGGATTATAGCATATGTATTATGATATATTTAACACTTTAAGACTCAAATGAAGGTTTTAAATTGTCCTAATCTTCCATTTGGAGTTCTCATATCCCTATAGTATCACTTGTAGGTGAATATTCTCACATACAAGTAGTGAGGATGAGAAAAGTAGGAAATATGTAGATTCACATGCTTGTGATAAATTTTAGGCCTTCAAAAAGTTATAAAATGTATTAATTTAAACTTAAATGACCTCATAATATTACTAAACCTCCTTTCCACATGTTTTATCATGAATGGTACCTATAAGTACACTTGTAATGTTACAGAATTGGTAGTGAAGGGAAAACCATGGGTATATATATATATATATATATATATATATATATATATATATATATATATATATATATATATATATATATGTTTTTTGAGTTTTAATGATATTTTTATCCTTTAAATGATGATAATATGAAACATAAAGTTGTTTCAAGGCCTAATAGAAGTTTTAGAACCTCATTTTCAATGTTTAACACTTTGTAGGCAACCAATTGACTAGTATGATAGTCATATGGTAGATTAACTATATGGTGTTATATTACTACACTCTCATGGAGATTACTTGGAAAAAGATATTTAATGGTAAATGGAACCAAAAATAAATCCTAAAAATGAGTATTAAAATAAAAAAACTTATTTAAGTAACCATTAAATCATGAAGCTCTTGAAAATGGTGGAAACCTACTTATTGCATAGAAAAGTGCTTCATCTTAAAATTTGAGATACTTAGCTCATCCAAACACCTTTAAAAATGAAAAATACAATTTTTAACATGAATGGATATATTAAACATCATATATAAACCATCTCAGTAAATTTATTATATAGAACTATCCATATAATGGAAAAACATATAGGGTGCATATATTGACAAGCAAAAAAACTTAGATAGCTTCATGAGTATGGTTCATAAAGAATAATCTACCATTATTATAAATATTATTATGTAAATTAATATTTATAATTTTATTTTAACCTCCCAAAGGAGTTTGAATTGGAAGTTATCTAAATGACTGTACCAATCATGAACTTGTTGATCACTTCTACATGTCTAGAAGGGTAAGAAAAGAGAAAAATGGTTTTGGGAAATTTTTATCAATTCAAAAGTGTGTCAAGAAATAATATGATTTTGATAAATACTAATATACATTACATCACCTTCTCCCATGTGTCACCTTTCCCCATGGTATATATAAGTGTCAAACTCTTCTCTTTTCCCAAGAAAACTACTCTTTCTTCTGAAGAACCTAACAATTTTAGTTATGAAAATTTTATTAAGGAATAATAGGACACATGTCACATTACATAACCATTATTATACCTTAACACATCCATAAGAGGTTGTATAACTCATTAAATTCCCTATTTGACCCTAAAATGACTCAGAATGATATAATGACTAAAATGACTAATGACCAAGGATAGTATAACATTAAATCACACTAAATGACATATAATACACATTAATACATATATATTAGACACATAAAGTACCTAAAACTCAAGTTTTTACCTATAGGGGTCCTAAATTGACCTGTAGGGTCAAATTTGGTCAACAGTATCTAAAATGCCTTGAAGTAGTAAATTGAGTGATATTATCATTTTTTAAATGATGATATCATACATAAAAATGATGATATATCAACAATAAAATTATAATATCAAAAATATGAATAATTCTATCACGATAAATTTAATGATATCACTAAAAAATGCTAGAAACACCAAAATAGTGAGAACACCTACTTGGTAAGAAATTTTAAAATGTCAAGAACATGATAAAAATGGTGAGGTTACCCTATCAAGTAGTGATATATCCCTAAAAATTAGTGAGATCATGAAAATGGCCAAAGAGGCCCAAAATGGAAAGAACATTGTCCCAAATTGTGGAATCACCCTAGTAAATGAAGATATCACCCTAAGAAATGATGAGATCATGGAAATGGAAAAAAATTGAGGAATGGTGAGAACACCTTGTGAAATAATGGGATCACCCTTATAATCAGTGAGAATGACCTACCAAATGGTGAGACTGCCAAAAGGGGAGAAAATTCCCAGGTGGAAAATAGACTAAAATTAGAAGAAGTATTCATTCAGATGTGATTTATGAATTTTTAGTTCAAGTAGGTATAATGGTTATTTGTGATAATAAATTATTTATCAACTTGCTTAGATATATTTTATTTTGGCATAGCATGTTGACTTGGTTGTGATTGGAAATAGTGAGTGTTAGTGTTAATTGATTGTGAGTGACACTCATGCATCTCATTATGACCCAAATTATGGAAAGAGGAGACATTGGTGTTCATTGAAGTGGTCAGTTTGAGATATATCTCACTAATGCCAATGATTTAAGTAGATAGAGCATTCCATTTAGCACTAGTCAAGTGTTATCACTTAGATACCAACACTTTTCATCTACCTACGAAAGATAAAACTATGACCTTAGAGTATTGATGTTGTATAGTTCATATTTCCATCTAGAATTATATGTTTCATTGGATGCATTAGTGGAGGTTGATTGTGTTGGAGGACTTGATCAATGTCACTAATGTCACCACTATAGATGAAGTAATTTATATTTATGCATTGGAGGAATTGGCCTTCTTAATAGATGGAACAAAACATTTAATTTAGTATGAGGTAGTGATTTTGATGGCTAATGTTAGTGGTATATTTCTCCCTGACAATAGTGTCTATTATTTTCACATTGACCTAATAAGAGTGATTTGAGACATGATGGATTTGACCACATAGTTTTCCTAGGCCCGAGTAGTATTGGCCCAAATTTATAGAGACCTCCATATAATGGGTTACCAATTATGGAGGATTATTGGACCTTATACACTAATCTAGATCTAGGCCTAAGATCATATCACTATAGAGTGATAATTGGGTGACGAATGATAGTAGAAACTTAAGAATCCATTACTATATGGTTGGTACATGATAGGAGGGGGTTGATAGGGCCACCAAGAGACATATATTACTATATAGGATCCATTCATGAGATGGTGTACTAGGAATTATCTAGTTTATATATATTTACATTCATTTTGGATGCCTCAAGGATGTGATGGTGACTCAGTATATGATGACCCCATGTTCATTATTGGTTACCATGAAATTACAATTGAGTGGTATAGGTATAACTATGTACAAAGGTAGTTTGGGTAGTATCATGACATACCTAACGGACCCCACTATTTTTATCATGTCATATAGGTGATCAATGAGAGGAGGCTCCCTTTCATAAGAGTGGTAACAATGGGTAACTTTTTAATAGTCCAATTGGTGTTTTAGGGATATGATAGAGTGGTATAATATGTGGGAGTCATGGGGACCTATTCATCATGGTGTAAATAATTAAAACATATGTGACTTACAATATTAAGGCCAATAAGAGGTGAGAAACTAAGGCCATGCTAGAGATAACAAAGATAGGTGAGGCTAGATCCTTGATAGGTACATGGGCAAATATCAATGCTAGTTCAAGTGGACATTCATATACATGTACCACTACAACATGTTTCATTAAAATAATTGGTGTCTATGGTTATATGTTTTGTCTTAGAGGGTATTACTAGTGGTAGTGAGAGTGAGAGTGAGAGTAGAAATGGTAGAAACAATAGTGGTAGTAGTAGTGGTGGTGGGCCTTTAGATTAGGATGTTGATATGGGAGAGGGCCTTGGTCAATATGTATAAGAGGGGAAGATGAATGGTCATGATAGATAAGTGACCCTTTCTATCATAGGAGGGTCAAGATAGGAATTAGGTCAGGTAAGGCCATCATAGTTATGGATTGTATATGAGGCATAAACCACTATAGGTAGTCTTGAGAGTGAGATCATAGCTATAATTAAAGAGATATATATGCTAGAGGGAGATGTGGTAGAATTATGATGATAATTATTAGTAGCCCAAGGTGAGACCATTAGGTTACAAACTTTAATTATTAAATAAAATAAATATATTACAACTTTGAGGGGGTATGTTTCCTAGATGAAAACCATATAGGTCAAACTCACTTAGAGAGATGTAGACTTGGCCACAACAATCATTGAGTATGACAAGGCTCAAGGAGATGCACCTAGTCATCAAGAAAATGTTCATAATATATATGGGGAGTGAGATACCAATGTATAATTAGTTTCTGAGTAGGGGTTTTCTAGGGCACTAGTAGATATGGCTTAGGCCAAGGATGATGTGATTCAATCCAAGGATGAAGTTGGGTATTTTAGGATCTTGTATGAGAAAACAGTGAAAATAGGGATTAAGGTACCAAGATTCAAAGAGTATACCCAAAGTTAGATGTTTAATTTAACATTTAGGTCATGACACACTCCATCCTTAGAGAATTAGTGGTGTAGCCTCCCATATAATAGAGAGTCATGGGGACATGATAACAACTACTACCAACATTGGTTATATGATGGAGTTTTGAGTAGACTCCTCCTAGACATGATTGGATCCATAGGTGATATTTTCATTTTAGGGTTACATTTTATATTTTAGAAATGCATATGTATATCTTGATGCATATAATTTTATTTTAAGATGTATATAAACATTTATTTTTATCTCCTGATGTATATAAACTTTAATATTCTTTCAATATATATGATTCCACTTTTGATTCATGGATGTTGGCACATGTTATGTATTAGATATGTGATATTAGTGTGGATGTACATGTGTTTTCCATGATTTTGTTGTATTTAATTTACATGATGATGTAATTGACCTAGATATCAAATGTGATGGATGTTGAAATTATTTTTATCATTTGATAAT
Source organism: Torreya grandis (assembly GCA_037957365.1). Classification (NCBI taxonomy): domain Eukaryota; kingdom Viridiplantae; phylum Streptophyta; class Pinopsida; order Cupressales; family Taxaceae; genus Torreya; species Torreya grandis. The sequence goes on along the minus strand of JARHVA010000371.1, from coordinate 1,520,033 downwards.
ATGATGTTTAGATGTTTATGACTAGTGGTATATGGATATTTAGACATGCCTGTCTTAATTAGCATAGATATATCTATGTTGTTCAATTTTTTTATTTTGATGATGAAAAATATGGTGTGTCTGATTTTTTTTTGGCATATGATCACATGTTAAGAATCTCATGAGACCATATTTTCTCTTTTCATGACATTGATATATGAGTCTCCTAAGAACTTGATTGTTGTTTTTTATAATAATTGTATCCATCAAATAAATAAATACATATGTTAAAAACTTATGATTAAGATATGGATAATCAAAACCTAAACATAAAACATAATACACTAAAGAAAACAAAATAAAATAATTTTAATTCAATTAAAAATAAATAAAAAATCAATCAAACTAACTAATTGAAAAAAAAAACATAAAAGAAAGCTATAAATAAAAGAACAATTATTGTTAATCCAAATGTGGATATAAGATGTTACTCTTTGTGATCTACCCCAAGTCTAGGGAGTGCCAGATAGCATATCATGGAAAATTAGATAAAAGGGGGAATACAATAATAATTAAGGGGTGGTTGAGTTGAATTTAATTTCCCCATACAACGAAAGTTGCCTATGTAGTTTGTGTGGATTGTTAAGAGAAATATAGTTATCCCAAGAATGGGAAAGAAGAAAATTGATGATAATGATTAAAATGAAACTGATTATAGAGAAAAATGGGATTATATTGAAAAAAATGAGAGTGTAATAGAATTATCTCATAACATGAGAGAATAATAGGATTGTCTTAAAAAATAGTGAAAGCATAAATAGAAAGAATAGGGGGAAATGAAAATGAGAATGATAGTGGATGAGATAACATAATCTATCCTTTGTAGCCAACCATTGCCTACATAGTCTATGGGACCTCAGGTTAATGTATTTATCCTATAAATGGGAGTGTAAATAATGGATACCACTATTGATTAAAATGATAGTTTGAGAATGAATAATGCCCACATAAGTCATAGACTAACACCTAAAGGTGTGGGGTAATACAAATATTATTTTAATGAACAAATGTGAGTGAATGAAATAGATATATCATTATTTTAAATAAAATGTTTCCCATTTATGTGATTTTCAACATAAAATGAAGATCTCACCACCATGATTTTCAAACTATGCCACTTATAACAGAACTAACAGGAAGAGCCACTATCCAACAAGATGACTAACTATGCAAAGGTTTTTAATTTTTATCTCTTTTATGTATTTTATTATTTTTTAAGTTTTTATGATTTTTTAATTTTTGAATGTTTTTGTGATTTTTTAAATAAGATATCCACAATAACATTCGATAAGTTGAATGTAGAAGAACTATCTAGTAAAATAAAAATAACCTTAGATAGGGGCTCAAACAATAGTTAAACTAGTTTCAATGGGGAAAGCTCACAAAATGATAGGAACATAAATTAAGAATAACTCAAAAAATGGTGAGAGTGTGAATTAAATAACCATCACAAAAAAATAGGATGTGAATGAAATAAGATGGAATGGGGGAATAAGATCATCAATGAACTAAAATAAGGCACTTCAAGATTTACCAAGTATGGAAACCATACTAAAGCATTATAATGTGTTGAGACTTCATCTATAAGGATATGTTGATGTGACCAAATCATAACTATTGAATAAAATTTGTTTTTAAGTTACTTGTATAACCTATAGGTTATAATCAAGATAGTAAGAAAAATGGGAGAAAGATAAAGCTTGACTCAAGAATGGAAAATGACAAGAAAGGGAATATGACACATGAAGGGGATTCCACAAATAAAGTATCCTCATAGATAATGTTCAATTAACTCAATAATTAAAATTCTTGAGATACATAGTGCTCATGGGCTCATCGATCCCATATCATTTTGGTGTAGCCAACCTATATGCCATATAATCACGATTTGTAATGATAATGAAAGGGTCCAGCTAATTACTATCAAATTTTATTTTCTTCTCTCATTATAAATTAGAGTTATTATGATTATCCTTCAATATAATATCACTCTCTTTAAATTCACTTGGGACGATGCAATTATTATAACTATAGTGTAATTAACTATGATATACCTTGAGATGAATAAATATAGCTAGTTATTTTTCATCCAAGAGTTTCAACTCTTGAATCTTGAACACTATAATATTAATAATTAATGATACCCAACAATGAATTTAACATAGAGGGAATCTTTATATCAATTAGAATAATGGATTCATATCCAAAGACTAGGGAGTAGGGTGATTCACCTATAAGTGTGCTAATGTTAGAATAATGACACTAGGGGTAGGAAATAATTTTAAGTGTCAATCTTATCTAAATTTATTGGTAGTCTTAAGTATTTTGAAAATTATTTTATTACATGCCAAAACTTTGACATTACCTTTGGCGGTAATAAGTCATAAACTATTTATGGTTAGAATGGAATTTTGTACAAAGGGTTTTCACATATTTATTCTTGAATGACTTATAATAATTAAGTATAATGTAAAATTTAATTTCTTAGTGGTAAATGAGTTGGTTTAGGATGAGTTTTTAAATAATTTTGTTAGTCATGTAAGTGAGAATGATTTCCTTAACCCACTTAGTCAAATACTCGATGGTAGTTAGGATATTCTTGTGTCCATATAAATAAGTGTGGTCTATCTTATCAATGATATTTAATCCACATGAAGAAAATAAACAATAAGAATTAATAGGTTGAAGTGATCATGAAAGATAATGAATTAATCACCATTATTTTAGAAATAAAGTCATTTATTAACATGAGCATAGGTATATACTTCCATTGTGTGGAAATAGTATCATGTCCTAAGGAGTTTCTTAGAAAGTACCATCCTACTTTTATGGCACCCAAAAATCCCTTTGTGCATGTAATTAAGTACCAAGTCATACTTTCCCAAGTTTAAATATCGAATCATCATCCCATCATAGCCTCTATAATTGAGCATACCTCCAAGTAATGTGTAATGGGATGAATTGTGAATAAATGACTTCTTTTGGTTACATGTTAGGTCAATGGGAATAATGAGGTCTTAAACATAATAATATATATCTTGGTACCAAGGGGAATCATGACCAACAATATCACATACCATTTTAGTGTTGGTATGACTATAATATAGCATAAGAAGGTTTTAAATAAGAATTGATACAAATGAACATTGGAATAAATTTATATCAAGTACCAAATGCTTGATATGGAATCAACAGATCCATTGTTGGTTCTTGGTATTTTATAAAATTGGATGCATTTTAAGTGTTTTCTTGAGATTATCAACCATGCATTTTTAGGGCACATGTTTCTCATCCTTTGTTTGGTATCAATCTATAACTTGATTGATGATCAATTACAAGTCATCATAGATATCCAATTTTTAAATATTCCATGTATTTTTAGGTGGATCCCTATAGTAAGTGCCTCATATTTGGAAATAATATTAGTTTGTAGAAAATCTATTTGGAATGACTTGGAATAAGATCCCCATATGGAATAATAAATAATATACCTTCCTCAAAACCATGGGTTGTGAAATAACTACCAATGTATAGCTTCTATTGATGTTATTAGTTAATAATGAATATAGATTCACCTAATAAATGCATGGTTATAAGTTGATCTATAAGTATATTACTTTTGATGGCATTTTGATTAGCATATTTAATGTTAAAATCAATAAGGATCATGACCCACTTAGTGATATGATATGTCAATATGGCCTTAGAAAATAAATGATTGAGAGGATTAACCTTTACAATGATAATGGTTTTGTTTTTTAGCATATAATGGTTTAGTTTCTATGATTCAAAGACCAACACCAAACACAAATTTTTAATAGGTGTACACTTATGTTCACAAGAAACCCGTGTCCTACTCGGTTAGTAGATTGCACATTATTTTCATTGGTTTCCATGTTAGGCCAAGAGTTCCCCCAAGGCATGTTCACTTCCTAAAATATAGATTAAGAGGTATTTTCTTAGTCTTGGGGGACTAACAATGGTGGGTTTTACAAATAGGTTGTTAAGTTCTCACCTCTTGATAGTCAAAATATAATTGAAAATTATTTCCCTTATTCAAATATGAGTGAAAGGAAGAAAACAATTAAAAATTTATGAAATGAAGCAATAAATAAATTGGATCTTACCATAAAAACTATAGAGTTGTTTCAAATTAGAAACAAAATAAATTTTGTGATTAATTCACCTTCGCTAGATCAAATTCAATTCCTTGATTGGAAAAAATGAATTCTATAATTTTTCCTAATATGACTCCAAAAAGACATTAATTTAGGTTGAGGTGTACTTTCTATTCACAAAGTCTCTCAAATATCCTTATAGATTTTTTTAATGTGTATTATGTGTTCATGACTTTCCTAGAATGTCATCAACATAATATTAAATAATATCATGCATCATGCCATAGAAGATGATATTCATGGTAACTCAATATGTGTCACCAAAATTATTCAATATAAATGGCATGATTTAATATTAGAATGTTCCCCATAGAGTGATAAATGTTATTTATTGTTGATCCTTTGGTGCAATCCTGATTTGGTTATATCTTAAAAACCATCCATGACAGATAAAATTTCATAACTTATTATTGAATCTATAATCATGTCAATGTTTTGTAATGTAAAAACATCTTTGAGACATGATTTTTTATGTCCTTCATGTCTATGAATAAATTAATGCCTTTAGTTATTTTAATAGATGTAAAAGTTAGATATCAATTTTGAGTAATCAATTAGATGAATTAACCCTACACTCAATAGTTTTTCCAATTATTTATTGACTAAGATATAAATAAATAGATGCATCTTTCATAATTTATTCTTAATGGACTTGGAATTTAGGTTCACAAAAAGGTGTTGTACAGTGAAAGAGGAATCCAACCACAACATATCTTCATAAGACCATGAAAATATGTCAATAAATTTCCATAAAATGATAATGATGAATTCACACTTTTTGGAAGTGAGGTATGCACCAATTTTAACCATTTTGGGATAATTCACTATGATAATATTGGACTCTTTGGTGTCTTTCAATAATAGTATAGAACCATCTTATAATAAGGTAGGTATAAATAGGAATTTATCTTCTTCATTTGATTGTGGACCATCAGGTTCATCAATGTGAGAGTAATATGAATCATTAATTTCAATTAATGTTTAATTAACAAATGTTTTTGTAAAGTCTTGAAATAACTCCTTAAATATCCTTTATTATTCTAAACTAATATTTGATCCAAAGGTAAGATGTGTAATTTTAGGAATTAGAGATTCATAAGGAGAAAAGTGAACTTCCCCATCTAGTGGCACCTAAAAATAGGTTTCACTAAGGGACTTGCCTTTTTATTTACTTTTTTCCTCATCCAAATGTTACTTATAGAGGTTTTCACTAAAGGACCTCAATTTTTGTTTTACCAAGGAAGTTTACCTACTCTCTAAAGTAGGTGAAATGGTATATTGTGATCTTGAATCCCTGTTTGTAATCCCTAATCAATAGATCATTCCAGGACCTAGGAATTATAATAATGTTTATTCATTCTAGATTTCATTTAATGGGATATCATGATCATGTTGATCCAAATTTATTATTTTGGTATAATGGAGGATAAGATGAATTTTAAGTAAAGCAATGATAGTGGGAATGACATTGGTATCAAATAAGCTAGTGTCAATGAGTTTGTCATAGATATTATAATAGGAAATTACATCATCATTGGGATCATATTCATTAGACACCAATGTAATGTCACTTTTGATATTTGAGGGGTCAGCCCCAGGTGGTTTGTATCTAATACCTCATATACCTTTATGTTTAGTGGCATAAATAGGCTCAAAAATACCTTGTTGATGTGTCCCAAAGCCTTTGTCTTTATAATCTTGATGCTCCAAGATTTTTTTAGGAATGGGATACATGGAAATTTGATAAAAATAGGTGAACTCATCATTTTATAACCAATATTACTTAGAATTGATAGGTTGATCTTGATCAAGTGAAGTCTTATTAGCAAATATAAGAGGGATTTTGGGATAAGACCCAATATTTTGGCATCATATCATGTTGTGCCTATCATGATGTTTAGTAGCCTTGGTTCTACCATGGTATTTGTGAAATTTTAGAATTTTGACAATGTGGAATGCATCTTTGATGTTATAGGTACAAATACCTCTATTTTTAATAATGAAGTGGGCAAAAATGTGGGTAAGTAGAGTAGAAGTGGATGCAAGGTCACTTGGGTCACTATAATTTTATTGAGGAGACTCAAGGGATTTGGACTTGTCCTTTTTAGGGGCATGATTGGTGCTAGGACAATAATTGGATCATTTATATTCTATCTATAAGTGTTTGAAATATTGATATGGTTATAAGTCACTAGGAATAGTGACCTCTATTATAGAATGGGGGATTTTTACAAATTGGTGAAGGGTAGAAGGAACTACATGTACTTCATGGATCCAAGGGAATAAAAGAAGTAGATTTTAGGGTTGTTCAATGTCAATGACATGGTAAAAGGTATCATGGGTGATAGGCCCAATGATGATTGGTAAGTAAATTTTTCCTTGTGATTCTCTCTCTAAATTATCATATGCCTTGATCATAGTGGTATTTAGATGAAAATTAGTTGAAGTGTACCAAATATTTTTATCAATTTTGGGGAATAAATATTGAGGCCTAAACCATTGTCTATAATAACATGATTAATCTTGTTGTGGGTTTTTATAGCTTAAATATGGAAAGGGTTGTTGTGTAGGTGATTGAAGAATGACATGTCACTCTAGTCAAATATAAGTTATTAACATAGGGATAAATTACCCACTAGTGATTGTAGTGTAGGAGGTTTGATGTCATTTGGTACCTTGGATTATTGAATAAGGTCATACAATATGGCCTTATGAATTATGGTGTATGAAAGAGATATAGGATATAAATATGTGTAATAGTCTTGTTTAATTGTTCACCAAGATAATATTTTTTTCTCAAGTAAAGGAGGAGATAATTTGGATTTAAAAGGAAAATGGATTTGTACAATATTATTTTTGGATGAAGGTTTGGTTTTTGGAGGCAAGGTGTTAAAAATATAACTAGTATTGGAAGAAGTTAAAGGACATTGAAGTGTAACAATCAGATGTTGAGTAACAATTATGCAATTATGAGGTGGGAAAAGGTTAACTGATTTAGAGTAAAATGGTATAGGACTTGGAATATTTACCTATGGGTGTCAAGTCAAAACAAAATTATTTCATGGTGGATAAGGTCTATGAAAATATGAAGGAAGATATCCCAAAATGGAAGGGACAACACTATGAGGTGTGCTTAAAGTTTGACAGGAAATAATTTTGATGGTAACTATATGACTATTGGTAAGATGACCTACAACATTATTTTAGCTATACATGGCATCAAGGTAGCTAATTTTATTGGGTTATAAATCTTTACCTTGATTAGGATTTTAATGATTCTTATTTTATCCTTGGTTTTAATGTTGATTACCAGATTGGTGTTGATTATTAGAGTTGTGTTATGGAAATGGGTCTTTTTAGATACCTATGTTTTGGTGAGATGTAAAATCAAAATTATCCAACTCAATGTTGCCTTGATATAAAAAACACTTAATAAATTTCATTAATTGCATGCATCTATGAAATATGCGTCCTTTGACATGATGTAAATCACAATACTCATTATCTACATATAATTGAGGTTTTGGTTGGTATTCTAGAAAAGGTTTTCGAGTGAGCCAAATGACCATGTTATCTATAGCTAACTTATGGAATATAACCTCAATAGGCTCAACAAGGTCACTAAAGAACCTATTATAATATTGATTCATTCATGGAGGTGGTCTTTGCAATGTGATTATTGGATTAGATGGAACACTTTGGATAGTTAGTGGTTGTATCATCTATACATGTCTAGATTCTATTTTTCCATTTACAATGAAATTTTTATTTTTATAAATGGATTTGGGATTCTCTGATGTACTATCTTGTGCTTATGGAGGAGCTTGAGTTTGTACCTAATTTTGAGAATAGATCTTAACCAATACTTTGTCTATAATTTCCTTTTTTATTTTCACTCTTTTATTTATAATCTCCCCAAATATGTATACAAAATGGAGTCTAATATTATGGGCCACCTCTGAGTTCAAATTAGATGTGAAAATATTAGATAATTATTTATTAGGAAGATTGTGTAAAATGGCTAACTAAGCTTATCCATTATTGTAGGTAAGCTGAAAATCATTCCCCACAACATTGTTTAGTACTACATAAGTCAACCATAGTCAGCTCATGTTATATTTTATAAGAAAAGTGTTTTATAAATTTTTATAATAAGTCATAAAATGTGATGATAGATCATTTAATCAAGTGTAAAAACAAATATAAATCTTGTTCACCCAAACTGCATGGAAAATAAGTAAAATAAATAAACATTATTGTAAGATACCTCTTGGAAATCCTAAAATAACTCTTTTAGGTGATTTATATGAATGTCATTTACTTTTTATTTATCAAATTTAATAACCTTGAATTAATATGGAAAGGATACTTGAAGGATGCTCATGTCAAATAGGTAAGGACATATTTTGTCAAACTTGTAATTTTTTCCTTGATTTCCTACTTGAAGTCTGAGAAAATATCCTTTATCTCCTAAAATTCTTGGATAAAAAGAGCGTTCTAAGATGGAGGAAAGGTATGTTAATAACCTTTTAGAAGAGGATTGGATTTATTTGGATAGATAATATTATTAGGATTAAAATGACTAGGAACATGTACCCTTTGATTTGAATTACTAGTGTTTTTCTCCCTATAACCAAGATTATATTATTGATAAGGTACCTATTGTTATTGTCTAGTGTTAGGAGGTGGATTATTACCACACTATTAGGTTTTGGGAGTTTACATAGGGTGAAATTTTCTATCATAGGGTAGAAACTTATTACAAAGGAACTTATTATTGGAAAGTAGGGATATATTGTTGGTTAGAGGGAATATATTATGGATTGATAGGCACCTATTGAGGATTAATTGCAACCCATTATCAAAGTGGAGGATCTAAAATGTGTTGTTTAAAATTGGATTTGTTTTATTATAATGGATGGTTTTTAAAAACCTATTTCTATAGATTGGAATAAGTAAAATTAGAATTAAGATGGACCTATTAGGATTCAAAGGAAACTATTGTGAACTAGATGTAATTTTTTAAGAGTTCAAATAAAATGGTTGCTAAGTAAAAGAAATTTATTAGGAATTATATACAAAAGGTTTCAAATTAGATGAAGGGACTTGTTATGAACTAGGAATAACTTGGTGGGGATTTAGGAAAACTTGTGTTGGAGTGATAGTTTGTAGTAATGGGTCCATGAGAGGAATCTACTTGGGATATATAGAAGCATACACACTTGATAGAAGATTAATAAAAGGATATTTTTGTTGTTTCTTAATGGTGGGATTTTCTCTATAAGTAAAATATTTTTTAGAGAATTAGAGGCTAAGGTAGTATCCATAGAATCCATAAGTTGGCTAGCCTACTACAATTGTGCAATGAAAATTGGCTATTTCGGATGGGATATACAAGTTTTATTTTTCCTTTGCTTGAAAATTCTATGACTTAGATAAAAGTATGCACAAGGGATTTTTCATGAGTGGAAGTAGACTTGGTATATATCTCCTCTATTTGGACATGGATTCACACCTCTTTTGTTTTAGATGGTATTTCATTGTGTATAATTGGCTATATCTCTTCTTCTTAGTTTTAATTATCATGGAAGGACCTAAATGGATCTTTAAACCATTCTCCCTTAGAATTAGTGTCTTACACAACAACTCTTTTTCTATATCTATGAATTTTGAAATTAATGATCTTTTGTACTTGAATCAATATGAGAGATTAAATTAATTTTGATACAAATGCACACAAAGCTTACTTTCAACAATCCAAAATGGATGTGTGAATTGTTGGATTAATTTATGTTGATCCAAAGTTAGTATTTTACTTTGTTAGTATTTAATTTTAGTTTATTATATTTTGTTAGTGGGATTGTTGGTTCACAAGAATGTTGGTTCCCTAACCACCTCACACAAAAATCTTATAAATATTTTCACCTTCCTTGAAATAAATGATCTAAAACAATACACTATTATAGTTTTGTCAAATATCTACTTTTACAATGTAATTTCTTCACTGTTTGCATTATAATTTGTGCCAATAGTGGTATCAGAGCAAGGTTGTAAAATCATGGTGAATTCAAGGTTAATACAAGAGAGGCAAAGTGAAAAGTTGATTCATGTGGAATGAGAAGCCTCATGTGAAATAAAATTATAGAATTTGGATGAATATTATATGAAGTATAGCCTCCATACTATCATGCTTCTTCAAAAATCTAATTTTATTAGTCAAAATCCTCTCTAAAAGTCTCAAACACTACCCAATGTTGAAAGATTAAATCTTATATGCATTTTGTATAGCCTAAGGGTTGTATAAGGAGTCCAATAATTTCATAGATTAGTCATGGAATTGTAGAGATTTTATATGGCATTGGAAGTCTTAGGATAATGAAATTTTTGATTTTGTAAAGTTTCGCTATAGTTTGATAAATATTTAGGGTTTTATGGGTCCTATAACAAGCTTTGGCAAATTGGAGTTTTACTTTGGATAATAATTTCATGGGAAAATTTATTTTTTCTCACCCAAGTAATTTATTTTTTATTTTACTAAAGCAAAAACATCAAGTTCATATAGAAATTCCTACCTTTATAAACTTATAAATGCTCATAGAGCACTTGGATATCTTGATTTTGTAAAGTGGTTTGAAAAGGGGAGGTCAAGGGTTCAAATATTTATTTTTGAAAAAATATTATTTTTGGAGAATATTTTGGAGGAATATTCTCTCTTGAGAATCTTTTTTGATTCATACTAAGACATAACGTTGTAAGTCATCATTCTTGCAAACACTAGTTGTACATCTTCTCGTCTGCAAAGGTGATCATGTGACAAGGTGATCTTCATGGTTTTCAACATTTTGGATACATTGGAATGATCAAATTTATGTTTTGAATATTCATTATATGATTTTTAAAAACAAATGTATTATAAATGATGTATCAAGGTGCATTTTTGATTGAAACCAACACATTCAAAATGCAAGTTTTTCCCTATTTCATTATACTTGTAATCTTAGAGAATATATAGTCTCTCAAAATTTGTAAGATAATTTTTAAAATGGAATCTATTTTGAAGTTAAAGGAAAAATCTTGATAAGATTCCTTAATTTTCTACATCAAGGTTAAAATTATGAGCCTCATTTTTGACACTAGATGCCTAACTCCTGAGAATTATAAAGAATGGTAAATGAACATGGAAAACATATTAACATTAAAATACTTGTGGGAAATTGTTAAAAAACAACCAAAATTACCCACTAAAGTTTTAAAACTTGAAGAATTTCACAAATGTGATAGATGATCTCTTGCATTATTAAAATCCACTTGTAGTGCACAAGTCATAATTCATATAGAGGTAATTAAATATGAAGCTTGGAAAGCATGGAAAGATCTAAAAGACTTGTATGATAAATAACTTGCTTATAAAAAAATTGGCCTTCTTATGTAGTTACTCAACACTAAACTCTCTGATGATAAATATGTTTTAGAGTATGTGTCACACATTAAGAATTTTAAATAAGAATATGGCACTACTAATGGAAAAATTGATGATGAAATGCTCATTTTGATTATTTTTAATGGCCTTAGCCCAAGCTACAAGAAATTTTTAGAGATGTTACATCTTAGTGATAAGCTTAACAAATCTAACTTTGATTCCATATATGAGTTGCTCACTTAGCATGAGTGACAATTTGCAAAGAAAAAAGAACAACCTAGTGAGGAGGCACAATATTCCAAGACAAGTAATCCATTGTATAAGCCCAATAAAAGACACAATGAGAAATATAGACACTCTCATAGGCACACTTCCATGCATAAGAATCTAGTTCTTTGAGATGACAACCTCATTTTGGACATAGGGAAAATTTAGGCTCTCCTAAGCATAGATGTCATTTTGGTTCTCTGCAACATGAAAATTACCGCAAACATTCACATGAACACAAGCACAAGAATCAGATTTATTCTTCATGTGGTTATTATTCATCTCAATCTAGTGGACATGAGACCATATGCTATAATTTTAGTGGCATAGGACATCTCTCTACATAATGTCCCTCCCCACAGAGGTCCTCTCAACCCTGATAGAAGGTAGAAGCACACTTTATTAGTCAATCTATTCATTGTAAGTCTTCTTCTAGATATTATTCTTCATTTTATTTTGATGGATGGGATGAATGTGAAGCTGGATGCTCTATAGCTGATGACAATATATTTTGAGAAAGTGACTCACCCATCTTGTGTGAGCTATTAGTCTCAAGATTTGGATTTGATGTAATAGCATTTTTTGGATTTTGTACTTTACTTTCATAGATTTAGTGTTTCTATGATCTTTGATATGGATCATTTTAGTGGTATGTACTTGGTTTATTAATTTCATGGCTTATCACCTCTCACTTGATAGGGGAGAATATATTACTTATTGGTTTTTTTATCAGTCATCGGTGATGTGCAGTATGAGTTAGCATTATGTTCCTAGCATTTTTAGTGTTGAGCAAAGGTTTGTAGGAGATGTTGGTGATTTTTGGGTGTTAGTTTGAGATGTGCCATACATAGTACAAAGGGAAGTCACTTGTTGGATGTATTTTGTGTGAGGATCAATGTAGTTGGATAGTGCATGATCATGTTCTACTATAGTGTAGGGATGATCAGGGTGTGGATGAATCTATGATGCATAATGTAACAGTTTCAATTGCGGTAGAGTCTACTTAGATGACACATAGTTCACTTCTCTAGTTTTTTTCTATACCCTTTGGATCAAGGGGGAGTTTGTTGGATTAATTTATATTGATCCAAAGTTAGTATTTTTCCTTTTTAGTATATAATTTTAGTTTATTATATAATTTTAGTGGGATTGTTGGTTCAAAATAATGTTGGTTCCATAACCACCTCATGTGAAAATCTTATAAATATTTTCACCTTCCTAGTAATAAATTATCCAAAATAATACAATATTATAGTTTTGTCAAATATCTTATTTTACAATGTAATATTTTCATTATTTGCATTATAATATGGGCCAACATGAATTTTATAAATGATTAGAAAAGTTATGACTTTGAATTTTGTTTTAATATTTCATAATCAAAGTGTAAGGCTCAATTATAAATATGATTGATTCAAGTCCTGAACTTATTGATTGTCAAAGATAGAAAAATGTTTGATTTGAATAGTCTTTGTTAAGTTGGAATGAAATAGTCAAAAGGTCATGAAAGATTTATTTAATGTATCTTAACCATATTCAAACTTTAAATCTTTAAATTATTTTATTTTGACTCAACCCTTGACTTTGATTCATGTTTTACTTTCAAATTGACTTGAGTCTAAAGATGACTGTAGTTGACTTTAGTTGAATTTTAAATATTAACTTTAGTTGAATTTTAAATATTAACTTTAGTTGAATTTTTGAAAGTTAACCTTAGTTGACCTTTGAAATTTGAACTTAATTGACCTTTGAAATTTGACCTTAGTTGACTTTAGAATATTATAATTAGAATTGAAATTGAATTAAAAATAAATTTTAACTTGAAAATGGAATTGACATGTAATTGGAAATTAATTGAAATTGTAATTGATTGGGATTTGAATGAGAAATGGATTTTGGTTTGACCAAAATTTATCTATAATTTTTTTAAATGGAAACATAATGATATAATAGGGGAAAAATACCATACCAAATGGACATCATAACACTTTAAAATGGATAAAATATTACCCTAAAATTTGGTAGAGTAACACCTTATTATGTGAGTCTAAGATGATAATATTTTAGGCTTAGGAGTTTTTGAATTTATTTGATGTGTAAGGTGTGTCACACAACATGAGTATAATATGATAAAAATTTGAAAACATACATTTATAAAAATCCCTATCTTTAGTGGAATAATAGGTGTGTATCACAACTACAATCCATGTAACTACCTTAATTGAAGAGGTGACATATTGGGTGCATACAATCTTCACTATCAATAAGTATGCCATGAAATATTATGGGACATTGGTTTCCATCACACTACTATTTATTTTATAGCTGAAGGTCTTGATCTAAAATTTTTAACTAGATTTTATAAATGGTCTCTAATATAATGTATAGTATGTAGGGATAAAATTTATTTGAAAATGAACAAAGAGTGGGTAATTCATAATAAGGACTATACCCCTTACAAAAACTTTAGCTATAAAATATCTTAGTGAAGTGATACCAACAATTTAAAATTTGAGGGTGAGGTATGATAGTGTAGTATTATAGTTAAACCCCTTATTGTCATGAAACCCTTTGTGGAAAATTTTATTATTCTCTTAACTACACTTACCCTAAATTTATATCCCCATTAGATGTTTGGGGTTAGTATGTATGCTAAGAGATGAAACCCTAGGTGTTGTGCCCTAATAATTGGAGAGAAGGATATGAAATATACCCCATGTAATTAATAAATAAAATAATAGGATAACAATAATCTGTGTGTTTGGATCACCCATAATCCCTAAAGGGGACAAGAGTAGATCATAAGCATGATATATTACAACAAAAAATCAAATAAAATATGCAACTAAATCAAGAAAGAAAGAAATTTTTATTATATCACCAAATAGAAGTGTTGGTTCTTTGATTAAGCACTATAATGAAGTGTGAGTTTAAAAATGTCTTAGTTTGGAATAAATTCATTTCTTTCGATAGTGAAACATATAATAAAAAAGTTAGAATTTTGAATTGTGGACTTTGAAAAGTGTGGGAAGTTTATTATCTAACTATTTAGTTTGTAGGAAAAAACATAGCACGATACCACAATTTAGTAGGGTGATCCCACTGTTTATTAGAGTGATCCTACCATTCTATAGAGACAAAATAGAGAATAGAAAACTAGAAATTCCACTAATTAACATGGAAATATCCCTAATTCATAGGGTGATATCATCATTTAGTAGGGTGTTCTCATTGATATAAAAAATTATAATAAATATAAAATAGACAAGGTTACATTATTAATCCCATTAATTAGCAAGATGATACCATCATTTATTAGTTCATTCTTAATGATTTGAAGGGTATTTTCATAGTTTGATAGTTTTAATATAGTAGATCAATCCCACTGATATATAATGTGATATTACTATTTGATATTTTCAATGTTATAAAGTGATCCCATCAATTTGTAGTATGATATTCCTATTTAATAAGGTGATCCTACCATTTTCCTAAAAACACACAAAAATAGAAAAATAACATAGGAATGATATCATCATTACACAAATTGATATTATTGATATGAGAAATAATCATGATGAGATTTAGAGTGATCATGTTGATTAATAGAAAAATAAAAACACATAAAAATTATAGTAAATGAAGTGGGAAATTGTCAAAATTATTTTTTTCTTAATTTATAAGGTGTAGAATGTTCCTAAAGAGATTTGGGGTGTGTAAAACCTTACTAGGCATGCCAAATGTAGATTAAAATTATAAGAGGGGCCAGTTCATTATTATCTCAATCAAAATAATAAATTGACAAACATAAGACCTCATTAATAATCCCTCGGATTGGGTAGGGTCTAAGAGAATGAAAACAAATAGAAAAACAAAACCAAATTTTATACTTTTCTAATGGATTCATTTTCCAAACCTAATTCAAGTTTATTTGTGCCTATATTATAGAGTTAGTAGTATTTATTAATGTCACCTATTAATTTTTATGACATATCCCCTTGTCTACAAGTGGTTTAATGGAAGAGTGTAAGAAATGTTAAAGTTATTCAATGGATTTCTATATATTTTCATTACACACAAATATTTATATTCCTAGCAAGGGCGTTCTCTATTTATGGCTTGATCAAATTTATTATAGTTATTGGATGTCAATCTAGATGAGTGTCTATAAATTAATTCAATTTGAGTACTTAATGAAATAAATATTTTGGAAAGAAATTGCATTGATGAGACTGTCTTCAAAATTTTAAATTTATGTTGATATTTCTTGCATTTATGTTAATGATTGAAAAATTTTCTATGTGATGTCACTATTATATCATTCATTTACATATTTATTAAATATTTTAATACTAAATAATTATAAATTAGCCAATTTATATATATTTTATATTTAGCCATTTGATTTGATTTGATTTGATAGGCTAATTAATCCTAATTAGCTTGTGGGAAAATTATGCAATATTAAAATTTGAACTAATTATTTGACTTAATTAATCCAAAAATATCTCTTATAAATTCAAATTTTGATTTATGATGAATTAGATGAAGTTGATGATTGTGTATAGCATTTTACCCTATTTGGGGATGCACTAGTGTGTTTTAGAATATGTACATCAAGTGTATGGGTAAATTTGGATGTTTTGGTGATTTATATATTATTGAAAGAAATTGATTCTAATATTAATTATGACATTAAATTTATGAAAATTTCGTGTCTACACATTTACTAAATCTAAAAATGCCTTGAGGTTGTGTCTCTATCTCTACATATATCCAGTCTCTAATTTCATCACTTGTTTATATCCTAGTATATAGTGAGAAAGATGATTTTTATATTAATAATCTTATAATTTATACATTATAGGAAAACCAAAATGAATATTATCCCACCTTTTGATGGATTATCTTCATGTTTCCATTTATTTCTTATACATGCAATATCTAGAGATCCCTAGGTTTTGAAATATATTCTAAACATGGCATTACCTAGATTTATAGTCCATAAATATAATTGAATTTTAAAATATATACATCATAATGTCACTTATACCATTAACACAAATAAAAAGAATTGAAATTATTCATTTATATCTTTATGCTCATAGCATGGCCAAATATCCCCATAATGATCCTCCAATTGATGACTCTTATGATCCCAGTGGTGAGGGTGGTGATGAATGCCTTCCCATTAAAGATTTTTATGATGAAAAGGGTGAATAATAATATCATTTCAATGATGACTATTATTATTTGGAAAAAAAAATAACTATGAGAAATCCCCCATTTTTAGTAGTGATGAGGATGATTTCACCAATTTTTACCCACCTTTGGATGAAGAGCACCTAGGCTACATGCCTAGAGTAATGTAAATCATATGTGATCTTGATCACATAGCTTATATTAATATTAAAACCTACCTTATAGGTATATACACTTTTAATTCCAACCATATTTGAAACATAAATATTTGAAAAAATAAGATATACTATATTGGTAATACTAATTTTTTATACCTCCCTTTCCTATAAAAAAATAAATGCATCAACCATAACTTAGAACATGTCTATAAAATTATATATCTTATTTATATAAAATCCAAGTTCATTCGTCATTACCTATAATGTCTCGATATGGTTATAAATCAGCATCCTATCGTAGTTATTTATATCAACCAGAACACAAGAAGTGCCAATATAATATTAAATCATTTATCTATTACACATTATTTTATTGGTTGTGCCAATACATTCATATCTATTTTAAATAATCCTAAATATATCATAAATTTTGATAAGGTATTTTTAGTATAGATAAATTCAAATATATTTATTTCATTAATACAAAAAAAACCCAAAATATAAAATCGTCACTGTATCAGGATCACCAATATTGTTGAGAAAATTCTAAATCACCTCTCAAAGATCCTAACATTCCATAGATGTACAAATTCCTTCTATAATATATATTTCATATCACATCATTACTAGGAATGTTTATCTTGAGGTTAAGCTCAACCCTCCTATATGTCATATGTTGTGGTATATTTCACTACCCATCCTTTCCTTCCATCACATGTGGGGGCATCTCATGATGCCCGTCCTTTTCTTATTTCAGCCTTTGGGGCATCTTTTAATGCCTATCCTCAACTCAATGATAAATTTTGGAGCATGTTTTGATACCCATAATCATTCATCTTCCAATTTTTCCACATCTTATGAAAATTTATTAACATCCTACCCTCATAATGAGGTATCCATTAAAAATATTACACAACTTAAAGATAATCAAATTCAAATTCAATAAATATTTTCATAAATATACGCTTGTATTTAACATTTTTGATTTTGTATTACATGTTTATCACTCTTTAATTTCTCATATCATGTTCATTATTTTTATATAATTTAATTTCTTAGTATAATTTATTTAATCATACTATTTTATTCAACCATTGTTTCCCTTGCCATTGTTTGGTATTCTTTTATAGTCCACCCTTTTGGGTGATTTATTTTGGCCATTATTTTCTTTATGGTTATTTGGTATATATTTTAAATTTATCTCTCTTGTGAAGGTTTTTATGTATGGAAGAAGTGAAACTAGCTTTGATTTACTCTGAAATCGAAGCTATATGTCATCCAATTTGTTCCATAATTACTATCTATTATTTTAATATTATTGTAAGAGTGAATAATGACAAAAATTTTAAAAAATAAACTCAAATTAGAATAAATATATTTTTTTTTCATTTGTGAATAATTAAAATAAAAATCAAATTTAGTAATGCAAAATAAAATTACAAGAACTATTGCACCATTTTTAAAAAATAAGAAAAGCTAAAACTGGTGAGTTATAAGTAAATTGCATAACAAGTTAATATTACATTAAGACATTACTTAATAATTAATTTAAATAAAAATAAAATATATGATAGATTAAAATAGACTCAATAAAACAAGTTTGACTCATTGATAAGATATGGTCAACATGTAAGATGCCTTTATTAACAAGTAAGCAAACCATGCACGCTACTAAAGCTAGGCACCCCAAATCCATATAAAGTAGGAACTTGACTAAAATAACTTTAAATTTAATTAAATTATCTCTTAAAAGTGTTCCACACATTTATTTTATGAATTTATATGTATTATATCTCAGTTAAGTACACATTCATTGAACTCAACTCTAACTGACACTTTTAACTATTTCTTAAGAAGATTCTAAAAAGTGTTCAAATTTAACCAAACAAGTAATCTAGGAAAAAAATAAATTAATTTTTTTTAAAATAATAAAACACTAGTAAAATATATTCGAACATAAACAAATCAGTTTATACATTAGAATCCTACTCAACATTCCCCCTTTGATGTAAGGAACAAAAAATGCTCATCATCTCCTTAAGTCTTCCATGAATCTTCTTCACCAACCCCTTTGTGAAAATATCAAAAAATTAACCCTCAATTTTCACATAATTAATTAAAAAATGTTTATAATTTATTAAATCTCTAAAATAAAATTATGTTTGAGTTCAATATATCTGCTTTTAGCATGAAAAAATGGATTCTTGGACAATTGCATTTCCCCATTGTTATCACAATTTTTTTGTGTTCGCTCAAGTTGAACCTATTTGAAATAAATTAAGAGTATTATAAACCATAAAGAGTATTATAAACCATAATAATTTTTTTAAATATCATTTAATAGTTGTATATTCAACTTCAATAAAGGATAATGTAATTGTAACTTGTTTCTTTTATGACCATGAAACAAACTGACTTCCCAATGTGAACCAATAAACTAAAGTTGACTTTATGTCTTCAAGAGATCCTACCAAATTGTAAGTTCACTAGCAATAAATAATAATGCAAACATAATAATAATAATAATAATAATAATAATAATAATAATAATAATAATAATAATAATAATAATAATAATAATAATCCTTTCATAAATATTATCTAACATTTTATTGGTTGTATGTGAATTCAATAATCATTTATTCTTTTTTGGAGTTGATGAACATGGATGACTAGTCTCTTAGAAATAATGGGTGTTATTTCCTATTTAACTATAATCATGTGTAAGAATTTATAAGCCCTCAAAATAAACTTCAATGAGATTCCCCACTTCATTATGACATTTTTAGCTATATGATTATAATCAACATACATCTCATTTTAAAAAAATACAATCCATTGAACCAATTATGGATTTTATAGTAGGAATATAAAACTTATATACTTTGTTTTCATACCCATGTCCTAAGAAAATTATGATCAATACTGTTAGGATGTATATTTGAATAAAAAATATATATTTTATTTCACCCTTACCCAGCTTGTGTTGGTTTTCATGCTTCCCTTTCCTTCAACTTGGATGAATTTTTCATCTCCCAATTGTAATTATATTTTGAATAATTCATCTAACTTTTTGAAACTGTAGACACTCATTCTTTTCCGCTTTCATATATACCCAGGATTCAACTCAATTTATATCACATGATGCAATATAAGCCTAGAAATCACCTGAATGCCCAAATTTGACCACACAATGGATTTAATTGCTTAAAAACATGGAAAGGATTTCTTATTTGGTTATTACCCTATATTCACCAATATTATAATTAAATATCAACCCTAGTAAAATTACAACCTAGTAATTTGACACTTATAAGCTATCAAGATATTAATTTAAAATATTTTTTAAAATTAAAAAATTCCAAAGGGCACCCAAAAAGATTAATTACATTACAAAACTTAATTAAATTGTCTAAGTAAAAATTATAAGTTGAATAAGTGAATTTCATTTATCTAAAAAGGAGTTTTTATCCAAATATGAATTCAAATATTAAAGGAGTTAATAAAATGATTTATTAATTCCTAAATATTCTAAAAAGGTGAGTCATAACCTCATGAATATCTAAAGTTAGTTACCATGACTCATAAATATCTAAAATTGAGATGTCAAGATTTCATGAGTGCTTTGACATAACCCAGGGTTAGCCTGACTCAACTTAGATTATTTTAGACTCAACTAAAGTTATAATTTAACCTAACCTCCCTAGGGTTATAATTAGTTCTTAGAGATATAAATACAATTACCCACACCATATGCCAATAAGATTTTGTTTTTAAGTTTATTCTATAGGAATGCTTTCAAGAAACCATTGATAGTAGTGTTATAACACCCATTTTATGCCAATTTTCACACCACTCCAAGAAAATATAAAATCAAAGCCACTAGTGACCATTGGAGAAGTGATACCACCATGGTGAAGCATTTAAAAGAGTCTCTAATGTCATAGCATGAAAATCCTTATGCCAATAAATGGACATCAAATTTGATAAAGGAGGTAAATTAATTGTGTTGTTTTTATCTGTATTTGATGATCTCATTAATAATGTTATTCTCCCCATAGTTCTTAGGCAAGAGTTTTTAGTTTTAGTGTATTTTTATATATGGTTTTTTATTATTTTGACTAACAAGGAGCTAATTAAAATTTGTGTGCTCTTTGGATTCCTAACATACATAATGGTATGCCTAGTGGGACCACTCATTCCATTGTCTAAGGAGAATTATGTGTAACTTTTAGTTTTTCTAACAAAAACATTTAATTCTCCAAGTTTAGAGTTTTTTAATTTAAATCCCATCATTTTGTTTTTATTGTACTTAATGACTTCACCCTGCATAATAGAGGCTTTACCATTCTTGTGATCTATTTTTAATATTCATTTGTGAAAAAATGGTGGCTTCAAAATGATCACTTTGACCTACTAAACAACAACATCACTATCTATAAATAGTGGATTCAACCCTATGAAACATCAACATAGTTAGGTAAATTCCTATTTTGTTCTTGTGACTTTACCTATTTTTATCCTCTAATTAGTGACTCCACCAAATCTAATCGATGGATTTACCCTGTTTAACAATGACTTCACTAAATTTTAGTTTGTCTGTGTCTCTATTTTTGGGAAAACAATGGATTTGATGAAAATGGTGGCTTCACTTTATGTTTTTAAATACCTGAGAGCTCAAAATGTAATGTCATTTATTGATTTTATTTTTGGCTTAAAAATAAACAAACCCCCTAACATTTTTGTAGGAACTAAGGTGCAGATAAAGAGGCCTAAAGACTTCTAAATCTTACATACACTTTTTTTTGTGCTTAAAACCAACCTAATCAAACTTATATTTTAACTTTTCAATTTTTTTTATAAGTGAAAACAAGGCCAAGGGGTCAAATTTTTATTCACATTTGAGTTGGTGCTATTAAAAACAACATACACTTTAGTTAGAGCTCTTAAGAGATTTTTCACTCTTTTTGTTCTTTGTTTATTAGCTAGTTTCAAAGTTCATAAATTAAATTATTTATTTTTGGTAAACCAAAAACTATAGAATGTATGCTCTCCCACTATCCCCTATATATAATTTGGGTGACCAAAAGGGCTTGGTTTA
This sequence comes from Torreya grandis, assembly GCA_037957365.1. NCBI lineage: Eukaryota > Viridiplantae > Streptophyta > Pinopsida > Cupressales > Taxaceae > Torreya > Torreya grandis. Next base: position 1,497,668 of record JARHVA010000371.1, on the reverse strand, counting down.
TTTCCTTGTTTGTTTAGTCTTATAAAAAATAATCTCACATATGCTCTCCCCCAGATCCAAATGACTTGGATGTCCTAGAAATAATTTTTAATTTGTTTTATTCTAGTTGGTTTGTGGGAAGGAATTAATTTCATCCTCACAAGTTATTTAGGGATGTATTTATTTTGGGTTTAATCTCCTAACATTGTACCAACCCCACTCCATGGTGGGGTATATAAATTAGGCACATGATACTAGAATTTTTAGGGGATATGTAGATAGCCTCTCTAATCATAATGACAACCTAGGTTAATTTATTATAATAATTAAAATTCACTAAGAAGTACACGACTGAAGTCAATGTGCAAAAGAATAGACCTTTACATATTAGGTTAGTGAGTTTGAACCCAATTGACATGATGTGCCCTTGTGTTAGCCAACTTTGGTACCATTTAGTGAATTTAAAAACTTATATATTTTATTCAACCCTACTTTTATATAATATATTTCCAAATGTTTAGTTATCCTCACTCTATGTTCATGCCACATACTAATTCTTGAGAGATAGAGGGGCACATAAATACTCTACCTATACATATCTTTAATTTTTGGATTAACACAGAATTAATTTTTAGCATTCATATATTATTAGAAACTTTGGTCTAAGATACACACACCCATTTTAGTTTTAGGGATAGGATGGTCCATTAGTTTTATTTCTATTTTATTTGATTTACATGTGTGTTTTATACTAAAATTTTTCGTTTGTGTTGTCAAGTCAAAAAAAGTCCAAAACTATCACATTGTTATCACACTATTTTAACCTAAGAGGTGTTACTCTATGCATTTTATGTCACACTTTTGCCTTAGAGTTTTATTTCAAAACTATTTATGTGTCACTTATTTAAATGGGGCATCATTGCACTACCCATTTCATCTCAAACATTTGCCTTTGATTTTTGAGTTCAAAACTATTGTCATATCATTTATTTGAATGAACATTGTTATGTTGCCTAAATAATTCTAAATAACTTGTATTTGAAACTAAGTTCCAAAACTATTTTTATACCTTCTTGTTTCAAATGCATGATTACACTACCCATTTTGGTCCATCTTGTTTGCCTTAGAACATTTGAGTTTTTTTCATTAAATTTGAAACTCAATATTTTAAAGTAAAAATCCTTAACTATCAAGTTTATGCCAAAGCCTTGTCTAATTTAGTCTTAGGTAGTGTTGACATATTAGCCTCATAGGCCAAATGTCAACCCCTGATATCAAAAAAAATTGGTGACCACCAAATTGGCCTACTAATGATGATTCCTAGCATATTCATGTCATCCTTATCCCATTGAGAGTCTTTCAACATTGATTACGAGTGTCATGATGTACCATTTTTTCATGATTGAATTCATTGTGTCATGAGTGTCTTGAGCCTTGGGGTAATATGTTAGGTGTTATAATGTCTTGGAATGATAAAAATGATTATCAAAAGGTTTTGAAAGTCAAATTAGTTTTTTAGCCTTGTTTGAGGAGTGTATTGATCTTTGGTAGCATGAAGGTGTTTTAACAATGTTGGGTTTTATGATATGAATATGATAATGTTTCTAATGATATATTCATCCAATCCCATATAACACCTTCATCACCCCTAAAAACACTTCATGAGCCTATTTTTCCTTTATAAAACTTTATTAAGGGTAAATTTATTGATTAATTATATTAAGGGGGTATTGAAGAGGATGTATCCATGCAATATACTACCCTTATATATTAAATAAACCTTAAAAGCCTTTTTGAGACCCATTTATGCCTTTCCACTAGCCAAGTGGGTCCCATGTGCAATTTAGTGGATTTTCCACTTCTTCCCTACTTTTTTTCCTACTTGAAGAGGCTTATTAATCCATTCTTGTCCCCATTTGACCACAAAATGGTATTTCAAAGTTTGAAACATAGATAAAATGGTGGAAATCAAATATCTTAGGGAGTTTTTTGCACTCATACAGAACTATAGGGATTGTACTATTATCACTTGGATATTCACCCTATGAGGAGATCTAATCCAAAGATTGAAAATATTTTGTTGAAATATAATTCAATAAATAATAAAAACACAATTCAAATAATGCTATCTCTGAGAAGAGATGTTGTATTGATCAAATTTGCAGACCCAAACATATGCCTATCTCTGAGAAGAGATGTTTGATTTCCATTTCAGGTTACATCTTCATTTATGCATTTTTTGAAGGTGTGGTGAGGATGTGTAAGGTCAAAAATATTGAGGGAGATTAATTTTTTCAACCTACATGATTTACAACAATATAGACTTTGAGGAATAACTATTTTTAGAAACTTACTATTTTTAGATTGCACTACTAAAATTGAAATTTGAGGCACTTATATTAGGTTTTTATGGGTAAAAATTAGTTTAGAATATATCCATGCCATCTCAAAACAATATCCTCATTATTAGCTTTCTAACAGTTCAAACGTCAAGTCAATTGGAGCTATGGTGCAAAAGTTATGGCTCCCAGAAGTTTCATCATCAATTGGGGTGGACCCATCACCTGAATTGTTACCTGAATTGTTGCCCAGATCAAGATGATAAGGATATCCTCATCTAAATTGAATCACCTATAGGATTTTGGTAAGTCTAAGTAATTAGGTGAGTCTCTAGATAGGGCTATCTCTCTTGATGTACCACTTAGGATTGAACCTAAAACTAAACTTAGGAGGGGTGAAAAGTGAGAGAGATAACTAAAATAATATCTAAAAAATGATGTGATACACCAAATAAATTTTATGAATTTAAAATAGTTTCATTCTATACTTGAGACAAAGAAACAAACTAAAACATACACTCCTTCAATCTTCTTCTTCTCATATTAATGATATATTATGAGGTCATGGATGAATGTGCAAATCTAGAAGGACTAGACAAGAGACCTTGAATGGCACTAATGAAAATAATAAATCAATAAGCATTTGACATATCATAAAATACTTCACATGACTTTCAATAAAAATTTTCCAAATGTAAACAAGGTGTAAGAATGAGACCATATGCTAGGAATCCATATCCTTCACTAAACAATATTCATCATTCAAGTGGAACACACTTATGAACAATCATGAAGAGGTAACACATATTCATTTCATTAATTAAAAGGTATACAAATGAGTATGTATTCACCATACTCAAGTCTAGCATAGAATGTAATGGCCAAAATGGATAACTCTTAGAGAGAGAGAGAGAGAGAGAGAGAGAGAGAGAGAGAGAGAGAGAGAGAGAGAGAGAGAGAGAGAGAGAGAGAGAGAGAGAGAGAGAGAGAGAGAGAGAGAGAGAGAGAGAGAGAGAGAGAGAGAGAGAGAAGTCTAAGGGTCATAAGTACAATTTTCAAGTTGAGAAAATTATTTATCCATGAATGGGAAGAAGGTATGGGTTTAACCATGAAAGTTAATTAAGTAAAAATTTAAACTCATGTCATCAAAGTTATGGAAAGTGGCACAAAACTCCTTTTGCATAGAAAACCTACATTCATGATTGGGCTTATTTGAACAACTTGTAACTAATGAGTACTATGTATGATGATTTAAATGTAGGATAGGGACATCAAGAATGTATCTACATATATTGGTTACATTCTTAGTCCTTTGGAAACCTATAAAAAGGAGCCATCATCATCTACTATCCATAAAACTACCCTTCCATGCACCCTACATACTTGGCCTCAAAATTGGAACCATTCATCCATGAAAATACATGTAAAAAAGTGTATGACACCTTTTAATACCCTTCATGGAATTAGAGGCATTATGGACACCTTAAAATGAGCTCACTTGAAGTTTTCCATCTTCTTCAATAGTTTGTCTGATCTACTAGATTTGACTGGCTAAGTTGAATCACCTTTTTGGGGTAATTAGAATGTTTTTTAGGGCATCAAATGAACATTTAAAGTTATATTAACTCTTAATATTCCACCCAAACTTTGTTTCATCTCATAAATCTTCTTGTATCTTTCAAAACACATAAAATATTTAGGAAAACCCTATTTATACCTCCATCCGTACAAGTTCATACAACCAAAAAAGTGTGGATCAGCCTGGGTGAGTCCTATCCAAGTTCCAAAATGTTTCATGAGCTAACTATGCATATACACTATATTTACAACTCAATATTCCCAAACTGGTCCTTAACAAGGGTTTTAGGCTTGTTTCCATTATTAAGGTTGGTTTTTAAAGGTTAGACATCCAACCTACCAGTAAATTCCACAAACTCATTTTTTAAGACCCTTGATAACTTCCCCTAACTCCTTTGGTAACCATGTAAAGCTTCCAAAAATATGTGAGCTTCTAAAAATTGCCTATCGAGCTTATTTCCCTTGTTTTCACAGGCCTACATTTGTCTTTGAGTTAAAAATGGATTCCTTGATGTTTTTTCTACCTCCAAAAGATAATAAACCTTTTATAGTGACTCAAAAACATGTTATAAGTCATTTATATGCTTACTTTATTCTAGAAATGGAAATGACTACTCATTTTAGTATAGGTTTCACCATGCCTAATAAGACTGGGTTATTCATTCAGGCTCAAGGTAAGATTTATGGGTTCTCCTATTTTTTTCAAGATTTAACATCTCCCATATGACCTCATAAACACTTAAAAATGATTTGGAATGTATATTTCATATTATAATAGTGAATGACCTCACTTAGATTTGGTCTAGACCTTGCATCATAAGCCTACCTACAACCTTTTGGTGATTTGAACCACCCAATTAAGACTCCTTGAGATTAAAAAGTTAAAAAAACCCTTATATATTATTAATAACATTCTAAAATTCATTTTTAATTTTCTCATCATGCCATAATGTGATCAACTCTTACCTTGGCCACTAGGGTTAGACCTTGCTTAGTAGGTCTATTTGTAAAGCTAGGGGTTCAGACTTGCTTGTTCAGTTTCATGCTCCTATGAGGTGATATCATGATTTTATACATTATTTAAAACTTTATAAACCCATTTTCCAAGTTTCCACACCTTTCGGCTCCATATCTCCATCCTACCTTCTAATATTTACAGATTTGTGCAAGAGAAAGTGCCCCTTGTCTAAGATAAAACAAGTGGTACTTCCCTTATTTTCTCAAAATAAGTTTTTTAGGAGATTAACAAACTCAAATATAAATTATAAACAAAAAATTTTCCTTTGAATAGGTCAATTGACCCCTTAATTCCTCAAATTCTCCAAGTAGACTTGTGGAAGAGATGGACTATATACAACGTTCCTTAGTGGACTATAAATGATCTCTTGAGAGCCTTTATTTTATCCAAATTAGTCTTAAGAGAGTGTCATTAGATAAATTATTTATGTAAAAATTTATGGTTACATTCTTGTTATACCATTTCATTCTTCACACACTCCTTCATACACTTTGCATACTTAGACTGAACTTTCTATTTGACTATGTTTTGCTTGAAAAGAACCTTGTTTGTGCTTTTTGCATTATTTGAACCTTGAAATCATGCCTAGAACTTCCTATTTGGGTTTTTCATGGTGATTTATCAATTTTTAGGTCCAATTTATTCAAATCCATGTCCCATTCATGCCAAAAACACTGCTCCTCTGCTCATTGCCATGGATAGTCAAACATAGTTAAATGTAGGTGTACTTTGGGCTATAAGGGGCCTAAATAGGTTTGTTTCATTATGTCAATGGATTTTGAAGCTTGTATTAGTATAAAATTATATGATCCTATACTTTATTTGGAATTCCAACCTTTCTTATCCCTTCACATACACCTTTTGTCAAGACTGGGTACCCCACTGTCCTCTAACTGAGACACCTACTTTAGTGACTCTTGTAGGTGAGCATTTTCTTACTTAGACCTTGATCAAGGTATTTAAGGATTATTTGGAAAATTTTGAGGTAAAAAAATTCATCGTTACAATAGATTTCATCTTGAATGCCCTTTAAGCATCATCAAACATCAAGAAGTCTATTGTCTGGTTTTAGTGGCTTAAAGCTGACTATAGGTGTGTGTACACCTATAGGTGATCATGGTATTTACAACATTTAATATCAATTTTATATTAATGGAATCATACCATTTATATACCATTAAAATTTATTAATCATCCTAGTCATGGGTGGAAGTTCTATTTTCTCTTAAGAATACCAAAGGCCCTTTAAAGGTTCAAATCTGTAGCATTCACTATTGCTTTTAGTGGCTCCATAAGTAACTTTAGGTCTTCAAATGTTCATCTTCGAATCCCCCTCTAACCCTCATATTTTTTAGATTTATTATATATACTAGATGTTATAAGATTCAGTCCTTAAGATGCATTGGAACCCTTATGAGATATTTTGGAAAAGGTTCACAAAAAGCCTTTAGGCCTCTATTTTTCCCACTTAGGGAAAATATGCGTAAACATAGTCAAGTACTCCTTTAGTATGGTTTTAAATTCATATGACAATATAGACATTAAAAAAAAATAATTATTATTTCACCTTATTTTATGACCTCAAATATGGCTCCTTTTATTCTTCAATTTTCCAAAATGACCATTTCAACCCTCTTTCAAGACCACATGTAGGTGGTTATTTGCATATGCAAGCATCAAGTCTATAATTCAGAAAATGTGCATGATATATGTGATTATGATAAAAATAAAACATTAAATATGTTTAATATGCTCTCTTATAACTTTTTAATAGTATTAATTATATATAAAGTCTCCCACCTGACCATGATGTCATCTTGAGGCACCCCTGAAGGAGATATTCCTAGCTACATGCAAGCAGACAATAAATATGAACTATGTATGGTGTATGGACAATAGACAACCATTGTAACTCCTTGAAAATTTAACATCGTTCCCTTAAAACTTTTTAAATATTAGATCAAGTTAAAACATTTTGAGTTCAATGTAGTATTCCTTTCCAAACCTCTGTAAGTGCTCATTCTATTGTGCATTAAACAAGTAGACTGTGAGCATATGCATGTATGACTGCCATTTATGGAATATTGATTTGGAATATGATATTTAAAGGTTATTGGGTGAATTATACATGTAATACATGGTGGTAAACCTCTCCACACCTTTTTTAAATATTCCTAAATCATGAGAAACTCTACATATAGAAAAAACCTATTTATCATCCAAATGAGACTAATCTATCAACATGAGATGATTTGATAATCAAAACATATTAAAACATGAAAAAAATTATGGGATACATAAGGGGACATGGAAAAAATTCTCTAGATAAAATTTTAGCAATTGGTTTATACATATTTGTTCAAACCAAGAGAAAACCAATAGGGTGCACAGATTAGCAGGTAGTTTTGGAAGCTAAACTTAAAATGGTTGGTTCGTAAATAATGGTTGACAATAATTAAACTTATAAATATGAAAATGGATCTTAATGATTTTAATATAACCTCCCAAAAGTGTTTGACTTGAAACTTCTTGTGCTGACCGTACCAAGCAAAAACCTAAGTCTCACTTCAATCTACCAAGAAGGGCAAAACTGCAATATAATTGTTTTGGGCCAAAAATGGAACTTAAAAAGAAAATCATGCATTTAAATGCATATGGGGGATCTGAAGATACAATTTTAACCATTTTAAAAGTGTCACACTTCCCAAAGAGGCTATGCAAGTTCTAAACTCTTTCATTTCTTTAAGAAAACTAAATTTTCTTCTGATGAACCCACAACTTTCAGTTTTATCAGTTACTTAAGGCCTTTTTGGACACATGGGGCATGAAATCACCCATTGGCACTTGCACATTTCCTAAAAAATCCATATAAAGCATTAAATGCACTATTTTGACCCCTCAAATGACCCAAAAATGATATGACATAAAAACTAATTGACCAAAGCTAATATAACATTAAGTAACATCAATTAACCAATGAAACACCTCATGAAAATATATTATACCCCATATAGACCTAGGAAACCATTTTTTTGACTAAGGGTGCCCTAATTTGACTAAAAAGTCAAATATGGTCAATATATACATATAGAATAAAATCATAAGATGAATATAAACTAATGTTTGATGTCTTAGAAAAGTTTTAGGTTGAATGGATTCTAAATAATCCTAAAACTGGTCTTGCACCTCACATACCCTTCATTACAAGCTCAAACAGCTCCTCAAGTTTCTACTTGTACCATATAGAGGAGAGAGAATGAAATTCATAGCTCTTGGACATAATAAGAACACTCAGGTAGATTCCAATCATGGGCATTTGTCTGGGGATTGGTCTCCTCACCTTTAGGAACATTCTTTAAGAAGTTAGGGAATATGTATGCCCTTCTCATCTGCATTGAGTAGTTTTCATGGATTTTTGACTTGTTTACTCAATCTAATGACTGATGTTATTTTATTAGGTCTTTAAGGAGGCTATAATGGAAATTATAGAACTTGTCTCACACATGTGATCTCATATACATGGAAAACTATCAATATAAGCTCTTATGTACAACCTACTATAAATTTTGGGTGATGAATAGAGTATTTGAGTGTTTTTATATAAGTTTTGATGGAGTTGAGGTTTTTATAGAGTTGTTTAAATGTTTCCAATATCTTATTACTCATTTTAAATGCCTAATGGTCTCTTATCATCTCAAAATACATCAAGAAAAAGGTAATTATTCATCTTTGAAAAGAATTAAATGACAAAAACTATGTGTATGGTTTAAAGGCACCTGCAAAGATTTAAAAGTAGGTCAAGAGCATATAAGGAGGTATTATATTGATGATAGAGCATCTTAATTCCCTTGTGAACAAGATTATGGACCCATATCCCTAATAAGCCCAAAAACACTCATCCTACTTCCCACTTCTAAGATTACTCAATCTCATTTTAGTAGAACTTAAGGTTTTTTGTGAAAATTAAGGTTTCTCTGAGTTATCAAGGTGTCATTTTAAGGTTGTGTATGTTATGTTTATGCCTTCAAAAAATCATGTTTTCTTAGGTGTATGTCTAAGGTATTCTAAGGTGTATGTAATTAGCCTTTAAAAGGATCTTACCCTCCATTTCATGTATTTTACATATTAATATTATTTCACTATGTCATTGCTACCATCCTACTATATTATCACCTTATCCTCATGCTTTTATATCCTTATCACTACAACATCATCTTACTTCACCCATCCACCCTCCATCATAAGTATTAATCATGAGAGATAGGCCTATACACTCTTGGTAACCTTTATATGCAATGATATCATTGAAACTTAGGTTCATATTGGTCTTATACCTTGTTTAGATGGTGATGAACACACACCTATAGCCGATCATTTGGCCTACAATAATATAGCTACAAAGAAACATCCCAATAAGTGACTAAGGAAGCCCTTTCAAGTAAAAACATAATATAAAAAATAAGACTTGTGATGAGTTATAGGTAAGAAACTAATGATATATTATCACCATCATTAATCCAAAGAAAAATTCACCTCAAGTGGCACATTTTAGACTATCTCAGTTTGTACAACATGGTCTCTACTCCTTGATGACTAAGTTTTGAGAGGAAAGTCAAGGTTTTGGTCTCAAGTTTGAAGAGATTGTGAATGGTATCAATATTTATAATGATACCTTCAATGTGGAGTCACCACATATCCACTTCACACCTCTAATTCAACCATTATCACATGGAATGGTAGAGGATCACCTATAACCACCTTAATTGGTTTAGGCTTGGCAAATGAAGAAAATTGATAAAAAGGTTGTGATTCATAGGACTGTGAGGTTTATTATGGAAATAAAAGGTATGAGTGGTGCTCAAAAAATCTTAGATCACCCATTTAAGAGACCTTAAATCCCTAAAGAAGGCCTAACATAGAGGAACACTTATAACATTACACTATATCCACCTATGAGGGAAAAATAAGGAAAGTTATAGGTGGAATTTGAAACCACCATATGCATAAAAAAAGTGAATACTAAAATGGGTCCACTATGAAATATGGAAATAAATGAGGAGGTTTATTTTGACCTATTATAGGTCTGAAACTTAGTCTAAAGAGCATCTATAGCTGTGTCTTTCCTTATCATTGACTATGTTATAAGCTAGTTGATTTAAAATGGTTAGGTCAATAGTGATTAATAAAGGATGATGGTGAGATAATATAATATCCATAATAACATATAGGGATGAAGATAATATTATTGTACTTCACTCTCCAAACCCTTCTCTTGAACTGCCACCTACAAGCTTCTTAAGGGAACTTCTAGTATTAAGCTTAAAAAAAGGAGAAAAGGAGAATTGTGGAAAAAATATTAAACCCAAACAAGGATCTAAGTCTATTTGAGATGAGGTAAATTCTATGTAAAATATAGGGAATTGATAGTGTAATGGTGATAAACCCAAGCATAAGAAGATAGAATCAACTAGGTACATAGTCAGGAAACATAGTCAAAAGCACACGGCTAGTCTCAAAAGATTGAATGGTAAGACCTTTATAGGCGTGATATGACTGTAATTATTGGTAAAAATGAAATTTTAAGGTAAAATAAACTACTCAAACTATACTTATGGTCAATAAACCAATATAGATAATCATTTTTTTTGTCTCAATTCCCTTGTAGTCACTTAGACAACCATGATGAGGCTAGGTGCATCCTTGGAGGTTTGAAACCAAAATAGAGAATTAAAATTATTAAGATATTCTTAGATGATTCAATGTGATTTTATGTTTTCTCACAAAACTTTTGACGTTTGTAGTAACCAAGGTTTCAAACCAAGGGGCTTAAAAACTACTCAGAGAAAGATAGGCTTATACATTAAGAAGATTGAATGCACCATGTATATTAAGTAGATGCCAGGTTACCTAATGAGAATTTAATAGGAATTTAGATGGAATATAAAGTCATTTAATAGTGTTAAGGACCCTAAAAGAAGAAAAATCACTAAGACCTAGACCTCATGGTTTCACACTCATAACTATGTCTAAACCCTAAGGTGACTTTGTGTATTATGCAAAGTTTAAGTTTATTGAAGACATGGCATTGAGAATATGACCAACTCTAGGATCATGAATGGTATTATAAAAAAATAATCATCACACCAAATATATGAATAAATTTCATAGATCTAGCCTCACCCAATCATACAAACTAGTGAAAAAACTTACATGAAACCATGGAAAGAAAGGAGAACATTGTTGAAGTTGTGAATCCAAGGATAGTTATAGTGGGATAGAAACTAAAAATAAAGAATATTTATGATGTATTTGAGGTTATATAAGTATCCCATAGGTCTCTTAAACCTATAAGGCTAATTTTATGCCAAATAGTCCTAAAGGCTTGTTTTAGGCATAAGAGGCTCACATCACCTTGGAGAACATACAAAATCTCCTCAAGCCATTCCAGAGACATGAAGAGATGTATTAGAATGATTTAGATATAAAAATTTCCTCAAATTAAGATATATATAGGGGAAAGATAATTTTTGTCCTTGAATGCTAATTCTAGCTCATAGGCCTACACAACTGACATGAGCCAACACTTTGGATGCTTATATCTTTTACCTCATAATATTTATAAGAAAATTATTTTAGGAGGTTTTAGGTACCCCTATACACTAATAATACATGATATATTTATTGTAATTTGGAGGCTAATATTTATAAATGAACCTTAAGAATTGAGGCACTCAAAACTGGCCTACAGACTACCTTAAGGTCACTTTATAATGTTCATATATTTATCCACCCTTTGCATGGGAATCAAGACCATTAATTAAAGTTGAGGAGGTTATTTCCCTAGAGATTCATGGAATTTTTTACAAACTTGGAATTTTATATATTATGAACTATCCCTAAGACTCCTAAGCACTCTTAAACCTCCCTACAACCCTAGACAGACCTAGTTTAATAAATATTGGTTTTTTGACATCCTATCACCATATAATGACCTATAAAACTCATGGAAGGTTAAGTTAAATTACATATGAATCCATCCATATGGTACATAAGTGTTAAAAATCTACACTTTTTTAAGGTTTTGAGTAGAAAGAAGCGTATTTGATAGTATAGAGTGATTCCAATCCCTTGAATGGATGGTGAATGAATTTATTAAAATTATCAAACCATAACATTCCCAAAAATTCGTTTGGAAATGACTTTTAAAATTCATTCAAAATTGATAGTCTACAAATGCATGAAGAAGGTGGACCAATCAACAAAAAGAATTTTAATTTTGAGTGCCTAATACTTTCATAAGCCTATATTAGGTTAAATATGTTGATTTAGGTTTGAAACACACTCATTCATAGGTTTATAATCTCTCTTGTAGGTCTTTCATGGGTGGAAATCACCAACACATAGGTAGTTAGGCCTAATTGGCCTAGTTGGCTTATTTGGTCAATAAAGAGAGTTCAAATTAGCATTGGAGAGTTAGTGAATGGAGTCAATAAAAGTTTTAATGATTAATAAATAATGTTTTAATTATTAAAATGCACTTTCAAGGTCATTATGTAAGGTGGAGCTAGTTTCTAGGTTCAATCTTCATGACAAAGACTAGTGAACTACTCAATGCCTCTTGGGAGTCCTAATTACACCCATATACACCATGTAACTACCATTATGAGGAGGGAAAGAATATTCTAAGTATGGTAAATCATTTGAAAAGGAAAATTTAATTTGAATTATCCTCCACTACCCTCACTTCTATGTCAAAAAGATGCATTGAAGGCACTAACACATAAGGAATTGATAGAGGGGTTAATTATAACTAATATAACTATCATTTTAAGTGAACCTTGGTAAATTATGACCCCCTTATCTCAATTCCATGATATATTCTCCTTATTCCATGATATATTCTCTCCTTATCATTTTAAGTGAACCTTGGTAAATTATTCTCCTTATTCTATATATTAAAGGCTTTTAGCCTTGCATTATATCCCTTAGGCTGGTATGAGGAAACTCTACTAATATTTGTACTTATGCACATATTAGAATGATGAATATAGAATTTGTATCTACTTGTAAATAATTAATTATTGTTTTTATACCTATTTTTAGATGTAAAAGTGGTTCAATATTACCTTTTTCACATCTAAGATCCACCTAAGTGATATTAAACCTTCTTTGCATGTCATCTAGTGTGTCTTAATGTTGATGTATCAAACTTGAAGTGTATGTTTTATGGTAAGTGCCTATAAACCAGGACTTATTCTCATTTCCATATTACTCCATTCAATCAAACTAACCTCTAGGTCAAACACTATTTCTTATAATCTACTTAAGGTAGTCTATTAGTTATGTTCATAGTCCATTAGTGTAATGAATAGTTTAAGCTTAGATAGTGGATGAAAGATCATTAGGTGAATCACCACACTTTAGAGTATATTTAATTCATGAAACCTATTTACCCTTTTCATTCCAATAGATTAGGACTTAGATATAACATTCAAATGATAAATCTTGGGAGATATCCCCATAAAATCTAGAGGTTTGACTTTCACATTAGGTAACCTAGGTTATAGGATTAGACATGAATAATATTCTCCTCATCAAGGGTGAAACCTAGACCACTAATAGTTCTAACATGCTCAATGGGTCAAGATTCAAGTGCCTTAAAGAATTCCTTGATAGTCTTGGAAGACAATTAGAAGTTAAAGACATCATTAGTAGCTATAGTCACCTTGGGTAGATCCAAGTAACTTTAGAAGATATTTGAAGTCAATTTAAAGCCCATGAGGCATCCTAACTTCATGGTTATAGAGGTAAGAAGGTTCTTGGTTATGATTATGATTATAATGTGATACATATGTCATATAAGAAGTCATCATAGCCTATGAGGTAGGCTTATATCCTTCACCTCCATATCAACCTTTCCATATCCCATATGAGCCTTATATTGACCCTTATCATACATATAATGGACATCCTCAACACTATCTAGACTACATACCTTATTATGAGCCTCTTCCACCCCCATATAAGCCTTATTATCCTCATAATTAGTCATATTACCAACCTATTATGCTCCTTGTAGTCAACCTTCACCAAATGTTGATCATTTTCACCTATAAATTGAAAATTTGAGGTGGGAGAGCCAAAAAACCCAACCCAGGAAACCTCAATCTTCATGTTTTATCTCAACTTAATCCCCTTCTATACCAATTCTACTAAAAATGGTAATCCATGGCCAACAACACATACAAAATTTGAAGTGAGAAGCAAACATACACCTATTAGTTCTTCACATATTTTTTCTCAAGTTAATTCTACCTCTTTTTATATTCCTCATGCTCCAACCTTTGAGAAATAATCTTCTTTCATGCTCACGCCAAACCAAGAAAGAAAGGATGTCCTAAAAGCCACTCCAGAGACATTCCCTAGTTGGAAGGAGACTCTTCAAGTGTAGGAAATGGGTATTTATATTAATTTAGGAGGTTACTCAAACTTTTCAATTTACTTTTCTACTCCTCAAGCTTAAATGGTCCAAGAAAACCAAGGTATATCAGACCTAGAGAACACTATTTAAGAGTGGAGAAGGAAGAATGAAAGAGGCTTATCATAAAATTTTCCACCCCCTCCTCAATAACTTCTTAATAAATCCTTCAAGACCCCTAGTTGGAAGGATACTCTTTTAAGTATCAATTAGCCTAGTTAAATATACTACCCACCTATGATCTAGGAATTTGACTCAAGAGAGGATGGTTAGTATCATGCTAGTTTTAAAATGAAAACAAAATGAAAGAAACACACTAACTAGCATAACATCTATAGGCCTAGACACTAGGGAGAGATTAGTTAACAAACATGAATAAAACACAAAACTAATATGTAAAATAAACCCTCTTTTACCTTCCTTGAATGCTCCAAAATGCTTGATGTAGTGGCTTTCCCAACTTGTGATCATGATGTCCTTGGCAATGGAAGCTTGGCTACCTCCATCTCTCCTTGGCACTTTTGGCTTATGTCTTGGCTTCAATTTGAATAAATTTGTCATGGTAACACTAGTTTCTTAAATATTTTTTAATCAATTATGTATTATAAGTTTGCATAATCATGTCTTAGAAATTCATGTGGTGATGCCTCTTATTTATAGATTTTTGAGAATGTCTAGAATCAACCTAAACTATCCATCTTGAGATTGAGATGTGTGGTTGAGGATTAATTTAATTTTTGGAATTAAGTTTATAATTATCCTCATCATGAAATTGGAAGAAGGGGAAATTATAGGCATGGAGGACATCATGGAAGGCATTAATGAGGCATAAAGGACATGAATCCTATTATTTATGGCATTTAGGGCCTAGGGATGTCTTCCCAAGAAATGAGGTCAGCTGATGATGTATATATTCAATATCCATTTCCAAAAATAATTTTTCAACAAGTTTCCATAGAATTCTTGATTAGGCCTTGATTTGGGTTAATTATCTCTCAAGCATGTTTAAGTACTTTCTGTACAAATTACTCAAATTGATCACAATGTCTTATTAATGGTGTAAAATTTGACTAGGTTAGAATTGAAAGGCAATGTTAGATGCATTGGATCTATTATTCCATTTAGGATGTTACCAAAAAAAATAACAAAGTCACATGTCTTTTGTAATATATATGATAGGAAAGAGCAATATAGATCACCTAAGTACAAAATTGGCATTTTGACTCAGAATGATCTGATCAAAGTTAGTTGGCCCATAAATTACATTGCCCCATTTAGGGATACCCTTGCCAAAATTGGCATTTCAATATGTCAGTTTCAAATATTTTAATGTGTTTTAGAATTTTTACGCCAAATTGTGTATTTTGGTAGAAATTGGTCAAAAGCTTGGTTGGAGGTTATCAGTGGCTAGATTTAGGTGTCTATAGTTTTCCCCTATTTGGAAAGATGTTACAAACCATATACAAAGCAATGTATTCTCAACTAATGACAGATGGTCTATATGTCAAAAAGAAGATGATGACTAAATAACAAAGCTCTAAATGGTGTTTGGGAAGCCTATGATGATGCCCCCTCAAGTGAGTGGCCATCAAATATGCTGATAAATGGTCCCTCAAAAAGAAACAAAAAGAAGGGTGAAATTATCTCATGGTTGAGATTAAGCTGAATGAGAAATTGATTGCATGCATTGATGTAAAATATATGCTGATTGCCTAAAGGTGACTTATAATCAAGAATAAAAGTCAAAATAATGATTTTCCCATAGGCAATTATAATCATTAAGAGGACCTATATTGGTTAAAGATGATTGTGCCCTAGTTAGGGCTGATTAACAACCACAACTCAAGTATATAACTTTTAATATAGATTAAAGATGAACAGGTGCAAAGTGATGAAAGAGATGGATAGAGGAATAAGATTAATCATTAGAAATGATTTAGTTGTACTTGTTAATGAGGAGATGCTCATCCTAATTAAAAATGATATAACTAGTATGGTCAAATGAGTTATATTAATCAAGGTGGGTGGGAGGATTTACCAAGGTGCCAAGGAGAAACTTCTAGAGCTCTATTGATTATAGACATTTTTGAAGCTAATTTTTGTTATAACATGTGATGGTAGGCTTCATGATAGAACACCATGAAGACTTGGATAAAATATGTATCAGGATTGACTCTCAATATCCAATATTCAAGTGAAAATAATGCACCAATGATAAAAACCATGATGACAATGTTGACATATGAAGATGGATAGACTCATGAATAATATGTGTAAGGAATCAACCAATGCATATATATAGACCAAGTTAAGGCAAAAGTGCTAAAAGAAAACAAATAGGCAAGTGAACAAACAAACAAAAAAAATAAAAAATAAACAAACAACCTAAAATAAACAAACAAATAGAAATATTGAAAATAAAAGCAAAAGAAACCATCCTAACAATGACCATGCCCCAGTAAGTTGGATCAAGGATAATTAACTAGGCTTAGATAAGACAAATATTTTTTGATTTTTAAAATATTTTAATGTTTTTGGTATTTTTAGGTATCTTAACTCATTAGAGAATGATAAGATACCTACTCACAAAATGATGAGATCATTTGGATTAAGTTACTTGTAAAATGGTGAGAGCATATGGAAAGGGGGACTGAGGTGACCTCAACATGAATTTAGCATGAACCACAGAGTTATAAAATGAGATCAAGTCATATTAATTCCATCCACATAAAATGTGAGGAGAAACCAACTAGGTCCTAACAAGTTCTCAAATCTGGCAAATGGTTAATCAAATGAAAATAGCAATTGCAAGGTGATACAGTAGTTCATGATAAATAAATGTTACCCCTAGTTTTCCCATAGGTAGTTATAACTAAGATACAATGGCATAGGTCAATGATAATAATTTTCCCATAAATAGTTATAATTAGTAGCAATATTATTGAAACATTGATTTGCCCATAGGTGGTTATAATCAGGCTCACATAAACAAACTTGATATAGGATGGGAAATGAAAGATATCTTACCAGATAAACTATCACAATCCTTTCATAGACTATCATTATAAACATAGATTGGATTGATTATTAAAAACTAATAATAATCCTCTCATAAAAAGTGTAGGAAGAACCAAAGTAACCAAGATCAAAATAGGATTGGGTAGGATGACTAAAAATAGGCTTTGGTCTAAATAAAAATGGAATGGTAGGATGGTATGGTTTTGTTAAGGCTAATGTTGGTTTTTGATAGATTAGATAAAATGGTAAGAGGGTTGCCCCCAAGTGGTCGAGTGAATGGTTTGGATCTACAACAATGGTAAATGGATATGTAATAATGGTAATGGCAATGTGAAATAATATGGTACAAGTTTTTGGCCTGGGTATGGTTTTTTATTCTATTATTCCTATTGATGGGGAAATGCACATCCTAATCAACAAATAATACAAATAGAATACTTGATCATGTTAATTACTAGCCCATACCTCATCTAAATAGTTTATCTATAAGAATGGCCTAAAGATTTGGTTGTTGAGAATGTTGTTGTGTTCTTCCTTGGTCATTGATTCTGATTCCTTCAAACATTGATACAAGGTATCTTTTTAGCCTCTCCAAAGGAAAGTTAGACCATGGATGGTAAACAAAGATAAATAATGGATTATAGGTTTGATTGTGAAATGAAATGGTAGATGATAATGGAATGTGGAATGGTTGGTAAATAAATAAAGATCAAGACTTTCAGTCACATGTAATGTTGTTGATGTTAGATTCAACATAAGATTAGTTGTGTTACAGTTGAAGACTTGTTCTCTCAATAGTTACACTAGATTTTTCTATTTTTTGACTTTGAGAGTAAATACCATTTCATTAAGCTATAGATTGGAAGCTATTTTTATTTGATTTTTGATTTTTTCTTCATCAAGCAGTGAAATTTTTTTATGCTCAACTATTGGTGCCTCAAAGAGGTTTTCACCAATAAATTTGTCTTGATTATCTTGTAGCACCTCTGAGAAGGTTTCACTAATGAATATTGGCTTTCAACTTTGATTGTCTTCTAGCGATTCTAAAAAAGTTTCACTAGAATATGTTGACTTCTAATTTTGATTATCCCCTAGCACCTCTGAAAAGGTTTCACTAATAGAGTGTTCTTTTGGTATATGAATGTAGTCTTGGACTCCTTACTCTTCTTCAACTATTATTTCACCATGGATGTAGTTCAACAAAATGTGATTCTATCAATCCCAATCGACACTTATGGGAGATGAAATGTTAATAATATGGATATCTTGTTTGATGGTAATGGTATGTAGAATATTAATGGAATGGGGATAGGCTACACAATCTTTGTAGAATATTATAGGATAAATTGTGTCAAAGCTAAAGTAATCATCCTCAAAAGCTATATAAGGATCAAAAATGTATTCAAAATGATTTTAAGGCATGCATAACCTATTTTTTAATAGCCATAAACATATTCTTCTTTTGAATCTAATTCTAAATCAAGGGAATCTAAATCTGGTGTTGAGATTGATGTTGATTCAAATTTGATGCTAAATTTGATGTCATTTCAACAATAGAACCTAACTCTAAATCTAATTCTTCATCTTATAGGTACTTTATTACAATGATGTCTTGTTGAATATTTGGTTTTGGATAAGAGATGGCTTGTGATGGCATGATGGGGTCTACTAAGACTGGTTTATCAAAGTGGGAATCCTCTAGGATGGGAAACAGGTTAAGAGATACATCCTTAAAGTCTAGCTTATCAATAAGAGGCTCTTGAAAAATAGGAACTTGGTCAAGATAATTATTTTCCCAAAGGTAGTTATAATCATTAAGAAGTGACTCAGCAAATATTGGCTCATCAGAGTGAGACTCCTCAATAATTGGTATAGGATCAATAGACAGTTTATCATAGGTTGACTTATCACAAATGGTTGATTCAATAGAAACATCTTAAATTTGTTGGATTTCTTCACCTTGGTTTCTAATGAGTTATAAAATATCAATTTTGAACACAACTTGGTCTTTGAATGATTTGATGGGTTGAGGTTTGGATGGGATTGGTTCTGGATGAGGAATGGCTTATGGTTGGATAATGGTATGACATTGGGGAGAATTATTTCTCAGATAAGATAAAGGAAAAATTCCTAATATGGTAATGATAAGGTGGTGTGGAGCATGATTTCTTGTAGAAGCCAAAGGACTAGGTCCTAGAATGATGAAGGGGAGTTGTGTAGCTTGATCTCTCACAAAAACCAAAGGATGAAGTCTTGGTATGGGAATGTGTGACATTGTGGTCTTGGAATATAAATGGTATGATGTGGTGGATCTTGAATAATCACATAAGATAAAGCATCTAATTGATCCTCATAAACCATATCATCCCAGTCATGAGTTAGCTCATAAGCTGGTTCTTGACTATGTTTTATGTACTAATTATTGAAAAGAGGGTAAGGATTTATATCCAAAATAAAATTATTTATAGTTGGGTATTCAAAGTCCTCTTCACAAGCCTCTTCATACCAATCAAGGTTTTGATTTGTATTTTTTGGATTTTGAGTATGTTCCCCATATGGAGTATTGTAGGGAGAATAATAAAACTCATTAGAATATTTTTTTCTATAGGGGTTCCTAGTGGGATTTTTTGTGGCCATTATATCATAGTTAGATTGTACATGAATCTAATATAAGTGTAGCTATAAAGACTCATGTAAATGATGAAATATTTGAAAAAAAAAACTTAGAGTTGTAAAAACTCTAAAAAACTATCCAAAGGACAAATGGTTCAAACTTGGTCTAACTTGGTCAAAGGGGTAGATTTATATCTCCAATATGGTCTGAAAGTGGATTTGTATCTCCAAAATGGTTTTTGATAATTCTTGGCATAAAATAGTCTAACATCAAACATCTAACATCAAATGTCATTCACATAAAAGGTTAAGCATCTAAATAAAAACTAACATGTCAAAGGTCTAGGTCAAAGTGTTCAAAACTAGGTCTAAACTAAGAAAGGGAAAAGTTGAGTTGCTAGGTATTTTATCCAAACATGGAGTCAAAATCTAGGCTCAAAAAAATATGCATATTCTAAGACTTTTGGTCAAATGGTGTCAAAAGCTAGACATGAAACAAAGGCTGATATGATTTCATTTAATCTAACAAGTTTGGAAACAACTTTGACATAAAATCAGCACATGGAATCAAAAATTAACATGATCAATTGGCATAAGCCATAAAATAGAAGGCTCTTTTATAAAGGTTGTGTTCTCCCAAATAAAGGCACAAATAATGATGAGGATAGGAATTAAACAAACAAACCATCGATAGTTTTCAAATTTGTGTAATCGATTAACTGAAGTTATGAAACCTAAAAGTGAAAGATATATGTATTAGTCCCAAAAATTGAGGCTTAAACATAAATCAATCAATGTTTGAATATAAAATTGACAAGGCTAATTAAAAACTCAATGTTGAAAACTAGGATTTTAACCAAACAAGCTAGACAAGATTGGATAGCATGACAACACAAGACAAAAGTCTAAATGGTATACATGACATGGTTTGAAACAAATGGTTTTTGATACATGGTGAAACAAGTCTTGAAAAAAATTGAGCATCCTAATGGTGTAAGCATTCTCTAATGATGTAATCTATGTTATGCTTTAAAAGACTCAAAGGAAAAATGGTTTTAACATGTTTTGGGCAGCATAACACTACCCTCCTCAAATCAGATGAGACACACACACAAATAAGTTTAGAAAAAAATTCAAGGAAAAAGTGTGGTGTAAAAATACTAGCATAATGCCTCTTTTATATAAAAGAGTGACATATAGAAAAATTGGTTTTGACATGGCTTATGAACAAACAAATAAGTTTTAGTCTCAAGACATACCAAGTAAAAATGATCCGAAAATATACTAAGTACAATTGTCCAAATCCTAGAAAGGGTATGGCAATAGAGGCATTACTCTTGATGATATGATGAACCCTAAGCTAGGTAACAGTGACATATATAAAACAACATAAAAACAAATGACACAAGGTTTCCTCTAGGCTATATGGAAGAATGACACAAACAAGATGGCAAAGATTGCCCCTAGGTTATAGCAAACAATAACACAAATAAAAAAATGGGGGGAATATAATAAAAATAAGGGGTAGCTAAGCTAACTCTATATGTACTAGGTAAGTAGATGCTACATACATATTTCCATGGACATAAGATCTTACATGAACTTCAGGACAAATGTAGTTATCTTAGTATATGGGATAGAATAAAATAATTATAAGTAAACATGATTGACTTGTAGATAAAAATGGGATGATTTTCATAGTCATGAAATCATCAACACAAATAAATCATGTAAGTGTGAGATTATTTTTAGTCTAAAACCACATTTAAATATAAAATATGAGTAACCACAAATGAACTAAATTGGTAATTCATAGTGTCTATTATATCTATGGCCTAGAATGAGAATGATATTTCAAAATGGCAAGAGAATTTTCCAATGGTTTCTATTAGAATGGAAATAGCATTCCAATAGAAATTGATCACAAAATGGAGAGATCATAACAAAATACAAGTGGCCATTAGTGAATAAAATTTAGAATACATAATGCTCACAACATCAACTCATAAAATGGTAACAATATATGATTGAGGTCAATAAGGATGGGGAGACTAAAGGACAAGTGGTTAATTGTGAAATATCTATGATTCCTAAAATCCTTAAGGTAAATAACTAGTCAAAAAAGTGAGGAAGGTGGCCTAGATAATCTGATATACCCCATGTATCGAATTGCTACCTACATAGTCCATGTGATCCTCAGGTTGATGTAGTTCTCCCAAAAATGGGAGGGAAAATACCAAGTTTGTATAGAAATGAAGTTGTATAGGTAAGAAAGTTCATCCCCAAACATTTTGATGACTTTATATTTCTCATGAAAATTCTAAGCCAATTTTCATGATTTATTGATTTTAAGGATTTTCTTAGGTCTTTTAAAATGGTTAGGATCTTTAAAACTATTTTGAATGTTTTTGTAATTTATAAGTATCTCAACTCAATTGATAATCATGATATACATAATGGTCCAGCATAAAAAAATAGTGAGAGGTGGCTTAGGCTTCTCACAAAATGGTGAGAGTGTTTAAACAAGGGTGGCCAAGATGACCTCAAAAAACACTAAGTGCTACCTACATAGTCCAAATGGACCTCAAGCTACTATAGTAATGCCTATAATGATGAAATCTAGGGGAATGGTTTCCAATGTTTTTATGTTTTATGGTATCTCAACTTGATCAAGAATTATGAGATACAACATGGTCTAAACACATAAAATGATGAGAGCATGGCTTAAACATGCTTGTAAAATGGTGAAAACATGGTAAAAGGGTGACTGAGCTAACCTCAACATACATAGATCACTACCTACATAGTCTTGAAGGAACTCATGTAATTATAGTTCTACCTACAATAATGAAAGTTGGGGGAATGGTTTCCAATGTTCTTGTGTTTTCGGTATCTAAACTCAATCAAGAATTATGAGATACACCATAGTCCAAACTCATAAAATGGTGAGAATGTGAATGAAAACTGATCTTAAAAGAGTGATATTATGGCAAAGAAGTGACCGGGATGACCTCAACATAAATAAAGTGTTGCCTTCATAGTCCTGAAAGACCTCAAGTCAATGTAGTTCTACCTACACAAAAGATTTGTAATTAAGCACCAACAAGTTTAGGTACATGTATATGGAAAGGTAAATGGAAATAGTAATGTAAATGTGATTTATATATTCATGGTAAATGGATTGTTCCTAAGTTTCCCAAAATAAATTATAATTAGGAGAAAACAACAAGGGTTAGTGGTAGTAATTTTCCCACAACTGGTTATAATTAGTAACATGAGTAGTGAACATAATAACAAATTAAGGATGTAATTGTTAGGACCATTATCATACTACTTTCATATACTACAATTCAAACATTTAATTCTAAAAACAACTATTGAAACTGAATATATCATTAACCATTGAACGTGCCTAAAATAAAATGAATTAGAACCAAGGCCAAACATGATCAGCAAGGTTAGGTAAAAATAACTAGATAGTAAGGGGTTAATGGAATGGTACAAATAATAGGTATAATATAAATAACTGGTACAACCTAACATAACTTAAATGACCCTTTTAGATAATAATTTAATTCCATAAAGTGTAAAAACATTTGATGTGTATTATGTTCATCATTTCATCAAGTTCATCTCTCTTTGGTGTGGTGAGTCTATATGCTCCAGAACCTTAGTTAGCAATAACGACATAAGGGCCTAACTAGTTTGGTTGGAACTTTCATTTTTATTTGTCTTAACATTAACATTCCTTTAATTGTATTTTAACACAAGATCACTAAGATAAATTTCATGAAAACATGATTATTGTATTGTCATCTTAATTTATTCTAATATGCCTAAAGGTTATTCAAGACATCTATGCATTTTACATCAAGTAAGTCTAGCTCTTAAAAATGAGCTACTATGTAGTCCTCATTATCGATCATGTGCTATAATTAATTCTAGAGAGAAGGAAACTCGACCTCGATAGGAAGAATGGCCTTAATTTAATAAATAAGTGAATAAGGGTAGTTCTTGTTGGAGTATAGAATGTGGTATGATATTCCTAGATTGTGTTAAATAACTGTAAGTGCCAATTATGACTAGTGTCATTGAAAATCTTCTTAAAAATATTGACAATGATTTTGTTAAAACTCAACTTGGCTATTGCCTTGTGGGTAAGAGGAGATATATAATTTGAAATGGTATTGTGTACAAATTTCTGTCACATATTTGTTTTTAAATGATACCATTATTAGATATAATGTTAGTTTGGATACCGTAATGGAAAATGAGGTGGTTGGATATTAACTTTGATATTTGATTACCATTTATGTAAGTGAGAGGAGTGGCTTTCACCCACTTAGTGAAGTATTCAGTAATAGTTAGGACATGTTTATGGTCATTTGATGTGTAGGATTAATATTACATATGATGTCAAGTCCCCACATTGATAGTGACCATGGTGTTTTTAATGGTTTGAGTGTCTTGGCTAAATCATGAATCAAATTATCATGATTTTGATAATTTACACATCTATTCACATATGAAACTACATCTATTTATATATTCTATCAGTAATAACTGGTACATAGTAACAATTTGGCAAAGTTTTCCCCACTAGTGTGGGATCCACACACTCCATGAACTTCCCTCAATGCTAGTTTGGATTATATGAAAGGTAAAAAATGAAGGAGAGTTACATCATATCCTCTATGATATAATTTTGTTCCAAGAAGAGTAAAACAAGAGGTTTTATGGATAAAGGATTTTGGTTTATTACATGATAGGTTAGGAGGTATAGTTTGGTCTTAGAGATAAACATATATGTTAGAACACCAAGGAGATGTGGGACTGATAATGTCATAAACCATATTTATGGATAATTATTTGTATTCTATTTCTAAGTGTTATTATATAATAAATTGTAATCCCTTGTTCTATAAATTATGGAGAAATAGTGGCCATGGCATCAACTATTCTATTATTGGCTTGAAATATTCTTTCAATTTATATGTTGGAAATTATTTTGCTTAAGAGTATCGACCATATCTTTATAAGTTATTAAATTATCATCCTTTGTCTAGTGTTAGTCCATGACCTAATTTATGATTAGATGTAAATCACCATGAACCAATAGATATTAGATGTTCCAATATACTACTTGATGAAACCCTATAATGAGTAATGTATACACATCCATGTTATTGGTATAGGAAAATACAATGAGAAAGGACTTTGGAATGATATCCGCTTGTGACATAACACATAATATTTCAACACTTGGTCCATGAGCTCTAAATTAACCATCAAATTACATCTTCCACTATTTTACTTCAAGAGTTATTTCTACTTCATGAAGTGTTTATGATTTTATTGTGGTCATAATGGCCTCATAAATAAATCCAAATGTGAGAGGTTGAGTATCTTAAAGAGGATCTTCTACTAGCTCATATATGAGTTCTTACTCCTTAATGACCTTATGATTGTTACATTCAATTTAAAACTCACTCATAAGCATAATTCATTTTGTCATGTATCCATGTACATCTATTTTGGAAGTAGATACTTGAGAAAATCTAATTTGGCATTAAAAATGGTCTTGTTGTTCAACATGTAATGACATAATTTTTGGGTTATGAAAACCATAGTTAGACAAGATTTTTCAATCAATGTATAATTATGTTCATATGTGACTAATGTTCATCTCAAATAATAAATGTCATTAACTTTACCCTATCCATCATGTTGTGCTAAAAGTTCCCCCAAGTCATTTTTAGTCACTAAAAAGTAAAGTAGTAATGACTTATATGGCATGGTTGGCAATAAAATAGGTGGATTGACAAGATATTCCTTAAGATGATCAAATGACTTTTAACACTCTTCATTCTATGAGAATGTAACACTACTCTTTAGTAATTGTGAAAATATATGTCACTTGTTATCCAAATATGATATGAAACATTATATTGATTGTATATTGCCCTATAAATTGTGAAGCTACTTTAAGGTAGATGGTACTGGCATTTTGGTAATTACACAAACTTTGGTTGGATTAAATTCAATGCCCCTATGAGATAAAATGAATCCTAACAATTTTCTATAAATTATGCCAAATACAAAATTTTTTGGATTAAGTATGACATTATACTCACAAATTCTCTCAATTATTATTCATAAATAGATGGATGGTCAGCATGGGTTTTTGATTTACCCAAGATATCAATGACATAGTATTCAATGATGCCATGCATCATATCAGGGAAAATCGCTATCATGGCTCATTGGTAAGTGGACCTTACATTTTAAATTCCAAAAAAAATAACCTAATAATAAAAATTTCCACATTAAGTGGTGAATGTTATCTTGTTTTGGTCTTCTAGTGCTATTCTGATTTGGTTATAACCTCAAACTCCCTCCATAAGATAAATCATTTCATATCTAGATGTTTAGTTGACTATCATGTCAATGTTAGAAAAATTAGAGTTGTCTTTCAATTAGTCTTTGTTAATATTCTTGGAATTAGTGTAGATTTATATACCTTATTATTTCTTTCTCACTAGCACAATGTTTAAAATCCATTCTGAATATTCAATCAGCCTAATACATCTCACATCTAAAATTTTATCCAAATATTTCTTAACTAAAATAATATAATGATGATGCATTTTACATATAATTTGCTTAATATGGTTGGCATTTGGATGTACAATAATATGGTGTATAAATAAGGTAGGGTCCAAACATAGCATGTTTGAATAGGCCCATGCAAATATGTCAACAAACTCCCTCATAAGGGTTGTAAAAATTCACACTCCTCCTCATTGAGGGATGCACCTAATTATATCCAATTTGGGTCCTCTTGAGTCCCAATATTAACCTTTGAAGTGTCATGCACAATAATTATATAACCATCACCTAAAATAGTCAACAAAGAGGTAAATTGGTTGGTAATGGAAAAGTCCTCTATTCACACTAGCTCATCTAATTCTCCCACATAGGATGAATTAGAATCTCCTAATGAAAGTAAAGGATATGAAAAAAATAATTTAGGGTACTCTTTAACAATATTTTAAAAATATTTTTACTCCTCAGTACTAATCTCTAATCCATAAATAGTTTTTGGACTATAGGTCTCCTGAGCTTCATAGGAAGAGGGGTGAACATCCCCATCTAATGGTGTTATAAACTATTTTTCACCAAGAGACTTGCCTTTTTATTTACTTTTACCCTTGTCATAAAGCACCTCAAAGAGGTTTTCACTTTTAGACCTCAATGTCTAATTTTATTTTTATTTTTTTCCAAGGAATTTTATATTCTCTTTGAAGTAGATAACATGATCTAATCTAATATAAAATCCTTACTTGTGATCTCTAAGAGGAATGTGATTCCTCAATCCTAAAATGTTTCATATGGCCTCATCAATTTAAAACTTGTTTAATGGCAGTGTTGAATCTTGTTAGTCCTATTATATCAATTATGGGTGATAAAGGGTTAATGGTGAAGGTTTATAAATAGGGTTAATGACACAAATGACCTGAGGGTTAAACAAATTCATATTGGTAAGGTCATCATAGATGCTATAATCATACCCTATGTCACTAATAGAATCATGTTTTCTAGTTGAAGGTGTTAGAATGTGAATAAGGTATGCAGGGTCACACTAAGGTGGTTTAAATCCAATACCATGGAATCCAATATACTTGGTCATTAATACTAGTTAGATAATGCCTTGTTGATGTAGCCCCAGGCCTCTACGTTCATAAACTAGGTGATCCATAATTTGATTAGGAATATTATAATTTATGATTTGGTAACAATTATCTAAATTATTAGTGTAAATCCATGAATCATCTTTGGCAAAGGGATAATGTTCTAGGCTAGATGATGGTTTGAAAATAATGGGTTTATTTATTTGAAATTTGCCCTTGGTATGCCCCTCTATGCAATTAATTTTATCCTTGGGTCTTCTATAAGTTTTTATATTTTATGTAAATTTATAAATATGGAATGAATCATAGGTATTGTATTCTCCAAGACCTTTTTCATTTATATTTAAGTGATTGGCATTATCTAGTAGAGGCATGGCTAAGGTAGAAGCTAGGATGTCTAGGTCAATGTAATTGGCTTCTATTCCTGATTCAATGGATTTTAATATTTTAGTTCTTCCTTCATTAGATTTGGGCATAGGATTCATTCCAATTTGATAGTTATAAATCTTATGATAGGCTTTGAGATATTTTAAATACTGATATGGATGAAGATCAACCAATATAGTCACTTTTATTCTCAAATGGGGAAATTATATACATTGACACAACATGGAAGGTATAGCCCTGAACTCATGGATCTAGGGTCAGCTAAATAATAAATTATATGATAATTATAGGTTAAAAATATATCATAGAGTGTCATGGGTCAAAGGACCAATGACCATCAGCAATATAATAGTAACTTTTGATTCTTTTTATTCATTATCATATGCCTGGATAATGATGGTAATTGGATGTAAGTTAGTTGATGTATACCCAAGAAGTTTGATCAAATTTAAAGACACAATTTTGAATCCTAAACCATTATCTACAAGGATGCATTTAACTATATGGTTTATTATATTGACCTAAATATACAATGGGTTATTATGCATAGGGCCTAAGGATGACATGTCACTTTGGTCAAAGGTAAGATGTTGGTCAAGGTCTAAGTGTCCTACCATGGATTTAAATTTGTCAAGAGTGATGTCATTTATCATGAGGTATTGGTTCAAGTACTCATTAAAAATATCTTTGTGTAATCTATACATACACAACAAATTAATGATGGATATATGCATATGTGTATTTTTTCATTGATTCATAATATCATAAGTTTTCCCATAAATTTTGTCAATTGGTTTATTTATAATAGGCATAAATTTTTTAATGGGATAATTCATAGTATTTGGTTGTTTCCCCTTCATAGTGACCTTGGATTGTCGAGTTGAGATTTCACAATCTTGATTTGGTACTTGGATTTGGTATTTGACTGGGTAGGTAATGAAACTTAGAATGGTAATTGTAGGGATATCTTGAGCCTAGATACTAACATGATCCAAATAAGAATTACTGACATAATTTGGTTGATAGGAATTGCTCAAATGATAGGCATTATTAGAAAAGGTATAGGTTTACTAGTAGTTGGCTAAGGGTTGATGGTGACAGTCATAACATGACCACCTGAGATATGTCTTACAACATTTTTATAGGTATACATGATGGAATTATGGCATCCTTGGTTGGTTTGGTTAGTTTTCCTTTGTTTTAGACCATTTTGTTATTGCTGTGGATGACATTATTGTTATGGATTGTTTGGTAAAGTTCTCCATTATTTATATTGTTGTTGGTGATACTTCTATTTGTCATTATTTTTATGTTAGGAAAATGTATTCTAGTAGATGCCTAAGTTATGATTTGTCATGAGAGCATAGGTATCTCTATGTATATCTCTATTTTATAGAACATTCTCAATCAAATGCATGAGTTAGATACACCAACATGTGGAATGTATTTTGATGTGATGATATAAAATTCATGTTATTTGTATTAATCAGGAAATGAATTATTTTAGGGACCAATTTGATATTAAAAAACTAATCATATTTGTCTATACCAATATTTGAAACACAAATTCAATAGGCTCACCAGGGTCACTAAATTATCTGTCAGTGGGTGGTCTTCTCCTTGGAGGAGGGGATTGAAATTGATTTTTATTTAACGGATTTTGGGTTTTTTTGGCATTTTTTGGATGTATGGAGGTTATGTTTGTTTAATGGGTGAAGGTAAATAGACAACTAATTTCACCATCTAAACATAATGCAATTCAATAACCCCATTACCAAAAACATTATTGTTATAGTTGTAAGGTTTTGGTATATCATTATTGTTATCCTAAGGTGGCATTGAATCTAGTGTTTTAATTGGGATTTTACTATGGTTTTGGCCTTGGTTTTGGTTCTCATTCTATTGGCCTTAATGTTGATTCTAGCTCTGCTTTTAATAATCTAGATTAATTATCCCTTTGTTGATAAGAGCTTTCTCAATATGTATTCCTTTGTCTATAACCTTTTAAAATTTATGAGCACATTATACATTAAGATGGTAAGATACCTTATTGTGTAAGCTACTGGTAAATATCATAGCTAACTATTTATCTAGCAAATTATGAGTAAACTAGCTTGCTAGTCATCTTCAATGTTACAAGTATGTAGTGAAGCTTTCACAAGTATTCTTTTTATCTTTTCTCAAGTACATAACTATAATATCATTCTTGAGATTATATAAAAAATGTTGTACAAAATTCTCCTAAATATCATTAAAGTTAGGTACATAATTCTTCATCAATTTCAAAAGCCATTCCAAGGCTTGTCTAACTAAACTCTTTGGAAAGAGAAGAAGAAAATGTCTCTATATGACAATAACTGGTAAGCAATAAATAATTATTTCAAATTCTCTTTAGGGTCACCTTTTCCCTTATATTTTTTAAATTTGGGTGGATCATAACTTGATGTAAATGGTATTTGTAGATAATCCATGTTGAATGCATTTAGACTAAATCTTGAATATAACTAGTTGATTCTAGTTTAAACTATTTGTTTCAAATCACATTACTAGTATCTTTAATCAAACTACTTAGAATTTTATATGGGAAGGTTGGTAGGAATTTGGATCTTACTCAAATGGATTTGATGATAATTTTGTCTTTGTCTTCTAAAAAATGATGATCAAATAAGTATGGATCATAACTTTTCTATGTTGGTGTCATAACATAGTAAGGATATTGTTGTTGGCTTTATTCAATGCTAGACATCACTTAAGAAAGGTATTTTGTTGTCTTGATCTTCACCTGGATAAGAAGGTCCAGTCACCAAATACTGTACTAATGGGTCTGATATTATAATATGGATAAGCATCCATCTCATAGGTAACATCATCTCCATATGAATCTTGAACAAAAGGGTCACTAATCACAAATTTATCATAGTACAAATTATACATAGTCCCGCTATGTGTGTAATGAGGCATGTTCAGATCTAATATGTCTAGGCCTTATGAAAAATAAAGGTATAAAAGGTATCAATTTTTTTTTTCTAATGGTATGTTTAAGACGTCAACACCAAGATAGAGTAGATGAACTACAAGGGAGGTTTCTTAGCACTTAGGTGGAGGTTGGAACTATACAAAGGAAGATTAAACCACTTTTACATATCAATACAAGTATAAAAACACTAATTATTAATTGAAAATCAGATGTAGATGCTCTATTCATCATTCTAAGAGGTGCACAAGTACAATAACTGGTAGATTTTCCTCATATTAGCCTAAGGGATATAATGTATGTATAAAAGCCTTTAATATATAGAATAAAATTGGAGATAATAAGGGTAATATAGCATGGAAGTGAGATAATGGGGTCATAATTGACCAAGGTTCACTTCAAATGATAGTTACATTAGTTATAACAACCCCTCTATTAACTTCTTATGTATCGATGCCTTCAATGCATCCTTTTGGCATAGAAGTGAGGGTAGTGGAAGCTGAGTCCAATTCAATTATCCTTTTCAAAGGGTTAAACATACTTATAATAGTCCATCACTACTCGCAATGGTAGTTATATGGCATAGATTGGTGTAATTAGGCATCCCATGAGGCATTGAGTAGCCTACTAGTCTTTGTCATGAAGATCAAACTTTGAAACTACCTCCACCTTATATAGTGACCTTGAAAGTTCATTTCCTCATTCAAAACATTATTTATTATCAATTAAAACCTGCATTATCTCCCTCCACTAACTTTCCTATGCCAATATGAACTCTCCTTGTTGACCAAATAGGCCAACTAGGCCAATTAGGCCTAACTACCTAAGTGTTGGTGATTTCCAACCATGAAAGACCTATAAGAGAGATTTTAAACCTATGAATGAGTGTGTTTCAAACCCTAATCAAAACCTTCAACCATAATATAGGCTTATGCAAGTATTAGGGACTCAAGATTCCAATTCTCTTTGTCAACTAGTCCACCTTCTTCATGCATTTGTAGACTAGAAGTTTTGAATGCATTTGCAGAGGCCTTTATAAACAATTTTTTTGGAAATTTATGGATTTATAAAATTAATCAAGTCCCAAACCATCCATTCTAAGGATTTAAATAACTTTAGACTATTAAATACTCTTATTTATACTCAAAACCATGAAAATGTGTATATTTATGATACTTTCATACCATGTCCATAAAATTAAGTATAATGGGTGGAGTCTTATATAAATTAAATTGAACTTATATGATCTTTTCAGGTCATTCTAGGGTTATAGGATGCCAAAACACCAAGATTTCTAAAATTGGGTCTACCTAGGGTTGTAGGAAGGCTTAGGAGTTCTTAGGAGTCTTAGGGATAGTTCATATTATATGGACATCCAAGTCTAGAAAAAATTCCATGAATCTATAGGTCACTCACCTCCTCATATTTCATGAATGGGATGGGTTCCCATTAAAAGTGTGGATGAAGATATAAACATTAGAAAATGACCCTAGGGTAGCCTTCAAGCCAATTTTGATTGTCTAACTTTTTAAGGTTCGTCATAGAGATTAGACTCCCAATTATAATAAATATATCATAGATTATTATTGTATAGTGGTACCTAAATCATCATAAAGTAATTTAATTGAAAACCTTTTTGTGGTAAAACATATAAGAATACAAAGTGTTGGCTCAGGTTAGCTATGTAGGCTTGTGAGCTTGAATTAGCCTTCGAGGATCAAAATGTTCATTCCCCTATTTATTTATTTGTTGGAGGAACTTTTTATATCTTAATAATTCTAATACATCTCTTTATTTCTTTGGAATTTCTTTAGGAGTGTTTATATGTTCTTGAAGGTGATGTGAGCCTCTTAGGCCTAGAATAGGTATTTAAACATATTTGGCCTCAATTGAGCCTTATATGTCTAAGAGACCTATGGGATACTTATATACCCTAAAATAAATCATAAATATTCTCTCATATTATTTTTTATCCTAATACAACTATCTTTATATTCCCAACCTCACCAATGTTCCCCTTTCTGTCTATGACTACTTGTAGGTGTTCTCACTAGTCTGTATGATTAGGTTAGGGTAGAGTTTTTAAAGTTATTCCTCCCTTTTGTATGATTATTATTTACTTTATAACACCATTAATTATCCTAGGGTTGGTCATATTATCAATTTAAATTCTTCAATCAACTTAAACCTTGCATACTACACACAGTCACCTTAGGGTTTAGACAGAGTTAGGAGTGTGAAACCCTGAGGTCTTAGTCTTAGTGATTTTACCTAATTTTTGGTCCTTAACACTATTAAATTACTTTATATTCCATCCAAGTTCCTCTTACCTTATCATTAGGTACCCTGGCATTTTCATAACCACTTAATATACATGGTATCATCAATCCTCTTTATTCATAAGCTTGTATTTATCTAAGTATTTTTCAAGCCCTTGGTTTGAACCCATGGTTATTAAAATATTATATTGTTTTTTTATCACACTTACAATCAAATTTAATAATATGATAATCTATTAAGAATTTTAATTCTATATATTGATTTCAAACCTCTAAAGATGCACGTAGCTCATCATGGTTGTCCAAGTGACTACAAAGGCTCTAAGATAAGACAGTGGCTATCTCTGCTAGTTACTTAACCATAAGGATAGTTTTAATATTTTATATTATGTAAAAATATCACTTTTACCAATAATTATAGTTATATCATGCATGTAAAGGTATTAACATTCAATCTTTTGAGACTAGCCATGTGTTTCTAATTGTATTTCATAATTGTGTGCCTCGTTGATTGTATCTTCTTATGCTTGGGTTTTCCCACATTACACTATCAATTACCTACATGTCCCATAATCTTAAAATTATATAAAATATACTTATATCCTTTTTTTGGTTTAATATCTTTTCCACAATGTTACATTACTCCTCTTTTTAAGCTCAAGACTAGAAGTTCCCTTAAGAAGCCTATAGGTGGTAGTTCAAGAGAAGGGTTTGGAGAGTGAAGTGACATAGCAATATCTTAATCCCTATATGGTATTATGTATTTGATATTATCTTACCATCCTCCTTTCCTCATCACTATTGACCTGAACATTTGAAATTAACTAGCTTATAACATAGTCAATGATAAGGAAAGACAGAACTATAGATGCTCTTTAGACTAAGTTTCAGAACTAAGATAGGTCCAACTAAACCTCCTAATTTATTGAAATATTTAATAGTTTCCATTTTTTATTATTCACTCTTTTTTTTATGAATATGGTGGTTTCAAATTCTACATCTTATAACTTTCCTTGTTTTTCCCTTACAAGTTGGCTATAGGTGGATATAGTGTACTATTATAGGTGTTCCTCTATGTTAAGACTTATTTAGGGATTAAAGGTCTCTTATGTGGGTGAATTTAGATTATATGAGCACTAATCATACCTTGTTTTTCTATAAGACACCCCACACTTCCATGAATCACAACTTCATTTTCAATTTTCTTCATTTTCCAAGCCTAAACTAATTAAGGTGGTTGTAGGTGCTCCTTTGTCATTATATGGGAAAATGATTGAAGTGGAGGTGTGAAGTGGATATGTGGTGTCTTCAACTTTAATGTATCATTGTCCATATTGATACAATTCACTATATTTTCAAACTTGAGACCAAATCCTAGTTTTTCCTCTCAAAACTTAGTCATCAAGGATTGTAAACCATGTTGTATGGATTGAGATAATCCAAAATGTGCCACTTAAGGTGAATATTTCTTTGGAATACTCATGTTTCTCACATAGAATTTGGTTCTTTCCTAGAACTCATCACAAGTCTTATTTCATCTATTATGTTTTTCCTTAAAAGGGGCTCCTCAGTCACTCATTGGGATGTTTTCTTTGTAGCTCTATTATAGTAGGCTAAATGATTGTTTGTAGGTGTGTTTTCACCATCTTAATAGGGTATAAGACCAATATGAACCCAAATTTCAATGATTTCATGGACTCCAAAGGTTACCATAGGTGTATAATCCTATATTTAATTATTAATACTTAGGATGGAGGGTGGATGGGTGAAGGAAGATGACACTAGAGTGACAAGGAGATATGAGCATGAAGATAGGGTGATAATATAGTAGGATGGAAGTGATGACATAGTTATATAGTATTAGTATGGAAAAGACATGAAATAGAGGGTAAGATCCTTTTTAAGACCAAATAAATACACCTTAGAAGACCTTAAACATACACCTAAGCAAACATGAATTTTTGAATGCATAAACACAAAATACACAACCTTAAAATAAAACTTTTAAAACTCAAAGAAACCTTAATTTTCACAAAAAAACTTAAGTTATGCTCAAAGGTGACTGAGTAAGGTTGGAAATGGAAAGCAAGATGAGTGGTTATAGGATTTTAGGGGCTACCATGAGGTTCCATAATATTTTCTAAAATGGCATGAGGATTCTCCATCATCAATTTAATACCTTATTCTATGATCTTGAGCTATATCTAAAGCTCTACAGGGGCTTTTGAGCCATACATAGTTTATGTCATACAATGGTTTTCAAATATGAATAAGTCCCTTATCCTTGAGCTAATTTGAGATGATAAGAGGAAATTATGAATTTTAACTAATAAATAAGATATTATAAGCATTTAAACACCTCTGTAAGTCCTTTAACTTAGTCAAAACTTCTAGAAAAACACTCAGACACTCTGTCCATCACCCAAACTTTCCTAGTAGGCTGCACACATGAGATTATCTTTAGAATTTTCAATTTATATGATCTCATACATGTGATACACATGATAAATTTTACATTATATACTCCTTTAGAACCTAATAAAATAACATTAGTCATTGGATTGAGCAAACACGTCAAAAATCCATGAAAACCACCCAATTAAAATTGACCTGTGCAGATGAGAAGGGCATACAAATTCCTTAAATTATTAATTAATGTCCATAAATTTGAGGATAATAATCCCTAAATAAATTCCCATGATTGGAAAATTCTTGAGTGTAATTATTGTGGTGAAGATCTAGGAGCTTCATTCTCTCTCCTCTGTATGCTACAAGTAGAAACCTAAGGAGCTATTAGAACTTGTAATGAAGGGTATGTGAAGTGTAAGACATTTTTTTGGCTTGTTTGGAATCCATTAAAATTTAAACTTTTCTAAAGCATTAGACATGAGTTCATATTCATCTTATGATCTTATCCTATATGGTACAATTTGTATAATTTTGTAAAAGTGTAGAAAACTCCCTAAAATCTTTGATTTCCACCATTTTCTCTATGTTTCAAAGTTCACAATGTCATTTTATTGTCAAATGCAGATAATCATATATTAATAAGCCTATTGAAGTGGGAAAAATGTAGGGAAGAAGTGGAAAAGCCAAAAAATGGTATGTGGGACCCACTTGGCTAGTGGAAAGGCATAAATGGGTCTCAATTAGTATTTTAAGGTTTATGAAATGTATAGGGATAGTATATGTAATGGATAAATCCTCTTAAAGGTCCCCATTAATGAAATTAATTAATAAATTTACCCTTATTAAAGTTTTATAATGTCAAAATAGGCTCATAAAGTGGTTTGAGTGGTGATGAAGGTGCTATATAGGCTTGTATGAATATATCATTGGCAACACTATCATATTCATCTCATAGCCCCCAACATTGTTAAAACACCTTAATTATACAAAAATATCAATACACTCCTTAAACAAAGATAAGACACTAATTTGATTTTTAGAACCTTTTGACAATCATTTTTCTCATTCTAAGGAATTATTGAACCTAACACATCACCCTAGGTCTCAAAACACTCATGACATAATGGATTCAAGTATGAAATAATGGTACATCATGACACTCCTAATCAAGGTTCAAAGACTCTCAGTGGGACAATGATGACATGACTATGCTAGGAATCATCATAAGTAGGCCAAGGTGGTGGTTGATGAAAGTTTTTGATATCAAGGGTTGACATTTGGCCTATGAGGCCAAAATTCCAACATTTTTAGTGACTTTGATGGGTGACCAACCTACTAGTCAAGAGAACCTAGTCATTCCTCATATCATAGTTACTCAAAAAAATTAACATAACATGATGACCACTTGGTTGGTTACTAATTTGCAATTTTGGCACCTCAAGGACTTAAAATAATAAAAAATCACATAAAGAGAAGTAAATACAAAACTAACACTAGAATCATACCTAACAACTAGGAACAAATAAGTCAAAGAACTAAATCAATAAGATAACTACCTACAAGCTTGTGTGACACACTTATTTGGATAAGACAACTAAATATTAAAATAGCTAACTAAATTGACCTCATTGCCCCCAAGATCAAATTAAAATGTCCTTTGATGACTATGGTACCATTTATGTGTGATTTTTATGTGTTGATTTTAGCTTAATAAAGTATTGTTCATATGATGAAGGTTACCACTTGTAGCTAGGATTAGGTGCATGACCATGGGTTTTCATGCAATCATAAATACTTATGTGATATATCTCTTGGTGCATTATTTGATTTGGTGAGTCAAGTACCTAATCATACTTATTCCAAATTTGTCTCCTTTACATGAGCCATACTAATTCTACGTTAGTTATGGGTTGTGTTTGATTCTGCCCATTAGGTTCAAGGTGGTCAACTACCAAAGTATCTTTAATAAGGTCCTCTTCAAGCTCTATATGTTGTAGAGGTAGGGTATTTAAACTCAATAAAACATCTTCTAAGTCCTCCCAAAAGGACATGTCATCATGATCAATGGACAAATCATAAGAGTCACTTCCATTCTTACCTTTTGCTTTTAAAACATGTTGCTAATTAGTCTCCTCTAACTCTTTGGTAGGGTCATAATGAATTTGTTAATCTATTGTATCTTTTTCATCCTCATATCCAATTAATGATGGAATATCATCAACCCATTCAATCAAAATCTCTTCTTGTCTTAGTACTTATAAATTTTCCTTGCTTTCTTCACTTGAAACATTAGCTTGTTGTTTAAATTCATCATCCAAATCTACTATACCAAGTCTTCCAATTTCACCTAATAAATTAAATTATAGGTGATTCCAAGGATCATCTAATGGATTTATAGACTTATTCTCAATAGTATCCTCACGAAGGTTAACTTCTAGTTGGTCTCCTAGGGAAGGAGTGGTTTGAGTTATGTTTCCATTCACTCCATCACTGTGGCATTGTGATTTCCACCTATCATACAAATTATTTTCATGTTCCAAATATGAAATACTAGGATGAATATGAGTTACAATTTGTATTTATTATTCATATACACTTGAGGTGTCTTCTTTAATGTGCTCTTGGAACTCTGATACAATTTCTACATGGTTAAGTTCTTGAAGGACTACCCATTTATTGACCAACCTTGATATTTTGTCCATCATACTTGGATGCTCCAATTATAATTTTTATTCACTTGGATCTTATTCAATAGAATAGAGGGTGGGTGGGTAGATATAGACACCTAAATCTAGCCACCGATAACCTCCAACTAGGATTTTGACCAATTTCCATGAAAATACACAATTTGGCCTAAAAACACTAAATCACATTAAAATATTTGAAACTAACATATTAAAAGGCCAATTTTGTCTAGGGTATCCATAAATGGTGTAATGAAATTTATGGGCCATCTAACTTTGATCAGATCATTCTAAGTCAAAATGCAAATTTTGCACCTAGGTGCTTTGGATTGCTCTTTCCGATCAAATCTCTTACACAAGACATGTTCCTTTGTTATTTTTTGTTGGTAATATCCTAAATTGGATAAATCCAACACATATAACATTGCCTTCCAATTCTAACCCAATTGAATTTCGGACCAATAATAAGACATTCTGATTAATTCTATTAATTTTTGCACAAAGTGATTAAACATGTTTAAGAGATAATTAACCCAAATCAAGGCCTAATAAATAATTCCATGGAAACTTGTTAAAAATATATTTTTGTAAATGGATATTGAATATCTACATCATGAGGTGACCTCATTTCTTGGGAAGACATCCTTAGGCCATAAATCCACAAATCTCAAGATTCATGCCCTCCATACCTCATCAATGCCTTCCATGATGCCCTCCATGCCTCTTAATTACCCCTTCTTCCAATGTCATAATGAGGATAATTATAAAATTAATTCCAAAAATTTAATTAATATTCAACCACACATCTCAATCTCAAGATGGATGGTTTAGGTTGATTCTAGACATTCTCAAAAATCTATAAATATGAGGCCTCACCACATGAATTTCTAAGACATGATTATGAAAAGTTATAATGTAAAATTGATTACAAAATCCTTAAGAAACTAGTGTTACCATGCCAAATTTATTCCAAGCCAAGCCAAGCCATAAGCCAAAGGTGCCAAAGAGAGATGAAGGTAGCCAAGCTTCCATTACCAAGGACCTCATGAGCATAAGTTGAGCAAGCCATTATAACAAGAATTTTGGAGAATCGAGGGAAGGTAAATGAGGGTTTCTTCTACATTTTAGTTGTGTGTTTTATTCATGTTTGTTAACTAATCTCTCCCTAGTGTCTAAGCCTAGAGATGTTATACTATTTAGTGTGTTTCTTTCATTTTATTTTTATTTTGAAACTAACATGATACTAACCATCCTCTCTTGAGTCAAATTCATAGATCACATATGCCACACCCGGTGGGACAAGATGCATCCCACATATGAATAAGATCATTTTCAGCTTTAGAAATTTTATTTGGATCATTAAAACTCTTGTAAATTGATTTTCTAACTTTATTTTGCCATTTTTTGTTTGCCACAGGTTTACATAGTAATCAACGTCGGCTACTAAAACCAACATTAGTTGGATAGATTAGCTAACATAGGTTATTAAAACCAACATCAGTTAGATACTTGTCATCAATCACATTGGTATAACTGATGTCTAATAGATAACCATCTTTTATTAGAAAATATAACCGTCATTGGTTATATAACCAATGCCAATCACTATGTTTTTCTTAAACCCAAGAGCTCTCTTTTTATAGTTCATTATTTAAAACCTAAAAGAGCTTCAAGGCTAAAGGATATGATAACATTTTTATTTTAGGAACAAACTTGAAATTTGATAAAAACATGTTTAGATCACCTTTTTCATACTTAAAAATAAATTAGGAACCTTATTTTGGTGTTTAACAAAAGGTTTAAATGTTTATGGTGAATGTTTTCAAACTTTTCAACTAAGACCAAGGGGTCAAATGAACACCACTTCATTTTCCATTTGGGATTAAAAATGAACTCACCTTTTTAAAGATTTTTATACTTAGTTATTTAGATTATTATTTTTTTGGAAAAAAGAGGGATGTTGCATGTATGCTCTTCCATTTGTTCCCTTTAGGGAACCCTTAGAATCAAAAGTGCCATTCCTATTTCAATTAGCCTAGTCCAAGGCTTAGAAATAATGTCATCTAAAGCACTACCTAAAATCTCATCAAAGTTTGGGTGACCTTATAAATTACCCTAAAGTCTT
Organism: Torreya grandis; assembly: GCA_037957365.1. Classification (NCBI taxonomy): domain Eukaryota; kingdom Viridiplantae; phylum Streptophyta; class Pinopsida; order Cupressales; family Taxaceae; genus Torreya; species Torreya grandis. The sequence continues at coordinate 1,457,096 of JARHVA010000371.1, read as the reverse complement.
TCTCTTAATATTTTATTTTCATGCAAACTTGCATCATTACCTCGCATGGGTTATTTAGGGAAGCTTTGACTCAGGGTTTCATCTCCTGATATTGACTTCACCTTCTCCTAATTGGATTTTCACATGGGATGTATCTACATTTGGACATCATACTACACTAAGCAAACAATAGGATGTAGTGACTGTAAGAAGGACTAGACATTTTTACAACTAGCCAATGTCATGGTCACCCATTTTTTGTGCTTGTCTTTTGCATCATTTGAAATGAAATTCATTATGCAATTGATTCCCCTAAAAATGTTTGAAACTTAATAGTTATATGTAGACCACATTTATGAGATATCTCATCATGTAAAAATTCTTTCTTACTACGGCATCCACTATGGCATTGACCAACTTAAATATGATTAGTCCTCGTATGTTTGAAACTTTGGATCTATTAAGAATAATATGGAGGAGGGGCACCCATAATTCATTAAAATACAAGTAGTCTTGGGCCTTGAACAATTGGTTTAGTAGAATCATACCCACCCAAACCTTCTTCTGAAAGGTATGAACTATGTATGTGTTGATATCCTCCTTATTAACCCACTTGGCATCTGGGTTCTCAGCCCAATCCCCTATGATGTTATATATTTGGAAGGGTTTAATCTAAGTTTTCACCACTATAACGTCATAAGAGAAAGTGAAATCTAAGATGGAGTAATATGCCTTGGAGTCATTCTTGGATATGTCAACAATATCTTACCGAGAGTTAGGTGAATAAACCTAGTCATAAACTATATTTTACACATGGATGGTAGTGAGAAGTGAGTTACCAAATAAGTTGGTGTAGGGGAACATCTCTAGTTTGGACACAACCTTATGAAGACCAAATTTATTATAATCTTGAAGGGCATCTTCAAACTTTGAATATTCATCATTGTTAGAGCCCAAGTCCTTGGGTACCTATTCGATTATTTTGAACATGTCATTATAGTGATTAAAATAGTTCAAGCCTTCTGGGTATAGAGTATCCTAGTACTTGGGCTTGGCCTTGGGGTTTGAGGAGGATTTATGCATTTTAGCAAGATGGAGACCAATAGAAAGGTATTGAGTGTAGGGAAAAAATGCATGGGTATGTGATGTTAATTGGAAAGTAAGGAGTTGAATTGATCTTGAGGGTATATAGTGATAACTATTAGTGATATTTCATTAGGATATTTATAAAAGCATACATTTATCCCCCCCATATTAATGGTATTTGATAGCTTACTTTCTATGAATTCAAATTTGAGTTGGTGGTTATATTTCCTCTCTTTATTTCCCAATACAAAGTTAAATTTAGAGCTCATGATCCTCTAGTAATGGCTATGTGACATTTTAAAACTATCCAATCAAGACCAAATTTCTATGTTTTTCATTCCCAACACATTATAGGCATGCAGCCACATCTCCTAAGGCTTTTTTATTAACTCCTACCTTATACCACATGTCATCCATTTACTAGTCCTCTTGTTAATAGTTGGTATCTAAGCATAATATTATACCTCATATCATACCTTTAAGAAGGGTGATGTGTCACTTAAAGACACATGGCACCCTCTGATTGGTATTTAAGCTCCATCCATAGTCCATTCTAACCATTTTAGTGTCTTAGGTGGGCACCAGTTCATATGCCTAATTATGTTATGTGGCACCCTCTAAGTGGGATAGGCTCTCATAGGATATGAATTCTATGATAAGTCTAAGGGCTAATCAATCTGACATAGTGTGACATGGCACCATCTAAGTGGCTTGGGCTCTCCCAGGGTCTAACATCTCTGACTAGTCTAGGGGACTAGCTACTTTGATAACTTATGATGTTGTTCCATTTGAGTGGGTTAAGATATCTTGGGCTATGGCATCTTTGATAGGTCTAGGGGACTGGTCAATCTGACATAGTACATCATGACACCCTCTGAGTGGGCCAGTCTCTCCTAGGATTTAACATCTTAGACTTGTCTAGGGGACGTCCAATCTGATATGGTGTGACATGGTATCCTCTAAGTGGGTCAAGCTCTTTTAGGATCTTACATATGTAATATGTCCAGGGGACTAGTTGCTCTAGAAAAATTATGACATAGAATCCTTTGAGTGGGTCAGGCTTTCCTAGGATCTAACATATCTAATAGGTCTAAGGGATTGACCACTCTAATATGGTTTTATGTGGCATCATCTAAGTAGGCTAATCTCTCTTTAGATATGATAGGTCTGAGTGATTGGCTACTCTGACAACTTTCAATGTGGCATCTTGTAAGTGGGTTGATCTCTCTTAAGCTCTAAAATATTTAATAGGTTTAGGGTACTGGACAATTTTACATGGTGATACATGGCATCATCTAAGTTGGTTGGGCTCTCTTCGGCTCCTACATCTCTAAAATGTCTAAGGGACTATCCTTTCTAAGATGGTGCTATGTTGCACCCCTCCATTGGTTCATTTGTTCCTATGAAATGCACATAAAAGTTTAAGTATAAAGTGAAAAGATAAGCATTCCATTAATAACTTACCCAACTATCATTAAGATTTTGATTTTCTATAAAGGACATCAAGCTTATTGCTCTGGGAAAGAAACAAGACTTTCGAAACTTTTTTTGAAATCCAACTTGGAAGGTTAGCACCATAAATCCCTAATACAAGAAGCTTACCTTAGTCATAAAATACATAAGGCTTGGCATTACTTAAGGAAACTGGGGTGACATAATATTTCAATGACCTAGTTTAGATAAAGTCATTTAGAATAAAATAATGGACCCAAGAGTTATGATTTTAATAATTTTTTAAAGAGGGGTCCCCCATTTCCACAAAAAAGGGGCATGTTGGCCATAACACTAACATCTTTTATCCATACTTTGAAATCAATACCATCACCACCTAATAAATCCCATTAAAATCAACCCAATCAAAGATCAATTTCACATCAGGTCCCTAAGCCTTATAAACCACACTTTATAATACCCTTATTAAACAAATTCAACAACAAAAATCTAACACTTCATGATCTAACCATCAACTATCTCATACTAGTCTGACTCTTGCACTGCACAAACTACACTTTCCCTAGTTTTGGCAAAAATTCAATGAGAAACAATCCAAAAATCAATAAGGCCAAAATTAATAATCCCAAAATCAACCACAACCCCATCAACAATCATATGATCAACAATTACCTAATCAATCTAACACCAAATAGGCCCATGAGCCACAATAATCAAACCTTCAACAATATAATACCAATCAAGCCCTTGAGCCATAAAAATTTTAATGTCATACTATTTCCACTTTAAGGAAGATTAGTTACTCAAGAACAAAGTACATCCATGTCTGAGAATTAGTAGTTGGTAATATACAAAGATCCCTTTCCAGAGCTTGATCAAAATACTCCACAAAAAAATCAAGGTCAAAACACCCAAGTCAATCATATCAACTATAAAAGAACCTCCCAATTCCAATCATTCATGAGAAACTTGTCTTTGAGTCAAAAAACCATATTTGAGCAACATGACATACCTCCCCCATACAATCAAATAATTTCCCCATCACACAATCTCCCTCTATGTATCAAATCCTTCTTTCCCAACCATAAAGTGAAGAGGGTACTTGTAGACAACAAAATCCAAAATTCCATCCATACAGATAGATTCCCCCTTTCTCCAAAAAGCCATGGAAAACCTAATATTATCAAGAAAATAGAACTCACATAGTATCAGTTTGGTTCAACATCATTTTCCAAATATGAACTTCTTATAGATGAGAATATCAAAAAATCAAGTGAATCTTGGTAATATGATGATGACCTAGCCTCTTATTTTTAAAGAAAAAAATATTCTATAGCAAATAATATGTGAAAAATAATGAATAATAAAATCAAAGGACTTAGACCTCATGAACAAGGAATTTGTGAACCCATCTATGTGTACACAAACAAAGGAGATCACAACATTGGCAACAAACCCCTGGTGGTTAATATAGGGGTGTTAGTGAAACTTCCAATATTTTTGAGGAATCTTTTGCTGAAATCAAAATAGGATCCTCTCATAGTCTCTCTGAAGATCTTACTTCCACCAACCTTTTCAATGACACCATTGTCTCCATAGTCCATCTTGACCTCAACTATCCTAAACTTGTTGATTAGGAGCAATAAGATCATGTACAATTAGACCTCTTTTAAAAATATGAATATTTTAGAAAATTCATGAGTTTCCAAGATGACATCAAACCATGAGATAATGAAAATCAATTTGAAATCAATCTTGACACATTAACATAATTTGAGGAGCAATAAGAGTTCCTTATTTAAAAAAATTAAAAAATAATAAAATCTGAAAAATAAAAAATCAAAGTACCCTAGTGAAAACCTCTTTGAGGCATTATTAGACAAAAAAAGTCAAAATTAATAAAATAAAGACATGTTTATTAGTGAAACCATTCTGACACACCAATGGATGAAGAGCTCAACCTTTCCTAGGATGATTCTATTGAGTACCTAATAGACAAAGAGCTTAACCTTTCACCCACACTGACATAATTATAGGATTACTCTACACCATTCATCAAAGACCCCATTAATTTAAACATAGGTATAAGGGAACCCAAAAAACAAGTAGCCTTCATCACTCTCCTAAAATAACCAGACATCTTTACTTGGTCACATGCTAATATGCTTGGATTGGATTTATAATTAGAAAGAGTGTGTGAGATTTTTGGTCCTATTCCCATTTTAAATCCAATCATTTATAATTAATTCCATGATCATACCTTCCCTCCAGATATTTCAAAAAACCAAGGAATAACCTTCATCCAATACACAACCCGCTTTACCTTCTTTGGTGGTACCCTCTATCGTAGGGGCTATGACAATACTTGGCTAATATGTTTAAAAGATGCTAATCTAGTGATCAAAGAAGTTCATAAAATAATTATTGGAGCATAAAATTTGGATATATGGGATGGAAAATAACTTGATGAACCCATGAACATCATGCACTTCCAATGTTTTCATACCTAAAGGTTCATATACAAAAAAATAAAATGAAATAAAAAACAAAATCAAGAAAAGGATAAAATTTTGTCTAAAGGTGAAAATTGTTTATAATGGCACTTTGGGAAAATACCATGATGGAAACCAGTTTTTAATGTCATGCAAAAATCTATTATCTATAAACACCCTATAGTTTGGGGAAGATAAACTCAAACCCAGACATCCTAGTCCATATACTTTACCATCCCATCATGCCCTTCATTTTTCCTACGCTTGACCTTAATAAGGACATGGAGGAAATATTTAAAAAATGTTTTGGCAATATCTTGGTATGTCCAATTTTATACATGAAATAATAATAGCACATGGATAATAAATCACATCCTTTTTCTTACACATAGTCCTTAGAGAGCCCATCTTAAATCCTTCCATCTACCATCCCCTCCTTTCCTGATGCTAGAATGGGTTTTCCCTTTGTTATTCACCTTGTCATAACCTCCCAAAAAATCCAAAAAAAGTCAAAAATATAAAAGTATTAAAAATATCAAAAATCCAAAAATTCTAAACAATCCTACAAGGTCTAAAACATCCAAACAATACAAAATAATTACCTAGTCCAAAACCCCCCAAAAACCTTTTGTCTTGTTTTTAATCCTATTAAAATAATTGATTTATTTTAAACAAATCATTACAAATTTATTAGGATATATCATTATCAATCATAGATCATATCTTGGGACACAATAAATCTGTTGATATCATCACTCATTTAACCTTGGGATTTTGAATTGGTACATGAAAAAATATATCATTTGTTTGTTTACTTTCAAAAATTATTTACGTGTTGTTCATATTGTTTATTTTTTTGTTTTTCTTGTTTTTTTCATCTATGTCAATATTATAGTAGATTACAACACTTCCATCATGGTTTTACATATCATGATGCATCCTATCAAATGTTATAATAAATCCCCAGTTTTTTAAAAATTTGAATTTTGTGCAAGATTAATAGCATGCACTATCACTCCATCAACATCCATTTCTAAACATATATTTATTATAACTAATTATCCATACTTAACATCCATATTCACTACCTAAGCATGAATTGTACATAATACAACAAGAGAATTAAACTATCCATCAAATCATCACATACATCTACAACAACATATAAAATCCATGATATCCATAAACATGAGCCTTCATCATCACATCATCAATCCACACAATTGATTAACTTATTGAATTATGATTTCACCTCCAAACAATCAATAAAATTCAATCTCATAAATTTATTGGGATATATCATTCCCAATCCAACACCCTCACATAAATCATTGCTTGAGGCACATCAAAGTTCACAACTTTATCAGGATATATTATTCCCAATCCAACCCCCTCACATATATCATTTCTTGGGGAAAATAAAAAAATAAATTTATTGAATCTTTTGATCAAGTACGTTAGTCTCACTCATCCATATCATCCATGAAAAAATATATATCCATAATCATTATACTATACATGAGACCCAACCAATCTTTGTCCCCCCACCCCCTCCATTTTACCCCTAATTGTTTCATTTCAACCACTCTTTTAATTTGAAGAGACGATCCTTGTATTTTATCCCTATATGCTCTCTCGAGGGGGAATAATATCTAATTAAATCATCACACATTTTACCGATATCCCTAACTAATCATTCCACTATGAACATCCCCAGGCATGCAACTTTATTTTCTTACATTCTTTTATTTACCACTTCTAGTTACAATGCCCTTTCAAATCAGGAAAAAATGTAAACACTCCACTTTTAACACCCTAATTTTGACACCTTAATCTGTCCCTAATCATCTTGAATCTACCCTAATCTTATTTTAAACACAACCATATCTAGTTCAACTACATTACACTATCACCCACAATAAATTAATCATATTTCTAATAATATCATGACCTTACCCAATCCTACTAAATTCACCTCTCGAATTAATCAACTAATTAATCACTATTAGTTAGTTGATTAGTAACAATAATAAAATCCATACACAAATAAAATAAAAAATAAAAATAAAATCAAATTAAATCAAATCACCAAATCATAAGTCAAAAATAAAGTCAATCAAGCCCATTCCTCATCAGAGAAAATACATACCTCATCAACCTCCCTCAATCAATAAGTAAACCCCCTCATTTAATGAGAATGTTGACTCAATCTCATATATCCATTTCTAATCAATCTTGACCATCCATTTTCTCCACCCAAAATTTATAAATTAAGCCCTTCTCTTTCATTTTCAATAAGCTTGGATATCCAAAGGAAATCATGTCCTTAGAGTGAACAAGTCACAACCCATAAGCATTGATATAATCTTAGAATCCATAATCAATCATAGGGATATGTTGCCAAAAATTCTTGTATGGAATCCAATGATAAATTACTATCAAAGTGAATAAATATATACAAAAAGGAGGTATTCATGGTAAGTGAAGGTACAATTATCTTTGAATAGCTTCATTAGAGGTATTTGTGCTTAATTTAGAAGAGGAATTCATTTAATTGCTTATTTATATTGGATAACTCTAGGTTTTGCATGCTTATAAATGGTATGATGTGTATAAAAGTATAAGGATTTATAGGATTGTGTATTATAATTGGCATACATCTTGAAAATAAGTGGAAACCTAATCATGTTTTTGTTCACCAAGTCCTATAATATGTTGTATTGATTCTTGAAAACTATGGGGGTTGATTCATGATAGGTTTTATTGCTTGCATTGTTTCTTATTTAATTCAATAATAGATGTACTCTTGTGTGGTTTATGTGTAGTAGTTTTGTTTGATTATTTAATAAATGATGTTTGGGCCTTGGGTTTGAATAATTATTATTCTTCTAGATCAAGAGACATATGTATAAGATGAATAAATGATTCAAATTTCTTTTCCATGTAATTTGTCAGTGATAGGAAATATGATACTATTGATGAAGATATGTTGCATTTAACATTTACATGGTTGATAAATCAAGGAGTGCATATGACAATGGTATAAAAATATTTAATCATGCATATCCTCCATAGGACCTTGTTTAAGATGTGGAATACAAATGTCAATAATGTCTTTTAGAATAGAATTAGAAGGCACAATGGTTCCCTTAAGGTTGGATTTAAAATATTCTTGGTGAAGAGATATATTTCACACTTATCTTTGTAGGTCCCTTATAATATGTATCATGATGACTACCTAATGTGTAATAATGGTAGTACTATTGATATGATCATTCAAAGGCTGAGTCTTTCCATTTATGGTGGAGGTAGTTCACTATTTTGCATATGAGTAGGATTCAAACATGAATCATAAGACATAGAAGATGTAGGAACACAAGCATAAGCCTTAAGGATGTCTACATGAGAAAAATTTGCCTGATTTTTTTCCTTAGCCATTTTCATGATTTTGTCTATGTAAATAGGGTTTGTGTAAAGACATTTTATTAAAGAATTAGTAATGCATTGGAGAACCTTTTCAAATTTTGATATTTTAAAAATTTTCAATACAATATCAGTCAAAGATGATTTGATTTCCTTATTGTTAATAATTAAACCATGATCAATGTGAAGAAAATACATATAAAAATGATCCATATGGATATAAGGTGGTTTTGAAACCTTAAAATCATAATCTAAAGGGAGGAAAAATAAAAAACCATAAGAATATTGAGGGTTTAATGAAACCCTAGGTTTAATGTGCACAAGATTCATGGTTCACCATTTATGTTTTACTTAATTATAGTTTTATTCAAAATAGGCTAAAAAAATTGCACTAATGAATAGATCTAACAAACATGATAGTAAAGTATATAAATCATATCTACCCTAGTGTCTAAATTAGGAACATAACTCAAGTATAGCATAACAATGATAATTATAATGTAAAAAGAGAAAATAATAAGGAAATATTGCATCTTAATTGATTTTTAGAAATATAAAATTGGATCTAGAATGTGTAGACTATCAGCCACATGTGTGAAATTTAGATATCTTACACCAACTTGTTGCCTATTATAGTTACTATTGAGTCTTCCCTATGTAGAATCATCATTGGGTTGATTCATGTGTCAAGTTTAACCTATGTTGAATTTAGAGGTATCATAATTTTAGGTTTGATTTAATATCTAATGTTGTTTTTTAATGTATGCTTTTTTTCTTATTTCACCAATTAGAGTTTAAAAAAATATTGTTTTTCTTATTGGCCTAGCTTGGCCTAATGATATGTCAATCCAAAAGAGAAAAGGGAGAAGTAGTTGGGTTGGGAAACCACTAAAGTGGGGTTTCATGCTACATATCCTACATGATAGAATAAAACCCCTTATATTTCATGAAATTTATAAATGATGTGTTTGAGGCAGTGATTCAACCTCCTCTCCCTCATGGAGATGCAACTAGAATTCTCTTAGGCCTTATTTTTTACAAGATGTAATGATGTTGTCCTATGAAAAGAGACAAATCCATCTTAGGTATGCCTATATTTGAAATAAACTTAAATATTAGGATATCCAATGTGATCATTATATTGATTCCTTATGATTCCATAAAATGATAATAGACTACATCTATATATAGGTTTATAAAGGTTTGAATTAAGGACTAATTGGTGTGAAAAATTGAACTAAACAAAAGGAAATAGACTAATAAATGGACCTAAAAATTTAAAATATACCAAGATGGGTATAAGGGACCATAAAATTCAAAGGGGTAAACCCTATTGGGAGAAGAAAACTAGATAAGTAAAGCTGCATAGGATATTCTTTGAATATTTGTGCATTATATATGAAATTGTTAGCTATATGTATTTTGTCCTATCCTCTTCAGCTTATGAAAGGATAAAAGATGAATAGTCTCCTTTTTTTGGTGCCAATGTATGAGAAGAATATGAGTAGTTAGTAATTGTAATGATTATAAATATGTATGCTTGTATGAAGAAGTTGATGAACTTTTGCTGAGATTAATATAGACTTCTGGTTATGGTTACCTATCATATTTATTATGTTATTTATTATCTACATTATCATGTTTAAATGTTTGGTTCAATATTATCTAAAGTTATCTAATTACTCTACAAACCTTAATAAAGCTATGGATTAATCAAGTTCATTTCTATTGCATGATAACTCACTTTCATCATGCTTCTATTAGAATATGAATTCTCTATAATATCCTACGTAGACTAATAAAACTTAGCTATCCTCATCCTTAACATGTTATTTTAAATTAGGAACCTCTACTAATAATGGTGTAGTGAGTGTGGAAACACTCCTTCTAGAGGAAATTATGCTAAGATGGTTACAAGGACAAAAAGACATTGAAACCTAGTTAGACCAAAAAGAATGGCACTTCATAGAAGAAGAATCTAAAAGGACTAGTTTCACCATGAGTGGAATTGTTTAGGAACACATCTATGGTAAAATATATGAATTTTTTTGGTAAAAACTACCCAAAATATTGATCATTTAGCTGATAAGACTAGAGTATTATTGATTCAATCAAAATTGGAAGAAATCATTACCTGTACCAAGGAAAAGATAATCTAGTTAGCAAAATTGGAAACTGATTGGATGAGAGTGATAACTACTAGGTTGCCACCATCATTTATGGAAACATTACTAAGTTCATAGTATAAGGCTATATAGCATTTGAATCTATGTAGTACCAATTTTTCTAAGGAATCAAAGGAATTTTTTACAATGACTACCACTCCTGTCAAAGATGTTGGTTATGGATAAGGCCACGGTGCCTACTCTAACTAATATGGAGTAGTCACTTTGGGTGTATGGGGATGGGTGTATATGAAGGTTAATGATGGATATATGAGTAAAGTAAAGATTTAACCTAAATCTAGAATGGATACATGAGGAAATAAGAGTTAGAAGAAAAATTTGGATTCAGAATGGGAACTATGATAATAAACAAATGGAATAAATAAAAAAATACCCAAGTAGCTGTAAGTAGGAGTAAGAGTAGTAGTAGAGTAGATGATGATCGAGTGTGCAAATGTAATGAGTGAGATGCTGAGCAAGATTATGAGTGAAGAATGAATAAAGATAATGATGTGGGATATTGACATATAGAACAAGAGGATGAATAACAAGATGAAGATGATTTGTACGAAGAGGAAGGTGATAGTAGCTTAGAAGTAGAGTCATTAAATGATAGATGTAGTGCACAACTACATATAAGGGTAGTGAAAAAATAAGAAGAATTACATAGAGAAATATAACTTAGTCATATGTTAATCATAGGTTTAAGCATAATAAATGAAGTTACAAAAAATAACTATTCACTAGAAGAACATGCATCCTTACAGGCCAATCTTTTATATTCTAGTACAAAATTTTAGCCAAGAGAGCAGGAGGTGAAGAGTTAGGAAAGACCATTTTTAGATCATGTAAACTATTGGTGTATTTAAATTAACACAAAGATAATTAGGAAGGCTTTGCAATCTTAGATTTAGCTGAAATAGAAAAATAAAATGAAATAAGTGCAAAAAAGCAAAGTGTGCACGTTAATTCTTCTAGTGTGTAGACTAGTACATAGATAAGATCACATAATATGTAGCCACCTAAAATAATAGTTACATAAAATAATCCATCTATACCAGTCAATATGATGAATTGATCAAGAATATTCTTAAATTTGGCCATCTATGATGGGTCCATGGACCTTGAACAATACCTGCTAACTTGCAAAATGAAATGGAAGGTTAAGGATGTCATTGATGAAAATTTACAAAAGTGTGAATTAAAAGGGCCTCTAGCTGGGAGAGCATTGGAGTTCATATACAAAATATATTTACAATAGGAAAGACTAAAATATGTGAAAGATTAGATCATCACAAAATTTAAGATTAAGAAATGTACTAGCTAGATAATTTAGGACCTGAAAGAGATAAGGCAAAAGTTTGGAGAGTCAATCTATGAATATGATCATAGATTTTTTGATGTAATGAATAAATCAGAATTCAAATTGATAGATAAAGACAAAGTAACATGGTTTGTTGAAGGAATAGGAGGTAGGATTCATTTTTTCACTATGCAAATGTAATATGAGATAAAAGTAGATACCAAAGCTACTACACTATGTGTAGAATAGATTAAGGATTATGGAGTAGCTCTTGTTGCTAGTTCAAAAATTGAAAATACATTAAAGGATTTCATAAAAAGAATGAAACAATACCATGAGGTGGATAAACCTAAATTGAGTCTATGGTTCACCTAATGTGTAAAATAAAGATACCATCAAAATGATTATCCTAAAGTTAAGACAAAATTCTATGAGCTTTGTCATGTAGTAGGACATGCTACAAAACAATGTCATGTTTTATAACAATATATCAATAATCCATAGAATTTATATTATAATTTATGAAAATTGACTAACCATGATGAGAACAATTGTAGATATTTACAAGATATTTTATAGGGCATCACCAAAAATGTATTTTCCATTGTAGCATAGTAAATCTCCTCTATGAAACAAGCAAACACAGACCCAGAGGTTGATAAGAGTTGTGTGATCTGAATGGGTCCATAGTCAATTTTGAGTTCACTATAATACCAACCTCATGGTATAGTTGGATGGACTCCTTATTCAATAAGCTAGACACCCCACCCCCTCAATACCAATATACAACACCTTAGAATTCACCCATAACACAACCAAAAAAATTGAATTAGACCCCTCCAACTGTACAAAAACAATTCAACATGGGAGATAACAATCAATAATACCAGCATTGGAACTTTGTGTAGCCACAATAAAAATATTGAGGGGGATATAATTATAATAGAGGAGGAGTTTAAAGCAGTTACAAAGGAGGATATCAATGTGGTAGAGGTAATAATTATCAATGGCCTACTCTATAATGCTATCTATGTGGAGAATATAATCATGTCCAATGAAATTATCTGATGAATCCATAATGATAGTCATATTTTACATACTATAGATTATCTATGAACATGACATAGAATATTTTCCTATTCTAGAGAAGTAGAGAAGGGACAAATCCATCTAAAATGTAAATATGGTAAGTGTTGAGCCTAAATAAAATGTGTTTTTAAATACAGTGACATGGCAACAACATGCTAAAAAAAGATTGCCTCCACATAAAATGCCTCAAGATTAGGGCATCATAAAAGTTAGACAAGATAAATACCTGGATTCAACTACAAAAAAGAATCTCATAAAATAAGTTGTGTAGTTGCATAAAAATATTCAATAATAGGAAACTACTGATGGCAATGCTTCAGTAATCAATGCACAAATTTATGGCTAAATTATGCACATTATATGGCAAGATGGGCTTATCACTGTGCTTAGGAATCTCTTGAATTTTTTGAGTACTTTATGTAATGAAGACATATCATAGAACATAACAAATCTATTGCATAGTCTCTTGTAATATACATAGCATGGCCAATAAAATATAGAAAAATTAGTCTGGTATGTCAAGACAAATACACCATGGGATGTTGATGCATGTATTGATATTGAGGTTGATAGTTATGAGATCCCAAATACTATCTTTGATTTTGGTAGCATAATGAATATGCTTCATAGATCCACATGGGAAGCTATTAGATGACCAGTTCTCAGCTATAACCCAGTAACTCTGAGCTTAGATGATTATGGAAAAGTTGAGACTATTGGTAGATTAGAGGATGTCGATATTGAAGTCATAGACTTGTCTCTATGAGATGACTTTGATCTCATAGATATGAAGATTGCATCAACTCACTACCCTACACTGATAGGAAAAAATGGGCATATGATGGTTAGATGACTATCAATATAGTTGATAACCAGCTTGAGGTACATCAAGAAGATAAAGTTGTTGTCATTCCTCTTAATAGAGAACACAAGCCCTACATAATTCTTGATAAACTAGACTCTCCATATATTCCATAGGAAACTAGTTGGATGGTCAATATTGAGGAGAATCTAAAATCTCTACACACAATTGACTACCACTTTTTATACCATCATGCCAAGCCTCAGGTATAATCACTCCTCTCTCAACAATTCAAGATAAGGCAATAATAAAGGATGAAACCAATAGCTATGCATCTTATGATAAACCAATTTATCATCAAAGAGTGTGATTCTATGTTTTCAAAGTCACCTACTTGGTTAGAAGTTGATTTACTATATTAATCTAATGATCACATGCAAGATTACATAAAACCAACAAAGGAAGGCACTTTGATTTGGGAAGTAGCTTCATCTATTAGTGGTGACTCAGATACCCACCTCCTCAATTGGGACCAAAGTGACCATGAGATTTGACCAATGCAAATGGTCTTTGTACATGAGAAATAATTACTTGTGTAATATACAACAAAGGACATCAATGATTTAATTCTACACTTACAAGTCCATATTCAGACCATTAATCAATAGGTTAGTGATCTAAACTATGATTTGAAGGGAGTTACTGTAACATGGTGGGAAACTCATCATAATGACTAAATTGAATGGGATAAAGCTTGTGAGCTCATGATTAATAGGTTTTAGCTACCATAGTTCATCTACACCAACTAAACATTTTTTCAAGAAGGTGAGTGCCCTAAGATTCATGTACATAAATCTATTGAAGTTTGGAATAAGGAATATGTGGTACCCAAGTATTGGGTTCACATTTTCCACTATACACTTGCTCATCTACCAAAAACATGGCATATGAACCAAGATCATTGGAGGGAAACCAAACATTGGGAACAAGTGAAAAGTGATTTCATACAAAATTTTGTCTTTAAATATGAAAATCTTCTAGTTCATAATGCACTATAGAAAATCAATTACTTTCTATGCCATGGGTATGCAGAAGATTTGAACACCACAAGATAATCAACTACACAAAAAATGCAACCTTTGCTCTTAGTTAGACACTTCAAAGGTATAAATCTGATAATACTGAATAACAAGCTTTGACATATCCATGTCACTAAATCTAGGACAAAGTAGAAAGTAGTGAAGAGTCTAATTCTGATGTTGATTTAGATTTGAATGATTTATTTAAATATGAACAACCTATAGAACTACTTAAAGACACTAGTATAACACTAATTGAAGAAGATAAACTATGCAACATCTAAATTCTAGAATAATAAGAGCAAAGGATGATCCAAGAATTTATGGATAAAGGAAAACATAATATTTATCATCATCTTTTCAAAAAACATCACTAACATTAGAATAAAGGAGGTTCCAAAAATGGAAAATGTAGGTGACTATTAGATGAAGATTAAAATTTTGGAAGCCCTATAACTTTTGAGGGATTACCAAGATGTCTTTCTTACCGAAGTCTTAGAGGTTCAAGGAGTTAACCCATCTCTTGGTGAGATGCACATTGAATTGAAGGAGTGCACACAACTGATCAAGAAGTGACCATATAAGCTTAATTCTAATATGAAACTAAATATTTAGGTAGAATTGGATAGAATGCAAGACACAAGGATAATCTATCTAGAAGAAAAAGTTGATTAGGTAAGCCCAATGGTAATTTAGCCCAAGAAAATAGGAGAAATTTGACTATGTTGGGACTACCAAATTTTAAACTTTGTATGCACAATTAATCATTTTTCAATACCATTTAAAATAAAGTTGTGGAGTTTGTCACAAGATGTGAAGTATATTATTTCATGGATGGGTTTAGTGGTTATCAACGGATTTTAATAGTAGAGGAGGATTGATCTAAAATAACATTTGCAATAAAGTGGGGTGTCTTTTGCATATAAATCCATGCCATTTGGATTTAAAAATGCACCTACAATATTTTTGTGCATAGTAGTTACAACATTCAAAGATTTCATCCATGATTTATTGGAAGTTTGCCTTGATGATTGGGAAATCTTCTCCCTATTCAAATAACATTTTTCCAAGCTACGTTTAATGTTGGAATGATGTTGAGCTCTACACATCACTTTAAATTTGAAGAAATACTTATTGTTACACTTTTCAATGTTTTACTTGGACATGTTGTTTGAAGTGATGGCATCCTAGTGGATTAGGCTAAAATCATAGTAATCTTGAGTATGCCCCCACCTGTTAGTTATACTAAAGTGTGCTCATTTATCATGAATATAGGTTACTACCAAAAATTTATCAAAGGTTATGCAATGATTTCATCTCCAATATAAGCCTTACTAAACAAGAATTCAAAGTTTGTATGGACATATGAATACCAATAATATTTCATTGAGATGAAACAGTGACTGGTCACTATGCCCATACTTGTTTTCCCATATTGAAGTAAGTAATTTCATGTACATGTAGATGCTTCAAGAATCATAGTTAGTGCTATACTTTCACATCCCAGAGAAGGTGCACTTGATCATCTTATCTACTTTGCTAGCTAAAAACTATCTGATGCAGGTAAAAATTATACAACTATTAAATGAAAAGCATTGGCCATTGAATTTACCCTTCAAAATTTTTGGCACTATCTTTTGGTGACACTATTTAAAGTTTTCACTAATCATCAAACCCTATGGTATCTGGTCAACAATTCGATGTTAGGAGGATGAATATCTCATTGGTTGATGTTGTTTCATGAATTTCAACTCTACATAAATGTAGAACCAAGTAGAGAAAATGTGGGCCCTGACTACCTCAGCCATGTTCCAAATGGTGAATATTTAGAACTACAAGAAGACTGCTAATATGCACCCTTTTCATGTCTCTACGATTCCTAAAAAAATTTAAGCCATTTCCAATTTCTTCAATCAAGGAATCTTCCCTATGCACTTTCAAGAATGGGACAAAAAATAGTTTGTGACTAGAACACTACCATATAACATCATTAATGGACTTTTATATCACTTAAGATAGGATGAAGTCTTATGTAGGTTTGTCCTTGAATATGAATGACCTCAAATCTTGGAGGGAGCTCATCAAGGAGTCATAGGAGGACATTTCACAAGAGAGGCTAAAACTATAAATATTCTACAGAGTGGACTATGGTGGCCAAATTTGTTCCAAGATGCACACAGAGTTACATAACACTACGATGTCTACCAACTTATGGGTAAACCACTTTAGAGAGATAAGATGCCATTGTAACTCCTGTTAGCAGAGTAACCTTTTGAATAATGTAGTATTGATTTTGTTAGACCAATAAATCCACCAAGTAAGTGTAACAAAGCCAAATACATCACTACTGTGATAAATTATTTTACTAAGTGGGTTGAAGTTGCTACTACACTTAGATATGGTGCAAAGGATGCAACTATGTTTTTATATTGAAACATCACTACCAAGTTTGGATGTCTGATCAAGTTGGTCAGAGAAAGAGGAATGCACTTACTAAATAGTATTATCAAGGCCTTGACTAAAGATTTTATGATCTCTCATCATAAAAGCACTGCCTATCATCCATAGGCTAATGGCCAAGCTGAAGCTTCAAATAAGGTACTAGGGAAATTGCTTACAAAAATATATGATGTTAAGCAAGATGATTCGGAAGATCAAATTCCTAGGATATTATAGGCATATCACAAAAATTAAAAAAGGGCTATATGATTTACACTATTTTAATTAGTATATGGTTTGTAAGTAGTCATGCCAATGGAATATCTAGTACCCAACCTGCACATCGCTATGGCCATGTATTTAGGATATCATGAATATCTTACTAATTGGCTCCTATAACTAAATAGGATGGATGATTTTAGATAAAAATTAGCATGGACATAGGAAGTGCATAAGCAAAGCCAAAAAGTGTGGCATGATAAGAACTTGCACCAAAAGGAATTCCATAAAGATCAACCAATTTTGTTGTATGATAGTTAGTTTAGAGCATTCATAGGCAAGATACAAATAAGATGTAAAGGGCCTTATATTATATATGAATTAATACAATAAGGAACAATATTTTTAAGGGATATTTAGGGAACCATGTTGCCAGGGCAAGTAAATGGATGTAGGCTTATGTCCTTCCACCAATAGTTTATTGATCTCAATTTACAAGCTAAGTGGGTGTTAAGTAGCACCATGTAGATTATGATTTATCTATTTTTCAAGTTTTATATGTGTTTGTTTTTTATTTTGTTTATTTTTAGATGATCTCAATATCAAAATTGGTAAAGTACAAAGACTAAGCATTGCATGTGCTAGATGTGCACAATAAGCTCCATGTGTACTACCAAAAAGGTCAAAGAGGAGAAATTGAAAAATATGAAGTCTAAGAAAGATGATAAAACATCACATCAACAACATATCCATTAGATAATAGTCATCCACCAGAATTAAATGCAAGAGCCAAAGGTTGATGGATGTGATATTTAACAAATTAGTGGCTAGTCAACATCAATTTCTCATACCCCTCATATAGAAACCTATGGGCATAATGGCATAATTCCACACATGCACCAATGACTAATTTAATGGCCAAATAAAAAATTGATTTGACACATCCACCATTACATTCAAGATGAGTAGAAAACTAAGCATGGCCTAGATGTGGAAGTCAAGAGGCATGAAAGCTATAAAAGCTAAGTTCAAACTCCAAGTTTGCATTCATCCTTAACATATTTTTGAGAGCTACAAATACCAAGAACTAATCATTTTCATTTCATAAAACATTTAGAAGCATTCAAATTTCCTATCACATAGCCATAGATACCATGAAACTAATTTTAACCCTATCTGAAGCACCAAAGGAAGCCATGGATGTTGATATGGTAGTTTGATAGACCACATATAGTGATTAGGATCCATTTCAATACCTATATGAAGGCAAAAAAATAATAATTTGGCCTGAACCTATTGATTTTGCACATCCACTTGCACTCGTAGATCCCCAAAAATTCCAAAACATAGACATTGAGTACCTACTATGAATGTTGACCTTTAGTGACATGGGAGATATTGTTCAAGTATTGATTAGATGATATAATGATGGAATAATCTATTTAGGTTCGTATGAGATGATGGCTATTAACACCCAAGCCATGGCATAAGCCTTGGGCATGCTTACAAAAATATACTCCCTTCTAGCCTACAAGACCAAAACACATCCTATCTTACCAAAAGTCTAAGACCTGTATGTGTGATAACATCAAGGGATACCCATTGATGAGATTTTAGATGAACCTATATGCATTCTTGTCTAGTGTATCACTAGATAATTTTTGTAGAGGACCAAGTCTTCCAAACAAATACCTAAGGGAGTTGTGGACATCACTCACAAGTTGATCCACCAGTAGGAAGAATTTAACTGGCTTGAATAATGTTTCCAAGAATTAGTCACACGCCTTGATAAGTGTTGTACCACTATTAGGAAAACCTTTTAGTATTAGTTCTTGATCTTTTTGCTTTATTCTACGTAGTGAAAATCACCTGAAGGGGAGGTGCACCCAAGCATGGATTCATGGATTATTGGCTAGTGTAGTAGTTACACAACATCATATGGATGTAGGAATGTGGAACCCTTACACATGATATAAAGTTTAAATCTTAGTGAGAGGAATGTTTGGACCTCATTGCCAAACACCCCAGAGTGCCACTAGATGTCTTGTATTATTTGGAATAACATGCCACTATTAACCTCCTCCCTAAGGGAGTCTTCATCACAATTCACAAGCTATCAAACTCACCATTTAAACTTCTTCCTTTCTTCATCACAATATATATGGCATAGGCTAAGGTGGCTAGATAAAAAGAGCATGTAGCCACATAATTAACTCTTTTGTAATATATACCACCAAGCATAGACATTCCTACTACATAAACCTCAGAGCCAACATCTAATTCAAAAAAGTAGAATGGGAAGTACAAATAGACCATCATTCAATGCCACCTCCTCCTAAGTAAAAAAATATAACACTATGACCTAGAAGGATGACCCTAAGGTAACATAGATTACCAGATCTTGTGACCTCATGGAGATGTGAACTAATGCATAGGAAGTCTACCAACTCATATTGGTAGACATGGTTGGAGACTATTATGAGGAGAAAGAAGAAAAAGAGTTATTTTTTTGGAAGGTGGTAAACACAGTGAAAATATAGTAGGTTCCACCTAACATATGGGTGGAAATTACAACTTTCCCACCTTTCATCATTGTGGACACAATCTCAGAATAAGTTGATCAACTTTAGTGTATAATGGACTTCTTTTATCCATCAAATACTCTAACATTTGCACTTGATGTCATTTTTGAACCCCTAATAGATAGTTAACTAGAAAAACTTGTGCATAGGACAATAACATGGTGGGAGAATATACCCTACCCTAAAGGAATGCACATTTGGTAGGCTAGCTACTATGTAAGAAACACAACCTACTCTTGAATCTTTTACACCACCACCATGGTGTAAACTGGTCACTATCAGTACAAAGAAGTAGTAGGTTCCAAGTTTGGAGGTATGACCATAGGATTACACACCATAATCATAGGCATATGAGATTGAGTAAATTACATATAAGTAACCCATAGAGGAGGAAAAATAGGACACCAAAGAGAAAGCTATGCATATAGCCGAATGCCAACTTAGGAAGGAAGAAAAGAAGAGAAATAAAGAAGAAGCATAATAATAGAAGGAAATGAAATAAACCAAAGAAGATGAGGCCTTAAAGAAGGCCAAATATTTAGAGGTAGACATATAAAAGGCTTAGGAGATGGACTGAAAAGTCCAAGAAGCTTATGCCATACAATAACAAGTGCAAGAGGAGAAATAGAAGAAAAAAGAAGAATATAAATGACAACAAGATGCATCAGACCAGGTGCAGTAATAGGCAAAGAAAGCTACCCAAAAGAAGAAGGAGGAACATGATGAATTCCTATGGTAAAAATAAGTGTATACACAAGCATAAGCCTAGGCATAAGCCTAAGTTGTATAAGAACAAGAATTAAATAAGAGAGAAGCATAAGAATATAGGAAGAATGAAGAAAAAGACAAAAACTAGAAAGAAGAAGAAGATGAGAAAAAAATAAAGAGAAGGAAGAAATTGAAGAGAAAAATAAGAAAGAAGAGGAAGAGAAGACCAAGAAAAAGGAAGAGGATAAGAGAAGAGAGGAAGAAGAAAATAAAAATAAGCAAGAAGAAGAGGAGGAGAAAAAGAAGAGGGAAGAAGAAGATAAGAAAAAAAATAGGAGGAAGAGCTTAAACAAAAGATGGCTAAAGATGCTACATAATAAGCTAAGCTAATAGTAGAGGCCAAAACACAATAGCAAGCATCAAAAATTATTTAGGCATAAACATAGTCACCATAGTTTCTACTAGGAGGTGTATGGCTCTAGGATGTTACTTTAGTCATTGATTAGTGTACCACCTTTTCCCTTATGCTAGCCCCCATGCCATGTCAAGATCTTATAGCAACCTTAAACACATTGGCCACTCTTTGAGTCAGGCAAGAGGCCTCTTCAGACATCTCTCACCTACCTTTGAAAAAATAATTAGAGGGTGCCACAACATTCTAATAATCTACCACATAAAAGGCTACCTCCCTAAAACAAGAGTGGGACCAATCAAAGGTAGAGAACATAGAATTCAGGGCTCGTATGCACAAAGTAGAAAAGATAATTGAAGACACTTTCCTAGACCTGGCCTCTTGAGTCATAGGGGAACAAGTCATATCAGACCACAACAATATCAATACCTTGGTCACGGAGCTTACAAAATATTGGTATGTAATGGAACAACTTCGTGCACTTAGAAACTTGGGCTATAATTTGAAGACTAACACCACAAATTTGATTACTCTACTAGAGGAGTATCAAATTATGTTTGACATAACATTCTTACAATCCCATTAGATCACATGTAGTCTTCTACACTAGAATTAATAGATTGATAATGCATTTTCTAGTTCCAACATGGACTTTGACATAACTTACACAACTAGCACAATAATGCACATCTAGACTACCTTGGTTGATGAACATGACATTGCTCTCCAAAAATATTTAAATGCTAGGGATAATTTGCATGAATAATTCCTCAACTAATAATAGGACCTATGATGTAGTGCATTTATGGGGCTCCAAGTAGAGTGGCACAAAAAATTTGGAGCAACTAATCATAGAGATTCAACTAAAAGTTAGTAATATAAGGGTAAAACTAAGTACCAATTAGAACATGGACTTAAAGGAACTCTTTGGGTGTTATACAAAAATGAATGTCTTGAATTTCATGATCTAGGAAGTGATGCTTGACTGGATGCATTCAAAATTGACTTGGCTTCATTCTATAGTGAGGTGACCCCAATTCTCAAAGTCCCTATTTACATGCCACCATCATAACTCTAACAAGAGTTTTTATAGTGCATAGACACTAAGTTTGAGGCCAAGGATCCTACTATCTAGCATTATTCCTTTGAAATATCACCTCATTCTAGTTGAGTACTACATAATGCACAAATGTTTTAAATTTTTTTGTAAAGTTTTGAATAAGTTTTTGTATTGGGGATGACTAGTGAGACAAGTAGGGCCAGGATGGTTAAAAACCTATAAAGGGAGGCCAAATAGTTACACCAACCTATTTAAAACTCAAAAGGGTGGCAGGTTGGTACACTTATTAGTTGAAAACCTGAAAGGGTGGATAAGTAGTGTACAATATGTGAAAACTAAAAATGACACCTTGAGAAATTATTGTGACTCTTGCTAGTCTACTCAAATTTTTATCTTCTACACTTAGTGCACAGTCAGATAAACCAACAACATTATCTCAAGATAAGAAAACAATTTAAGTCTAGGATAGTATTGGGAGAATAAAATTAGATAAGTAAAGTTGTGTAGGATATTCTTTGAATATTCATGTGCTATATATGAAATTATCAGCTATATGTATTTTGTCCTATCCTCTTCATCTTGTGAAAGGATAGAAGATGAATAGTCTCCTCTTTTTATCACCAATGCATGAGAAGAATATGAATAGTTAGGAATTATAGTGAATATAAATATGTATGATTATATGAATAAGTTGATGAACTTTTGCTGAGATCAATATAGACTTCTAGTTATGGTTACCTATTATATTTCTTATGTTATTTATTGTCTATGTTATCATGTTCAAATGTTTGGTTCAATATTATCTAAAGTTAGTCTATCAATTTGTAACCCTTAATAAATATATAGATTAATCTAGTTCCTATCTATCACATGATAACTCACTTTCATCATGATTTTATTAGAATATGAATTCTTGGTATTATCCTACACAGACTAATAAAACTTAGTTATTCTTATCCTTAGCATGTTCTGTTGAATCAAGAACCTTTGCTAATAGACTCATAGGTGATATAAGTTTTCCCAATTCAAAATCATAGTAACTAAAAGTTTTTATAGGAAGAAAATATGAATGAGAGAGAAAGGAGATATAAAGCATGCTCTTGATAAAATAAAAAATAGAGGAAGATAGGACCAACGGAACACACATAATATAATACACAAAGTGCCAATTAACTTGTAAATCAGGGTGATGGCCCATATGCAAAAATAAATATTAAAAACATTGTAATAACAAGGATTATATAAAAATTATATGTTTACAGGTATTAATAAATAGGATAAATTGGATCACATCCATTTCAATGTATAGATATCTCAATCAATTCTATCTGGTATTCAATGTGTGGAAAATCACATCATACCAAAGAAACAACATAGAGCTTAATTTATTGAATCATGCCAACCATAGCCAATACAATTTAATAATGATCATTTATTTTTGATGATTATGTGGACTACACCTACTTTGGGAAGACTGTTTGAAGTATTACTTAGTTTGTACAAGATGATATGTTAATTATGGCATACAAGCAATAGTTGTATAGGTACATCGATAGGAAAATAAAAAATGAATGTAATAGCCTATCAAGGCTTGTTAAAAAATGTGATAATATTACCTCAAAAGACTCTTTAAATAAGGCCTTAGGAGAGATAAAATATTAAAAATGTGGCCACAAATGTTATAAGTAAAAAGGCAAAAACCATATGCTTGTAATTTTATAGGGTTTCATGTACCTTTGTAATTGAACTTAGTCCTTTTATTTTCATGCACTAATAAGTACAACTATTTTTTTGGGCATAAAAGAAAACAAAATTGTCATTTTTGTAAGAACAAAGAAAAAACAAAGTCATTAAACAATATGTAATCAAAATAGACCCTAAATTCTTTATGAGGCCATATCTATATATTAAAATATATAGGGAGTCAAAAAAAGAAAATAAATTTCCCAATTTATCAGGATTAAGAGCATCACCATTGAAATAATGAACACCATATAGTTTTTTACTTAATCTACAAGTTTTTACTAGCTTCGATCTATTTTCTCATATGTAATATCATAAAAATAGTGGTATTACATCATCTATTTTTTTAAAGATTTCATCATGTTGAGATTTAAATCCTATCTTATAAATTAATTTTATCTATGAATCACCATAATAGGAATTACATCTAATGAAACCTATTAGTGACATTTAAGATAATAATATTTCATATTTATGAACACATATTTACCAATTACCAATGCATATCATATCTACAAACAACTATATACCAAAACAAATCATTTCCACATGGAAATATCACTCAAACCCACATAGTTGCACTAGGATCAATCAAACACACCTAAATACAATAGTAAAATATTCCCATTAACCTATTCAATAAAACAAACCCCAATAGTTGATATACGAACATCATGGGTCCATTTATTGTATGTTATACTTATTAGTATAAATATGAATAAATATGTTTCAATAACAAAAACATGTCAACACTATCAAGATTGAAAAGAATATTTTTTTAGAGTTGAATTTTATAGATTTTCTATGTTAGCACTACATATTTAACGATGTCACCTATATGAACTACTAGAGATTGTCATGTCACATGTTGAGAATTCCATGTGACATGTTTTTAGATGTAAAAATATGCCACACAACATTTGATAACATATCACCACAAACTTACCACATATATGCCAAACCACTACTACATTGGAATCATCTACCACTTCCACCTAAACATCATGCATCTGCCATAAAAGGAAGTCTATACTACCTCAATGTCACATCAGATTCAAGTGTCACATGTGATTTTTGAATCACCAAATATTTAAACCAAGAATGCCATGAGCGATTCAACCCTAGCCTCACTAACTCATAAAGTGGGTGGGATAGGGATACAAATAGTATTTGTACCTTATCTTCATTAAGTGGGTGGGATTGGGATAGGGATAGGCTTTGTGCCTTATCCCACTACATATATTTGACAAAAAAATGCACACCCCTCATTCAACCATGAAAATTCCCATTCTTGCTTCGCTTAACTATATATGTATCCCCCACTCCTACCCATAGGTATAGGTCCAGGTACAGCATGGATTAAATCCTTTAGGCCTAATTTTTTTGAGTGCTAAATAGAGTAAATTTTAAACAAAATGAAAAGTGACCCTTGATTTTTTATAAGGAGTCCAAAATTACAATCAAGTCTTACAGGGTTTTTATAAGCTTGGATATAGGTGTCTACCATGTTAGCCTCTAAAAAAGTTAAATGATACAAGGAAATTTTATAGCGCATATATAAAATGATAATAAGAAAGACTATGGTAATGGATAAGGGTGGTCATAACATGAAAATCAATGAATCAAAAATGGTAATGGTAATGTGCAAAATAATAATGTGAAGATAATAAATGGTTATAAGCATAAGCCATAACATAAATAAATTGATTTTGGTCAAGATAAGGGTCCGCATATACAATCATGAGGTATTTGGAAATATATTCTAACATAAATAGGGTATTAGATCAAAGCTTTAGATCCTTGAAGATTTAATTATCTTTCATGGCCTAAACAAGTAAAATCTCAATAAGGAAAATGTTCTATTAGCTGACTATCATTCCATTCTAGACTAAGAGGAGTGTTTTTAGAGATAAAAGTTTCATTCCACTTGGTTGAATGAGGGAAATCATAATACACTTTTTTTTCATTTATCTACTCTCAAGCACAAAAGTGACAAAAAAATCTATAAAATCACCAATGATGATGGTCCTAGAATGCATATCCTCTCATCATCAAAAAGGAAGTAGTAAATTATTTAAAAGACCTCTTTGATGAAAATTCTACTATTGATAGAGATATGGATGAGGATTTTTATATCATGTTCCTTCTATTACCTTGAAATATGATAATAGTATCCTACTTCAATATGTCACAGAGAAAGAAATAGAGGTCATATTTTTCTTGATGAACAAGGATAAAGCGCCAGGACTAAATGACTTTCCTATTGCTTTTTTTCATTTTTTGTGAAATTATCAAGAAAAGTGGAGCCTCAAAATTCAAATACTCTCATATATAAGCATGTGTAATTATTTTTAAAATATTTGTATGAATATTCTCATAATCAAAAATTAGTTAATGATGGACTAAATAATTTCTATCAATCAAGGTGGGTATGTCTATAGAAGATAAACACAATATGTGATCATGTGTTTTCATGAAAATATACATTCCATAGAAGTAAGAACGATGGAATTATTTTCAAAATTGATATGGCCAAATCCTATGACAAGGTTAACTAGGGATTCATGGATATGGTTTTATAAAAGTTTAGCTTTCATAAACATATTAGGTTATTGATACATAATTATGTTTCCATTTCCATGTTTTCCATCATCATCAATGGTTTCCTGACTATTTTTTGGGAAGTGCTTATGGTGTTAGACAAGGTCAGCCCTTATCACCCTTCTTATTCATTATCATATTAGAATCTCTTAGTAGGAATATCCTTTTAGGGATTAGTCAAGGCACATTAAAAGGTTTGAAACCTATCATTAATGATCAACCAATTATTCATCAAAAATTTGTTGATGATATGATCACTCTCACCAATAATTTCGTTTAGGGAGGCCATGGAATTGAAAATAATTATTAATGTTTATACTTTGGTCTCAAAACTATTGGTGAACTTTTATAAGAGTTATTTATTTTTTATTAATACTTTGGGCCCTCAAAAAATCAATATTGCTCATATTATTGACTACTAGATAAAAATATTCCTTATATTTACTTGATCATGTTGCTTTTCAAGGTGATATTGACTATTTATTTATGTAATCCTCTAATTGAATGGTTTCAAAACAAGCTTTTAGGATGAAAAAACACCATTATTTCTTCAGCCAAAAAATGATGTTAATAAAGAATGTCTTGTAGAGCTTCCATGTATATCTCATGTCTCTTTTCAAAATGCCTAAGAACATCCAAGAAAAATTTATACAATCTAAAAATGTTTCTTATGGATGGGGGCTAAGGACAAACATACTTTCCCTCTGGTGGCTTGGGAAAAGGTGTGTCTACCTAAAAATTATAGAGGTTTGGGTATCATAAATATTACCTCTATGATTATGACATTAGTCACTAAATTACGTTGGAGATTTATCAAATAACCCAATAATTGGTCTAAAATTTTCTTTGGGAAGTATCCTGAGAATAGATCGCCTGCTTCTTTCCTAACAAAGGATAATTTTATCAATGGATCTTCTATCTAAAATTTTTTCACTAAGAATAGGGATAATATTTTTAAAGTTTATAAATGAAAGTTGGAAAATGGTATGAATATAATATTTTTTAAGGATCTATGGATTCTAGATCACCATTGGAGGAACTTAAGCCATGACACCAAATAGGCCCTCCTATCACTCAAGAATTTGGTAAAATGGTGGTTGATTAATTTTAGGTTATTAATGGTAGAAAGAGATAGAAAAATATAAATATTGACAATGTTGATGTTATTATATCTAAAATAGTCTCAAACCTCAATATTCTTCTTAAAGGCATTCACATACTAATTTTCAAAGGGAGGATGAGATTATTTGGGAAGATTTGATGAATGTAAACTAACATGTTTAATTTAGATATATGAATCTTATACCCTAGAATGAGGGAGATAATACTTTAGATAAATCTTTGGAAAAAATCTTATCCCCAAGATTAACATTTTTTATGGCTTACTATGCAAAATAGGATCCTTATGATGGACAATCCCAAAAAAATAGGGTTCACTTTGGTGAATATATGTGTTCTATGTGAAGATGCTTATGAATATGTATTCCACATATTATTTGAATGTGAATTTAATTTATATATATGGGTTATTTTATGCAATAAGTTACACATTCAATGGGCTTATACTCCCATTTTGGTGGCTTGGAAAGCCTAGTTGGCCCCTTTCATCAATTAAGAACTCAAAGCTCTATGACACCTTACCTTACCTCATATTTTATGAGGAATATGGAAGGAGCGTAACAAGAAAATATTCAAGGAATGTAAGAGATCTATTATTGAATTTCCAACAAGATTATTTATTTACTATCAGATAATTTCAATACCTTTAGGTGGGGGAAGAAGCAATCCTTTTCTCCTTTTGAAGAATCCATTGTTAGGGATTGGAAGATCTCTTTAGAGATTATAGTCTTGGTAGATTCCAAGCTTATTATAAGGAATAACATCAAATGGTTTAATCCATCACCCATATGGGTAAATTTAAAATTTGATGAAGCCTCCAAAGGGAATCTTGGCCTAGCAGGAGGAGGAGTGATCTAGGATAATTAGGGAGATTTCATTTCTACTTATAAAGGAAACATGGGCTTTCAAACCAATCATTTATCTAAGGCCTTAACTGCTCTATGGGGAGTTTAGTTGGTTCTTAATATTGGATTTAAAAATGTATAAATTGAGGGATATTTTGCTAATATTATAAATTTTATCAACAAGAATAATTTTGTGAGATGGGCCATATCGCATATCATTGATAAAATCTCACTTGAGTAGTAGCTTCCAAAGTATTAAATTTCAACACACTTATCGAGAGGGGAACATGATCACAAAATTATTTTATAATAGAGGTTTTGTGGTGAGCCAATTCTAAATTTGGAATATAATTGAGGCATTATCAGACCATATCAATGCTATCATAAAATATAATAAACTTATTTTTAATCCTCTAGATTTGGATGACTATGTTTATTAGATTGATTGAACATCATGATTTTAGTAATGATGGCAAGATTAATGGGATTGAGAGGTTGTATAAGAAAAAACAGAATTAATTTATTATATTTATTAAGAAGCATTATAAATCCAATAACTATGTCATTATTATACATATAAGGAGCATAAGTGAGCCTCATTACTTCATTCATAAGTTTAAGATGTATCCTGATATCTAGTCCAAAATTAGAGGAGGTATAAATAGGTCTAAGCCTATATCCATGCACAAGATAATAAATATGCTAGATCTCTAGAATATCCCCCAGATTAGAGGCATTACTAACACCATTAACTTCATCAATGGGTATGATGAGCATATATTTAGGAAATTTTCTTTGAATTGGGTCGATAGAGTGGTCAACATAAAAAACATCTTGATGGAAATTACTGAGGTTATAATTTGTAGGGTGACTAGACTCAAAATTAAAGACACTAAATACATCAGACTTACCAATAACTTAGAGGAGGAGAAGGATAAATTCCTTCTTGGGGATGAGCACCTCATCAAGTTTCAAGGGGGATTTAAAAGAGATGACTTTCCTGTTCCTTATAATGATGTAGCTAAGCATGTTATGAGGTACATCACCCTTGATGGCCATTACATGGTTGTGCATTTCTATCATCTTCCATTTTTGAGATATTTACATCACAATATTCCCATTAGTATTCCATTTTATTTCCTCCATTCACTATAAAATTCTGTAAAGGAGGTTCAAATGGGTAAGGAAAGGTGCCAATTCATTAAGCTATAATTTACCTCATTTAAAAGTTCTTAAAATACCTAAATCCTATTCCTCATATTTTGATTGTTAATAAGTATAAGAATCGTACCCCTTATCTAAATTCTAATAGGGTTCTTAGAAGTAGCTCCAAGCTGAAACCCAAAAATAATTTAGATGTTTTGTATTGCTATGTTCTTAACTATTGACATGTCTGGGGATATGTGTATTTGAATTGTGGATTGCATACCCATTTTTCATATTATTTTACATATATTTATGCATTATTATAGCAATTTTTTTAATCCTTTGGGTGACACATGGCCTTGCTAGACTATATATAGTGGTAGGGTTAGTTATTCATGATCATATTTGAGTATTCATTCTTATTACAAGCATTTAACAGGTTGACCCCTCGAAGTAGCTTATCTATTAGTAATATTTTATTATATATTTACATATCATTATGATATACTACTTTATATCTTCTTATTTGGTGAATTAATGTCATTCCAAGTTGTATCAAATCATTGATTTGGGCCATAATTAGGTCAAAAACCCTGGATATTGAAATTTGGATATATCTTGAAAATAGGTGAAAATTTGTCTTAAATTTTTTTATTGGAGTTTATAAATCATTTAATTAAGTATCAATTAAAATTTCAGCTCATTCAGATTTATTTTTCAAAATTTATATCCATTTTATGGTTTTTCATAAATTTGCTCTATAATAGAAAATTTTTAGAAAATTTCAATTTTTTTAAATATTTTTGGAAACCTTTTAAAAAATTAGTTTCGGTATATTCTTTTATATTTGTGATTTGAGGCCTAAATATTTAAAAAATTAGTGGTCAAATTTAGGTCAATGAGGTAAAATAAGGTTCACCATCAGTCCTAATACAAATGGATGGGGAAAGGGAAAGACACCCCTAAAAATCCTTTAAGGGATGACATAGAGTCTAAATCATCTTATATGATTTCTCAAATCTAGTCAAATATGCATGGTCTAATGTAGAAGGAGGTGCAAGTCTAAACTCAAATATTAGTAATGCAAGGGGAGCTTAATGGCATGAAAAATTAGTTGCATCAAATCACAACATAATTGGCTACCATTTCATCTAATTTACCACTCAAAAACCCTCCAATTTTTCATTTTGGTCCTCCTCTCAATACTAACACCACTAATATGGGGTAAAACTGATGTTGCCAAAAGTAGACTTGCTTGAGTTTGATGGTAAGGATCCATTCACTTGGATTACTCAAATTGAAAATCTATTTGGTTTATACCAAACTCCTAGCTCTCAAAAGGTGGTTGTGGCATCTCTATATCTAGAACATGACCATTCATTTGGTATCATTAGTTTTGTGATCAAAAGAAGGCTATTGGTGCTCCTATTACATGGTCAATATTATATGATGAACTAATGTCTCATTATTAGGATAATTTTTCTAAAAACTACTTTAACCAATTAGCCAAACTATGACAAATAGGAATAGTGAAGGATTATATTCATCAATTTCAAAATCTATCCTTACATGTGGAGGATATTACTGAGGTAAATTTGACTAACCTTTTTTTGGGTGGACTAAAATGTAGTATTCAATTGGAGGTTCATATGTTTAACCCCACAATTGTATCCAAAGCTATACCAAGGGCATGCTTGGAAGAAGAAAAAGAGATGATCAAACATCATCCTTTCACTACTAGTTGGGAATGCACCTTCCCAACTCCATCATGGCCTCAACCTACTAGATTGACACCACAAAAAATTGAGGAGAAATGTGCTAAAGGGTTGTGTTATGGTTGTGATAGAAAATGGAATAAAGGTCATCAATGTGCTAAAAATAAGTTATTTTACATTTAAGGGGTTGACAAGGATGAAGAAGATGAGGAGGCATTTGTTGATGGTTTTGAAGGACCCAAGGATGAAGATGTAGATTCTTAACTTACTATTTCCTGCTATGCCCTTGCAGGTATTTCTACTCCTCAAACTCTTAAGGTGGTGGGTTTCATTAAGAAATAAAAGGTCATAGTGTTGATTGACTTAGGTAGTACACACAATTTCATCAATAGTAAGTTGGATGGTCATTTGAATTATTTCATCTACCTAGCCCTAGAATTTCAAGTCATGATTGTAGATGGTGGTATAATTAATTATTTTGGAAAATGCCATAGTATTAAGTTAGTAATGGGGGACTATTTTCTAGATTTTCCTATGTTTTCTATTCCTATGGGTGTGACTGACATTATTTTGGGAGTACAATGGCTCACCACTTTGCGTACTATTGAGATTAATTTCCATGAACTATTCATGCATTTTTATTCTAAAGGTAAGCATGTGGAACTATGGGGATTAAGATTTAAATATCCATAAATGGTTAGTTCATATAAGATGACCAAGATGCTGAAAAAAGGTGATGAAGGATTTGTGACATGCTTGTTTTCCATTGATGTTTAATAAACTAAGGAGTCTACCCATCCCAAGTTACAAAAAATATTGGATAAGTATTCAGTTGTTTTTAGACATATGTCAAAAGGTCTTCCTCTTGGTCATACTCAAGATTATGCCATTAGACTTATTCATATAAGTAAGCCACCAAACATAAACCATACAAATATCTTTATGCCTAGAAGAGTGAAATTGAAAAAATGGTATGACTTATTGGAGGTAGGTACTATTCACCATAACCAAGGTGAATATTCTTCTCCAATAATCATGGTATGAAAGAAGGATGAAATTTGAAGGATGAACCTAGATTATAGAGATCTCAATAAGTTCACTATCAAAGAAAAGTTTCCTATTCCTATAATTGATGGTTTATTAGATGAATTACATGGTGCTATTTATTTTTACCAAATTAGATCTTCACTCTAGGTACCATCAAATTTGGATCTATGAGGAGGACAATCCTAAAATATCCTTTCATACTCATGAAGGTCATTATGAATTTTTAATTATGCCTTTGATATCACTAATGCACCATCCACATTCTAGATTTTGATGAATATGGGTTTTAAGCCATTTTTGAGAAAGATTGTACTTGTGTTTTTTGATGAAATCCTTATTTATAGAAAAATTGGGAAGACCACTTACATTATGTGAAACATGTACTCTCAGTTCTTGAACAACATTAATTATATGCTAAACCATCCAAATTTTCTTTTGGAATTTAGGAAGTGCAATATTTGGGTCATATTGTATCACATGAGGGAGTAAAAGTTGATCCTAAAAAAATCCAAGCCATCATGGAGTGGCAGATTCCAAAGACACTTAATAAACTAAGGGGATTTATAGGGCTAATTGGTTATTATCATAGGTTTTTCAAATACTATGTTAGTATTACAACACCACCCAAATCTTTATTAAAGAAAAACTCCTATTAGTAGACTGATACAACTACCAAAGCATTTAAATAACTAAAAATGTCTCTGTGCACCACCTTGATATTGGTTAAGCTAGATTTTTATAAAACTTTTATGTTTGAATGTGATGCATTTGGATATGGTATGGGTACAATACTCATGTAAGAGGGTAGGCCCATTAACTTTGAAATTCATCAACTGAAGGGTAGAAATCAGCTCAAACCCATCTATGAGAAAGAGATGATGGCTATTATACATGCATTCAAACAATGGAAACCTGATCTATTAGGTCATCACTTTCAAGTAAAGACTGATCATGATAGCCTTAAATATTTTTTAGAACAATAATTATCCTCTAAAGAATAAAAAAATGGGTGATGAAAGTGTTATATTTTGATTTTTAAATAGTCTATAAGAAAGGAAAATAAAATGTGGTGTTCGATGCACTTAGCTGAGATGAACTAGTTGAGGCATTATTATGTGTTATGACCATTTGGCCGGTAGACTGACTTAAGGAAGTAAGCATAGAATGGGAGAATGATAGTATTACCCATGCATTGATTCAAAACCTATAGTAGGGTTCCAATGGGATTGAAATTTTACATGGAAGGGGAATGCATTATGGTATAAAGATAATTAATATCTATGTCAGACTTCTCTTCTCAAATAGAAAATACTTCAAGAAATTCAGGTATTTCCACTTGGTAGTCACTCAAAGTTTTTAAAAACCTATCATATAGTAAAGAAGGATTTTTTTTTGGAAAGGTCTCAAGGGGATGCACATAAATATGAGGCCAAATGTATGGTCTATCATCAAAATAATGGTGAAACCATTAAAACCCTAAGTATTTTATAACCCTTACCCATCCCTAGTCAATGATGGGAAGAGGTATCTATGGATTTCATTACTAGGTTACCATGATATAAAGGTAGAAAAGTTATTAGGGTTTTTGTGGATAGACTCACAAAGTATTCTCATTTTTTTATTTATCTCAACCATTGGTGGCTAGTATATTAGCTTATGCCTTCCTCAATATAGTTCAAAAATTTCATGGTACTCCTAAGATTATTATTAGTGATAGAGATCCCATATTCACCAATAATTTTTGAACTTAATTACATGCATGTTTGGGAACCCAATTGGCTCATATCTCATCCTATCAACCTCAATGTAATGGATAAACTGAGGTAGTCATCAAGTTTATGTAAGGGTAGCTTTATTGTTTTGTGTTAGATAAATAGGATAAATGGGTTTAGTGGCTACCCTTGGCTGAATGTGGTATAATACTTCAGTGTATAATTCATCTAAAATGTCTCATTTTATGGAATTATATGGATACCATCCTCCGTCCTTCACTTCACCCTTGAAAACCCACCCAAAGGTACGTGTAATGGAGAAACACCTTCAAAATCAACATGAAGTCCTTTCTAGTTTACATAAAAATTTATCTTTGGCCTAGAATCACATGAAGCAATAGGTAGATCAACACAAGAATGAAAGGAATTTTGAAATTAGTTATCAGTTATTTATTTACTTGTAGCCATATAAGAAGATGTCCTTGAAATAAAAAAAAGGATAATAAGCTATCTCCCAAGTATTATGGCCCTTATCAGATCTTGTATAAAATTGGTAGTGTGTCCTACAAGTGGGAATTTTCTCCATACACTCACATTCATCTAGTATTCCATGTATCCTACCTTAAGAAGGTAATTAGACAGAGAGTTAGAACTCAAACTAATTTAATAGAATTAGATGAGGAAGGGAGGGTTATTATTGATCCTAAAGTGATCTTTCAAACATGCAATAAGTAGCTACGGTTCAGATTGATTATTGAGTATCTGATCAAATGGAAGAATTTGCCTTCTAAAGATGCCACCTAGGAGGATGAATCATTCATACAATAACATCTGATATTTCTTCAATGTTGAGGACAAAATTGTTTTGAATGGGAGGGGCATGTTATACCCTTAACTATTTATGTGTCTAGGGATATGTGTAGTTGACTTGTGGTTTGCATACCCCTTTTGCATATTATTTTATGTATATTTATGCATTCTTATACTTAGTAGGATGGAATATGGGTGTTACATGGCATTGTTATACTATATATAGTGGTAGGGTTAGTTATTCATCATCATATTTGAGTAATGGGAGGTTTACCCCTAAAAGTGGCTTATCTATTATTCATATTTTATGCTATATTTCCATATCATTATGATATACTATTGTATATATACTTATTTGGTGAATTAATATCATTCCATGCATCCCCCTCTTTTTAGTTACCTAGAAGGAATCAAGGAGGATCCTCAAATCAATTAACCTTTTCCAGAGAAGAAGAATTGTATTATTTACTCAGATAACCCCTATTTTAATAATATTTATAATAACTCTATAAAGGTCAATGAGGTTTAAGTTAATGAAGACCCTTCTCACCAGATGAAGGATGATTTATATAAATATTCAAGAGGTGTGGATAATATCAATGTTGATGACACAAAGACTAGGGAAACATCCTCCCCCAAGAACCATCCCCAATGAGATCAAGATAATTTAGAGGATTATATCAAGAATTAAAAAAAATTGGACTAGCTCAAGGATGAGGTTAGTTTTCACAAATATTTACTTCAATGGTTCATAAAGGATTATGCTTGTCTTAAATAGGAAAAGAACAAAATAAATTTGATTGATGGTATTTATTGTACCAAGGAGAAATAGGTGGAAATAGATTGAGTATCTTATTGATAGAATGAGTAGGATCAAATAGGAGAATAAATAACTTAAGGAAAAACTCAACCTCCTTATGAGTTATGGTAGGGTTACGATCAATAAATCCATGTAGAGCATGGAAGGCCTATCTATGATTTTCAATACTAAGCAAAAGGACACTAAAGAGAACAAACCTAATAAGAAGCTTAAATGTAATAATATGAAAAAAAAGGATGACAAATATGCTAACATCTAAGGCATGAAGTTTAAGAGCATGACTAAAGAATAAACCAAGGTCTATGAATAATGGAAGAGCATCAATTACTAAGTTTCTTGAGATTATTTTGCCTTTCTTATATGGCTATTCTTTTGCTATTTTTTCAATGTGTTTCTATTGTTTATGGTTTTGTGCATTCCTCTCTCTTAATTATCTCAGGATCTAACACTTATTTTGGTCTTTAACCAAGATTGATATTATTTTATATGGGTAGGGTCCCTATAAAACAAACTTTTACCTTTAATAAAAACATAAATAAATTAAATAATTTAACATACATAATCAAATATATATCAATAAAGGAGGTAGGGCAAAGGGGTATTGGCCTTGAGTTGACTTGTTGCCACATTAATTTGCCACTTAGATTGAGCACTTTATAAGATATGGTTTTTAGTGGAATTAAGAAGAGTGAAGAAACCCTAATAGACCATAGTTTGGGACTTCAAATATGGTATATTTCACTAGCCATATATCCTCTTCTTAAATATCTAAGGCCTTTTATTTGAACTTGTCTTTGGTGAAATTCCTTTTCCCTAATTCTTTAGAGAAGATTTTAGTATTTTATAGCACATGTAGAGAAGAAGTTGAATTCTTATTTTAGAAAATACTAATAATGATTATATTTATAGGGGTGTAGATCCCTAAGTCATGTTTTTAATAACCATATCACTAACTATGGCTAGAGACTAAGTATATTTATA
The DNA here is from genome assembly GCA_037957365.1 of Torreya grandis. NCBI lineage: Eukaryota > Viridiplantae > Streptophyta > Pinopsida > Cupressales > Taxaceae > Torreya > Torreya grandis. The sequence goes on along the minus strand of JARHVA010000371.1, from coordinate 1,420,267 downwards.
TGAGATCAATTTATGTGTCACTATCCATGGCTAGTGATGAAAGATATTTGTGTAGACTCAATTTCAACAAACATTAAACAACAAAGACTTGTGGGAAGGCTAAGGAAGGATTATGAAGACTATGGAGATTTTATGAAGGTATTATTAAGGTCATAAATGAGGGTATTAAGGATGCCACTAAGTATAAAGGTGACTAAAAATAAGGACCCATGACAGATCTCTCAAAGGTTGGATTAAAGCAAACACACCCCAATCCCAAATATAAGAGGTTAATACTGAAAAGAGTCCTTCATAATAAAAAATATTATTAAAGTGAAATTGAGGTGTATACATAGGACCCTAAAAAGCTCATCACTTGTCACATATAATAGAAAAAGATAGTGGTCCATAAAGAAACACATGATAAAAATAAATAAAATAACTATAATAAAAGAATTTTAAAAATAAAATACATGTAACTTAACTTACCCTAATGAATGTATGTATATGTCCTAGTCTAATCATGAGTTGGGTGAAAATAATTCTCATTTATTTTTCAAATTATACTTACCATAACCTTAATGATGCAATAATATATGAGTTAATGGAATTTTATCATACACATGAACCTAGACACAACTATATGATATTATAATAGGATGTGTCTAGATAACCAAGAGGTAAAATGATAGATTAGGTTTGAAAGGCTAAAGAAAGTAGAGTGCTAAGACTGTACAAATAGTCATGAGGTAAAGGATAGATTAGGTATGAGATTCCTAAGGTAGATAAGTAAGGTGTTAGGATTAGTTTGGATAGACACAAAGTAAAGGATAGATTAGGTAGGGATTGTTTAAAAAAGTAAAGATACATAAAAAGACAAGGATCCTAAACATAACCAAGACGAATCCTTGAAATACAAAGAAACACTTGGTTATATTTTCTAGGTCTTATGATATTATAACCATGAGTTATAAATTTGTCATAATGTTATCCTTATTGAAATAGAGATGGAGAAAAATGATAAAAATATATGGAAGAGACCCAGATACATTACATTCCAATAGTGGAAAATGATACACACGTAACCTATGGCATGTATTGGGATATGTGTGGCCATCTTGTGACATATATAACCCTTGAATTAATCATTTAATAATATCTACAATATTAGTAGGAGTGGTCAAACTAATTAATTAATAGAGTTACCATAGTATAATTATGGTATACACAAGAGGAATCATTATGATATTAGTCAAAATATAATTATAAATTCTATTCTTATTGTAAGGATTGTGGAGGTCACCCCTTCAAAGTGGTTTATTTGTATATTTTGGTATTCTACTCTTAATTTTAATTATATTATGTGGATATAATATCTTATGTTATTAATAGTAAATTATTATTTTTTTAATTCTTATGCAATATGGTATATTATGATCTATTGGCATGTTACATCTCGCTCTATCCTAGTGAAAAGTACAATGACAATGCTAATTTACTTTTATCATTAGAGATTATGGATGATTATTTTATCACTTATGTAACTAGTTAGATAGTGATGTTATAATTTTAAATATTATATTATATCATTTCATTTGTTATATAAATTATATGTTTATGTGATTATTTATGAATTTTGATATACATGCAATAATTCATTTAATGTAGTATTTTATGCTATTATTTTCAACTGTTTATGTTGATATCAAACTAAATGACCTATTTATATAGATGAGGTGGTTCTATGACTACCTATCCACCTCTAATAGTATAATATTAATGGAGGGCATCATAATGGAGAGGGTGATAGATCATGGTAGTTGGGGACAAAAAGAGCAAGTTGAGAAAAGTCACACATTCATGTAGTTGTTGGAGTGGTATTCAATTTTATGATGCTTTTTATTTTGATGTGTGATAACCATATTATTATTGATATATTTGTGTTGAGTATTTATTATTTTATATGGTCTGTACATTATGGTTCTGGTTACATGATTATATTCAATTTTATTTGCAGTTCATAACCTTATGTTGCTTGAATACTTATTTTATTTGCTGAGTTGTATTCTTATGTTACTTAAATACTTGCTGAGTTATATTCAAATATTGATTCCATAGTTTCATTTATAAGAGGTAATATATTAATGTATAATATTATAGTTTATATAATAAAAACCTCTTGTGAATGGAAAAAATTAATCCACCATGGTGGTGTGTATTGCATGAGCATATGGATATATGAAATCATTAGTGGGAAAAAATAATTTTTTTATATTTGAACATTGGTATAGAGATGATTATAACATTCATACCATGAATAAGTAAAAGTTAAACATCATTATGAAATGAACTAGGGTTTCTATAGCTCAAGGAAATAAAAATGAAATTGGAGGAGATAATTATGTTTTGACATATGAGACAATTTGATTTTGGAAGAGTTCAATATGTTTTTGAACCCATATAAGGTAGTGCAGCTTAGTTTTGTTAGAAATCACAAAGGTAGACTTAAACTGTAGTAAATACACATAATAATAGTTTTGGGTTGCATTTAGTAAACTAAAGTCAAACTACAGGGTAATTGAAAGGAGGACACCCACTTGAGTATAAATAAATAATGAAGAAGGAATAATGACATCATTAAATAATGAGGATATTGGGAGAATGAAGGAAATGAGGATAAAGGGAATACAAATTCTATGGACAACACATAGTGAATGTGGAGAAAAAGAAAAGAAAATAAGATGAAATTAGCAAGGGTCAACATTTCAAGCAAGAACAACTACCATTTTACATTATCCAAGAAAGTAATGATTTATATAAAATGAGTAAGGAATTTTGTGGGGTTTCCTTATTTATTTAGGGTTTATAGTAAGCCATAATTAAGTGACTACTCCTCATGCATGTAATACCATAAATTAGTTTCAAAGAATGAAAACCCTTTTATTGAAATATGTGAATTTTTTTGGTATGGAAAATGGTAGCTCAGTCCTACTTGTAGTCATGATTTTATTTGATTGTGATATGTAAGTTTTTACATTCAAATTGTGATATAAATCTATACTAAAATGATTAAAGGGAAATGTATTTATTTGGATGATTTGTTGTATGTATAATTTTTTTTTGGTTATTCAATTTTTTTGGATTATTGAAATTTCAATTGGATTTTATAACTCATATGGACTTGGGGGTGAAGTCTTGCTCTCAACCATAAGCCCATACATGTGATCCTCATGATGAAACTTTTTTGATTAGTTTAAGTTAATTAATAGTATATCAGTCAAACCTACTCTAGGGTTTTAAAAAAATAATACGATTTCAACAAGTTATAAAGAGTCAAATGAGCCACCAACTTTAAACTTGTACATAGTTAGAAGAATCACCTAAAAGCCTAGGGTTGAAAAGGATGGATTTAGTAATGGATTAACTTGGATAAAAGCTAAATTTTACTTTTAAAGCATTAATAATTAAGAACCAAAAACACTGTATGAATACTTTATCTTATTTAAGTTGGATGTATTTGTGATATTAATTATATCTAATGTTAATCAAAGTTATGCATAATAAAGGCCCCATTTTGGGTAAGATAATTATTAACTAGAGTATATTATTTTTGAGAAAATACATTAGTTGGTAATTGTTGATACAATAGAGGAATAATGTTTGATACTAGTACATATTCTCATTAGAATTTTCTCTATATGCATTTTTTTATATTAAGAAATTAAAGTAAGTGTTGTGACATAAATTTCAATAAAACCATAACCTATTGGTTGGTTATATTCTATATTACTCATTATGTTGAATGGCATATTGTATGAATTATGTAGTAATCAAATGTATTAATATTAGTTATTATCCTTGACTGTCTAAATTTATGAAGCCCATAATTACTAGACTTATTAGTGATGGTTATCACCACTATAATGGCATACTGTGAAATTATATAGTCACATAACATAGTAGTCTTGGTTATCATATTGTATGATAAACTATTTAAAAGATGTATTTTATATGACTAGAGTAATTATCATTAGTATGAGGTTTTGATTTAGGTTTTGAGATCACTTGAAAAGTACATAGGCCGATAGGGTGTGTATAAAACAAACTTTTGGGTGAGTATAACATACATACCAAAATTCAACCTATTAGGGATTTATTATGAAATTCATTATCTGTTAGATTGAATCTATAATTTAATCAATGGGATGTATGCATGTTATCCTATGATGAATTATTTATAGATGAATTAAAGTGTATCTTCAATAAACTATTAAACGAGTGTACTATTCTTTGGTGATTATGTCTACACATTAGAGAATATGAATTTGCATGATGAGCTTGTAAATTAATTATGTGGAATGGTGGAATATGGTGAATAACTTAACCTTAGTTTGTGATTCTTCTATTTTTTTGTGGACTTATTTATAAAATCTAGTTTGTATATTTTTATTTGGACTACTTTGTGTGATTTCTTGTGCAATTATCTTGATTGTGATTAGTAAAAAATAATCATCATTCTCATTAAGGGATGATTAGTAACATAAAATGAGCTTGTTTACAAGTCACTCATCATCGATTAATAAGAGGGATAATGATGAATGATTATTACAACATAGAGTAATGCTAATGTGGACTATGACCTAGCTTATTTAAAGTCTAAAAGTTGTAAAAATACTTTGGCCAAAGGAATGTTATAGCTGCATATATTGTCTGTCCATTATAATTTATAGTTTACATGTATTCTTGATGTCATTTTAGATAGAGGAGTATCCATGGTCTGTATGACGAATTCATGTAATAGTGATTGTACTTTCATAATGTTATTAATTAGTTATTGATGTCTGCATCACAATTATCTATAACTTCATGAAGGAAAGGGCCACTCCTAGTGGGAAGGTATGCAAGGAACCACTAGTCTATGGTTGGAGGTAAAATGTATAGATAATGCTCTCCCTCCTTACATCTTCTTAAAACTAATATCAATTACTTACTCATGGTTACTTCAGGATCTGAATTACATTACTAATGAATTTAATTATATATGATGCATTAATTTATTATACTATTTAGTAGTGGTCAATGAAAATATTATATTTTTATGTAATTTTATGTTAGTAAAATAGAAGATACAATTATATTCCCTATATGGAACTGTAATTTATTGTCTATTTTAACTAATGTAGTTTAGTAGTGTTGTACACAACTTATTATATTTGCTATACTATACAACTGATATTTTCAATTTTTTATTATTTGTATCATATTTTTCAAGCCCTGAGAGGAATGAATAATTTATAACATTTTTTTTCAAAGGCATATGATTATAATACCTTTATTTCACCTACTCATAAGTTTAGACTAAATTATGATTGATGATTAAATAGTAATTAAAAAATGTTGAATTAATTAAGTTAGAAATAGTACTGACACTAAATGTAAAAAATGTATGGTAATTTTAATTTCAAAATAGGTAGTTGTAACACATGATTCTAAGTTTATAATAGATCAAGTTCATTACAAGTGGTATCAAAAGTTCAAGTTGGGAAAAGTTAGGCAGGTTATTGAGGAAGTGGAGCAAAACAAACTTCAAGTTATCTGAGTAGATATTTTCTCTTTCTCTACAAAGTTTTTTAGTTTTTATATAGTCCTATTAAGTGTGGAATATATTATGTTCTATGTTTAGGGAAGGGTCATTTTTTTAAAATCTAGGAGGAATTTAGGGTTTTCATCTACTCTAGACATTCATACATAAATATGGTATGGGATAGAATTTTTACACCCTTAAAAAATATTAGGTTCATTGTATATATCTTTTACAGGTGATTAAAAAAATATATTAGCCCAAAATTTTGGCCACCTTTTAGGTTTTTTTACCCTTGATAAATATAAAAATCATTGGATTCATTTGGAAAAGGTGATCACATTGGTGTAGGTGAATGGAAACCATAATATTTTACTCGAGGTTAGTTGTATCTTAGCTAGTGCTTCTGCTAGGGGTATGAGTAAGCATATTATTTTACTCGAGGTTACTTATGAATCTATTCCACCTAATTGGGAGGATATATTAAGTAAGGTCAAAGAAAGCTTACCATATCTAAAATATTCAAAGAGTAATATACTTAAAAAAGATGAGTTCAAGGAATGGAAAGATACCATGGTTACTAAGGATGAATTGAAATAGATGGATAAGAAAGAGGATATAATTAAAGTAGACAAGAACATGCTTGAAAGTATGGGGGAGCACACAACATATTTTAAGGGTTTTTTTGAATTCAAAAGTTAGTCCAACTTCTAAAGACATAAAAAACAAGTGTGATAGACACTCTTAATGAAAAATATGAACATCACATTGACTATTAAAGTACATGGCCACATAATTTAGTGATTAATACTAACTCTAGGTCGTGACACTTAAATTAAAAATTGGATATGTGTAAGTTTTATGGTAAGGATCCACAAAACTAGATTAACCAAAAATAATATTTTTTTGATCTACAACAAATTATATGTGAGAAAAAGGTTAGAATGGAATATACATATCTAAAACCAGAGCAATTCATTTAGTATCATTAGCTATGTTCTCAAGAGGAAAAGAATAACATCAATCTCACCTAGTTTATTTTGATGCAGGCATAACATACATGATAGGGTAGTATTTTCTTGGATAACCACTTCAACCCATTGATCAAGCTAAAAAAATAGTATGGTCAAGGATCATGTTCAACAATTTTAGACACTATCCTTAAATATGGATAATTCTATAGATGAGAGCCCAAGGAAATGTTTATAGGTGGATTAAAGGAACACATTCACCATGAGGTATGCTTGTTGGGTCCATCTTATTTATTGATTATATTACCATGTAAATAAGAATAAAAGAAATAATTTTGGCTCCAAAGAGATATTCATCTACTAACATCAAATATCATAGCCTAAAAGCATACTCATTTCCTAAAATACAAGATTAATACCTTAATAAATTAAGGAAAAAGGGTCATGTTTTAATTATGATCCAAGTTTGGATCTAAAGTACTAGCCATTATTTTTAAATGTTTCCACTATACCCAATTTATGTAATTCATGATTGTAAAACATTACGGTAAGGTACTTCATGTTAAAACATTAATTCATATAAGTTGTAGTTACATATTTTGTGTGAAGATATTATAGACATCCACAAAATTATGAAGTCAACATCTTGAAAATATTGAATTGGAAGGGTTTATAATAGATAGAATAACCACCAATTTACATATGTGGTAATTGAGTAACTGTTAGTATTTGTAGGTGATGATTTTGAAACTACCACGGTGATTTTGTAATTGTGGATCTACATACTACAACTTTTTTTTTACCATTAAAAAACATGAATGGGTATGGATGCAAATATTTTCATTCCCTTATGATGGTTTGTTTAAGATATATGGTGGATTCCAAGGTAAGATGGCATAATTACAATCTATGTTGAAGGAAATGGACATAAAAACATGATCAATAAAGTAGTGAGAGTCTTTGAAGCTGGATTCACATTTTAATTTACAAGTTTGAGTCCTTGCTCATGTTGTCTCATTATTTCCTAGTTGTGAGTGGTTGTTTTGATGATGTTGGTTCATTTTAAAGTGTCTAAAAGGTGTAAATTAGTGTATTTGTAAGCTTTGGGTTATTTAGGAGTGAAATATTTGTCCATGAAGGATAGGTTCAACAACTTATACATTTTTTGACATACATAGTGGAAGGGGAGTGAAATTACTTCACACACTGGATATTTTCCCACACTGGTTTCTCCATGATATAGAGTATGTTAATATTATGATTTGTATGATATTTTACTTCATTTTATGCTCAATATTCTACATATTTAATTTATATCATTATATATCTCTATTTTAGTATTGCAAGCAGCCTAGAACAATCATATATTAGTCATTTATTAAGATATGATTATAGGATATGTGTTGGTGAATCTTAGTTTAGAGTATCCACCTATTTTATATATTATATTGGTATCATATCTGGTTCAGTATCAATTTTATTTATTTTGTATCTTTGTGTCTACATTATAGTTTATGTGAGACACTAGAGTAACTAGTGTTAGTGCTCAAGGTATCCTAGTTCCATTTGAATAAGATATTTCCATAAGGAAATGAAATTAATAAATTAAAATTATGACCTATTTTAATGAATAATATTCCCATACAATGTAAGATAAATTTCAAAAGCTTAAGGAATGGCTAGCATCTATTATAATATGAGCAAGATTGACTAGTTGGAGTCCCTCACAATGATTCTCATAAAGAATCTTATTTCTTCTACATTGAAATAAAATAAGGACACTCCTGATCATGAGAAGGTGGAATAATAAACCTGTGCCAACCAATCTCAACTCCATTCAATGTGAAATCAAAAATAAATATTCAACCATATGATGTAGATGTGAATGTAGAGAGGATAAAACATTGGCTAGCCCAACCAGAAGTATAATTTACTTTAAATGAGATCAATGAGAGAAAACAATTTATTTTTTAAGGTTAGCATTAACCAATCATAATTTAACTTGGTTTGAGAGTAATGTTCATACATTTATTGTTAATAAGATTCCTCTTATTACTAAGTGGGATGGTTTTAAGATGATAATCCAGAAGCAGTTTTATCCTATTTGTTATGAGGATGAGAGGTCTATGTATTAGTAATATCTTAGGAAAAATCAAGGCCAAAGAGTGTAGGTGTAAATAGTTCCACAAGAAGGATATAAAGATGGAAAAGACATAGTGGACCATGAAATATTGATGAAGTATGTTACTGGACTCCATATCCATTTGAGGAGACCTATCCTCTTGCCGAATCCTATGGATAGTATATGAGGCTTGTTCTCAAGCTCACTACTTAGATATGGAAAATAAAAGGCTAATCTAGGTCTTAAAGCACTCCAAAGCAAAAGGATGGTTCTAAACATAAGGTTAAAAGTAAAGGAAAAGGTAATCATAATGAAACTTTTATTTACAAGAAGAATACTAAAAGGTATTTTTGACATTGTGATGTTGATACTCATTCTAAGGAAAATTATTAGAAGGTACATGAAAAATCACACCCTTTCAAGAAAAAAATAAGAATAAATACATGCCCTCTCTTAACTTTTCATAAATCAATTGTAACTATGATGTGTATGAGACCTTTTGTTGTACCTCCATCAATAGAGAGGTATGTTTGGGTGGTATGGTTCTTAAGAGAGATAAATTTATAATATTTTCCCTATTAAAATTTAAATGAAGAAAGTAAAAATGGATGCTCTTTTTGATATTTTTTTACAAAAAAATTTGATAAGAAAGGAGTTAGTATAAAAATTAAAAATAGATATTTACAATAATATAAGCCCATATGCTTTGGGTTGGGTGAAAAAAGGTGTAGACATCAAGGTGAAAAATTAATGGAAAATTAATTTTGGTTTTAAGGCACATTTCATTGATCAAGCTATAATGGATGTTGTTCCTCTTGATGTGTGTGGTGTAGTGATTGCTACCTTTAGTTGTATATCTAAGATGCTATATTAATGAGAAGGGCCAATAAACACCATTTAGTAAGGGATGGTAATAACCAATTCATTTTATCCTACAAAGGTGATTCTAAAATCTCTTTGAAAAGTGCCTCTAAAGCTAAAGGCTTATTAATTCAATTGGTAATTTTTATTTATTTATTTTTAGAGATATATAAGATAAATAATTGGTTTCACATAAAAAATATTATAGTATGTTTATTAAAAAAGAGAATAAGTGTATGGGATAATTGGTGCAACACTTCATGGATGTATTTCATGATCCCATAGGGTTACCATCAGTGAGGCATATTGAACATAAAAGTTAGTTGCTACTAAAAACTATGTTTCCAAACCATGGTATGTATTTTAAATCCTTGAAGGATGCTAATGAGATAAAAAATTAGTTACAATATTTAATTATTCAAGGTATAATTTATCCTATTACTTCTTCATGTGGGTATCCTTTTGTTTTATTACATAATAAACATGGTTCATGAAGAATATGTTTTGATTATAGAGAACCTAAAAAATAACCATTACGAATAGGTACCTTCTTCCATGGATTGATGATATTTTTTATCAAATTTAAGATTCCAAGTATTTTACTAAGTTTGAGTAAAAATGCAGTTATCACCAAGTGAGGATTAAGGAAGAGGACATTTGGAAGACAACATTAAAGATAACTAAAAGGTTGTATGAATGGTTGGTTTTACCTTTTGGGATATTAAATACACTGATTACCTTCATGTGGTTGATGAATGAGGTGATGAGGGCATTTATTTATTCCTTTATCATTTTGTATATGGATGATATTCTTGTTTCCAATAGAATTTTTTATGAACATGTTGATCATGTAAGATAAGTTTTCTAGGTTTTGAAGGAGAATAAGTTAGTGTTGAATGAGTAAAAGTGTGAGTTTTCTCAATTCACTTTTATAATTTGGGTATGTAGTTAGAGATGGGGAATTAAGTATTTATCTAGAAAAGATAATGGCCATCATGAATTGGTCAAATCCTTATAATGTTACTAGAACAAAGAGTTTTGTTGGTGAAGTTCAATAGTTGAGGAAGTTCATCAATAATTTATCTACCATAATTACACATTTTCATGTTGTTAAAAAATAATAAGACTTTTATTTAGGGTAATAAATAAAAATATGTATTTGATATGTTCAAACATAGATTATCCATGCTCAAAAATTATCTTTTCCTAACATGGAGCTGCCTTTTGTGGTGGAAATAGATGCTAGTAACTATGCTACAAAAGTCATCCTATTACAAGGAGATGAACACATATGTTACCATTTAGAGTTATTTCATGGTGTAAATTTGAATTATTATACATACAATAATGACATATATTCTCTTATTCAATCAGCCAAAAAATGGAAACACTATCTTAAGGGTAAAGAAACTATTGTCCACACAAATCATTAACCTCTACAATATTTTCAATCACAAAACAAACTTTAGCAAGCTAGACACTAGAGATGGATGGGTTTTTTCAAAAAAAGAATTTGTTTATCAAATATAAAAAATTCATGACTAAAAAACTATTTGATATGTTATCTATACCTCCTTTAATTTCAGCCATGGGAACCATAATTTTTTCTTGAGCCTTTTATGTATAATTCTTATGCAGAAGGATATGAGATTGATGTAAATTTTATGGAGCCATTTCTTCAAAAAAAAAGGTCCCAAGGTGCAAAATTGAAGCTCAAGGGGGATTATTACCTCTAATATGGGTTTATATAAAATTTGGGTAAGCTTTGTGTGCCTAAGGAGGGAAGATTTTAACTAATGAGGAAAACACATACACCAAGCGTTATAGGACATTTTGGTGTTAAAAAGATTTTTGCACATTTGTAGAAGTATGCTTATTGGCCTAATATGAACTTTGATGTTTCTAAGTTCATAAGGGAATGTGTTATATGTACTAAAAACAAGACTATTAATAGGAATTTGGATTTGTATATTCTATTTATTGTTATTTATAGGCCATGTGAGAGTATTTGATTGGATTTTTTAGGTGGTTTTCCTATGCCAAGGAAGGGGTATGAATATTTATTTTTGGTTTTGGAATAATTTAGTAAGATGCGTATTATTACTTGTAAGAAGATACTCAAAGGTAGTGATATAGTTGAGTTATTTTTTGCTAATGTGTGGGTTCATTTTGGTTTTGCTATTTCTATCATTTCAAACTGTGACTCAAGATTTGTTGCTAAGTTTTTGGAGACATTATGGGAGAAGATGGATACCAAGCTAAAATGGTATACTATTTTTCACCCAAAAACTAATGGGTAGACAAAATATGTGAATAAAAAAATGATACCAATATTGAGAGGGTAAAATAGGAATCATTCCAAGACTTATGATTCAAATTTGGTGTATATTCAACATTCATATAAAAAGACAATGCATTATTATACTAGTGAAACTCCTTTTGAAACTTATTTTGGTTAATTACCTATATGTGTATTTGATATTATCTTGAGATAACCATAAAAAGGAAATAGTAAAGTGGATCAAGAGGTCCACAAAGATGAAAAGTTCATCATGAAGATTAAACAAATTCACTTCCAAGTTCAAGATAGGTTGAAGAAAGCATAAACCAAGTACAAATCAAGGCATGATCAACATAACCCTAAGCATAATTTTCTTGTTAGATACAAGGTATGGTTGTAATTTAATAGAGAGAGACTTCAAGGTAAGATTAATAATATTAAGCCTCTAAGGTGTGGTCCATTTAAAATCCTTTAATAAGTGGGAAAGAGTGCAAGTGGGTAAGAATGAAATTAGAATTGATTTGCCTCTTTATATGAATATTTATTCTAGTGTCAATGTTTAAAATATAAGTATATTTGAGCATTATATATTATACAATGAAGAAAAAGGGTTTTTTATACATTAAATTAAATACCTTTCTTGTGATAGTTAACTGGAAGTGGAGAAGGATTTTGTGCTACAGAAGGAGAGGAAAAAAAATAAGAGTGCACGATCATTAGCTACGTAGGTAAAGGGTCAAGTATCTATTAAGGCCAAATGGTATTTGGGAGAATATATGGGGAAGATATTTCCTCATCTAAAAATTTCTTAAAGATTTTAAGGACTTCAAAGCCTCAAATTGGGGAGGTATGATCCAAAATTAGATCTAAGGTACTAGATATACTTGCTATATGTTTCCACTATAGCTAGTTTATCTAATTCATGCTTATTAGAAACTATTTTAAGAAAATCCATGTTAAAAAATTAGTTTAAATATGTTTTAGTGGTATAATAAGTATGAATATGAAATGGACATCCTTGGGATGATGAATTTGGTATCTTACAACTCTTGAATTAGAGATGTTTCTCATAGATGATGAAACCATCAGTTTGTGTAGGTGGAAATTGTGTAAATTCCTTAAGAGGTTGCATACATGTCTTGGTAATTTCATAACTATCTGTATTTTTTGGTGATGAGAACACAAATGTCATGAAATTTTCATAACCATTGGTATGAATATTATTATAGGTTTTACACCATACAAAACATGGGAATAAGAATGGTTACAAATGTTTCCTCTCCATTATGAGGGTTTATTTGAGATATATGGTAGTTTTCAAGGTGAGAAGAAATAATTTAAACACATTTTAAAGGCAAAGGACATCATAAATGTGATAAATAAGGTAGTGAGAGTATTTAAATCTAGATTAACATTGAAATTTAAAAATTTAAGTCCTTGTTCAGGATGTCTCATTATTTCTTAACTGTGAGTGATTGTTTAAGTGGTGTTGGGTCATTATGAAGTGTGTAATACATGTAAAGAATTATGTTTTCAAAATTTGGATAGTCTAGGAGTGAAATATTTGTAGATATAATTCAAAAGGTACATGTGATAATAAAGGTAACAATAAGTGACCATGCCCCCATATTTAATGGTAATTTATGGATATATTTATTTTATTATTTAGGTATGTAGATGTATCATATCTATTCATATATGTTAAGTTATGGAGCTAAAAGCTTCACTGTTATGCAAATGGTGGAGGTTGCTGAGTGTTAAAGTAACCAACATCAATTAGGCCAACTAAAATTGGTCATATTCAGTGTACACAGTAACCAGCATCAGTTAGTGGTTGGTCAGCATCGGTCAGACAGGAACCGATGTCAGTCACCTGTGTGTTTTCAGAACTGGTCTAATTTTAGATGAATAGTGAGTTTGCATGTAAAGACTAATTTTAGTCTTGATTCTGCATTTCTAATTATTGTTTGTTTTGGGATCTATTTAAGAGACCCATGGGGATGTATTGTAATGAAGGACTAAGAAGGATTAGATCCTCAACATGAAGGCAAGAGCAACAATTGGGTTGGTTGTCTCAAGGGGTGTAAGATCAGTTGATCTATAGGTAGCAAGATCAAGGAGATATACATGGTAAGTAAGATCAGTTAGATCTGAAAGGGTGCAAGATCAAGGAGATCTACTTGGTGGACTGGAAGTAGGCAACAACAACCATTGGGCTGATTGTCACTAACTGGTGGAGGGAACAACTCTATGTTTGAGTTGGTCGTAATTGATTGAGAGAGAGAACTCTTGAGGAAGAATTACTGTATGCCCAAGAGGTGTGGGAAGAGTGAGATTTCTTCATTGTATTTCCTTCTGGAAGAGTGTTAATACAGATTGTATTGTTTCTTGTATCTCATATTCTGTGCTATTTCTGAATTCTAGTTACATATTACTTCTGGTTTAATTCCATGTTTAGTTGCTTATACAAAGGTAATCAATTATACTCTAAGGAGGATCCTGACAGCTGGTATCAGATCTGTGTTCTAGATCCTGACAAATGGTATTAAAGCTTGGTTCACTACTAGGTTCACTGACAAGTGGTATCAGAGCTTGGTTTAGAGCCTGGTTTGGAGCAAGTTAGTGTTTGTTGATTACAGGTCACTCTCAGGGGTTTCTGATTGAGTGGGAGTAAAGCAATGGTAGAAGAAAGTAAGCGAAGAATGGAGAAATTCAATGGCAAGAATTATCAATTATGGAGGATGTAGATTATAGATTATCTGTATCAAAAAGATCTATACTTACCGTTGGGTGGGGTTTGAAGTAAGCCCACAGATATGAAAGATGAAGAATGGAATGTTCTTGATCAAAAGGCTCTGGGATCTATAAGATTGAGCCTGGCATCGTTTGTGATTTCCAACTTATCACAAGCAAAGACAATGGTAGAATTAATGGAATCTTTGGCAAATTTATATGAAAAACCCTAAGCTTCAAATAAGGTATTTCTTATGAAGCAATTATTTAATTTGCAAATATAGGAAGGTGGATTGGTATATAGTCATCTTAGTGATTTCCATGGTTTAATAAACCAGTTAAATTTAGTCAAAATATTTTTTGATGATGAAATCAAGGCTCTCTTAATCTTATGCTCTTTACCTAAAAGTTGGGATAGCTTGGTAATTGCAGTTAGTAATACTGTGTTTGCTTCAAATATCTTGAAAGTTGATGATGTTGTTAGTGTAATCTTGAATGAATAAATTTGTAGGAAAAACATAGGGGAATCATCAGGAAATGATTTAAGTGTTGAAAGCAAGGGAAGGCAAAGAGAGAAGAGAAAGCAAGGAAAATCAAGGTCAAAGATAGGCAAGAGATCCAAATCTAGAAATGGAGGTATAACCTACTGGAATTGTGGAAAGAAAGGGCATGTAAAGAAAGATTGTTGGTTGAAAGAAGATCAGCATGAAAGAAATAAAGAAGCAAATGATGCAGGTATTGTTGCATGAGATGCTCTTATATGTTCCTTGGATAAAGTAGAATCTTGGGTTTTAGATTATGGTGCCTCTTTCCATGCAACCCCAAATAGAGAATTTTTTCATCATTATTCGATGGAGACTTTGGAAAAGTTTATTTAGGGGATGGTGAGCCTTGTTAAATTGTTGGAAAAGGGAAAGTGTAGCTGAAATTGTAGACTGGCAACATATGGGTGTTAAAGGATGTCATGCATGTTCCCATCCTGAGAGGAGTCTAATCTATGCAAGAAAGTTGGGTGATGAGGATTGCACAATAACTCTCACAATGGAATCTTGAAAAGTTTCCAAGGGTGCATTTGTTTTAGCAAGAGGTAAGAAAGTAGGTACACTTTATCTATCTACTTGTATTACTGATTCTCCTTCTATTTTATCTACTTCAAATGTAGATGAAAAGATGTGGCACTATAGGCTTGGTCACATGAGTGAGAAGGGAATGGATGTTCTTAAGTCAAAAGGTAAGCTTTCATATTTGAAAAGCATAGATCGAGATTTCTATAAGCAATAGAAGAAAGTGAGGTTTCTTAAAATTGGGTCAACAAAGAAGAAACACAAGATGGAGCTTATTCACATAAGGGTGTGGAGACTAGCTCAGGGAGCTTCTATTGGAGGATCACAGTATTGCATAAAGAGGAAATATGATGTTTTTGACACTTATAAGAACTGAAAAGCCTTGGTTTTCAAGGAGAAGATGATGGATAGAGATCAGCTCAAGAGGTTAAATATTTTTGAGCAAGCCAGTGTTGATTTGGACAAGGTTATGATCCAAAATGAGCTCACAAGTAAAAATCATCACTCACAAGAAAACACAGATACTGACGTCGATCAAGTGAGAATTGACATCAATCAAGCAGGAATCAATGTCAGTCTGATGGAGACCAAAGTCAGTGATGTCAGGCAGGTGGAATCCGACGTCAGTCAGGAAACCAACATCGGCGATCAGGAAGAATCGACATCAGTTAGGTGTAGACTGAGGTCGGCTAGAGATGACCGAGATTGGTCACTGTTAGAACAAAATTTGGGCAAATAACAAGCTATAAATGAGTCTCAAATGCCCATGAGGAGGTCTGAAAGGGTAAGGAAGCCTCAAATTAGTTATTCCCCTTCTTTATATTACTTGTTACTCACTGATGGTGGAAAACTAGGAAGTTTTAAAGAGGCAATACAGGTAGAATCTAGGAAATAGTGGGAGCATGGCATGAATGAGGAAATTGATTCCTTGGAAGAGAACCAAACATGGGATTTGGTAGAGTTTCCAGCCAAAAATAAAGCACTAAAAGATGAATGGATTTATAGGTTAAAGAAAGGAGAGAATGGATAGGTGAGATAGAAGGCCAGGTTATATGGTCTTGAGCAAGCTCCAGGACAGTGGTATTTGAGGTTTGATAGGTTTATGACAAAGCATGGCTTTAGTCAATGTCAATGTGACCATTGTGTTTATTTTACTAGGTTGGATAATATTAGCTACATTATCTTGTTATTGTATGTAGTGTATATGCTTGTTGTAGGGTCACACATGTAGAAAATTACTGAGCTAAAGGTAGCTCATACATGTGCTAGGAAGGATTTAGGAGCAACAAAGAAAATCCTTGGCATGAGTATTTCTATAGATAGGGAAAATCACAGGTTGATTTTGTCTCCAGAGGATTATGTGAATAAGGTGTTTGTGAGGTTCAATATGTAGGATGCAAAATTGATAAGCACACCTATGGTTGGACAGTTCAAGTTGAGCTATGAATAGTGTCCTGAATCACATGATGAGGTTGAGTACATGATATGTACTAAACTTGATATTACCCAAGTAGTGGGAGTTGTCAACAAGTTTATGGCCAATCCAGGAAAAGAGCACTAAAAAGCAGTTCAATGGATTCTCAGGTATCTGAGAGGGACCAGTAGTAGGTATTTATGCTATGTAGGGTCAATAACTTATCTACATAGGTATGTAGATTCAGATATGGTAGGTGACTTGGATGGTAGGAGAAGCACCATAGGATATGTGTTCACTATTGGTGGAACGACAGTTAGCTGGATATCAGAGTTACAGAAGGTTGTTGCAGTCATGGTGGCTAGCAAGGATAAGAACCCTACAGATATGTTAACAAAGTTGAGAACAAAGGAGAAGTTGAATCTTCATTCAAATTTTTTTGGTCTTCAAGATTGAGCTTGAAGATGGGGATACAAGCCAGAAACAAATTAGAGGATGTACAGGTACAAGTATAGGTGCATCTATTTATCTCCAAGTGGGAGATTGTTAAGTTGTGGAGCTAAAAGCTTCACTATTATGCAAATGGTGGAAGTTTCTGAGTGTCAAAGTAACTGACATTGGTCATATTCAGTGTACATAGTAACTAACATTGATTAGTGGTCAGCTGGCATCGGTCAGATAGGAACCAACGTCGGTCACCTATGTGTTTCCAGAACTGGTCTAATTTTAAATGAATAGTGAGTTTACATGTAAAGACTAAGTTTATTCTTGAATCTATGTTTCTAATTATTATTTTTTTTGGGATCTATTTAAGAGACCCATGGGGATGTATTGTAATGAAGGACTAAGAAGGATTGGATCCTCAACTTGAAGGCAAGAACAACAACTGGGTTAGTTGTCTCAAGGGGTGTAAGATTAGTTGATCTATAGGTAGTAAGATCAGGGAGATCTACATGGTAAGTAAGATCAGTTAGATCTGCAAGGGTGCAAGATCAAGGAGATCTACTTGGTGGACTGGAAGTAGGCAACAACAATCATTGGGTTGATTGTCACTGACTGGTGGAGGGAACAACTCCGTGTTTGAGTTGGTTGTAATTGATTGAGAGAGAGAGAACTCTTGAGGGAGAATTACTATACACCCAAGAGGTGTGGTAAGAGTGAGATTTATTCATTGTATTTCCTTTTGGAAGAGTGTTAATATAGATTGTATTATTTCTCGTATCTCATATTTTGTGCTATTTTTAAATTCTAGTTACATATTACTTCTGGTTTAATTCTATGTTTAGTTTCTTATACAAAGGTAATCAATTGTACTCTAAGGAGGATCCTAACAGCTGGTATCAAAGCTATGTTCTAGATCCTAACAATATCATACCAGATATTATGGAAAAATATAGTTGGGTAACAATTATTTGGATGGTATCTCCATTTATTTATTTTTGATAAGCAATTACTAGTTAACTAGCTACCAATAGAAGAATGGTGGTATAACACTTAGTTCCATAATTATTAAAATATGTCCTAAATTATGGAATTATTTTTATTAACTTCAAAACTAATCACCTAATCCTTTAAAGTGTGATAAAGAGTTTGAGAAATCAAATATAATATTTAAAACCAACATGAGATACTATGGGAGAACTTAGCCACGACATAAAACTGAACAAAACAAGTTAATTAACACATGAGTGAAAGAAATTTTAAATTAGGAAATTTTATTTTTATAAGGTTATAAATATATAAAAACATGTATTTTTATTAAATAAATAAGGACAAAAAAATGTATCCAAAGTATTATGGTCCTTATGATATATTAGAGCAAATTGGGAGCGTGTCCTACAAATTGGAGTTACCCGAGTCAACAAAAATACATTTTATATTTTATATTTCATGTTTTAATAAAATTTTAATCATAATATTCCATCCTAGATAGAGATATTTAATCTTTATGAATAATGAATATGTAATGAAATTACTTAGATAGATCAAGACAATTCATAATAATGGATATAAATGTAAACACCTTGAGTAGATTAACAAGAACATAATGCAAGAATGAAAAAAAGAGAAATCACACAATAATAATTGATAAATGAGATTAATTTAATTCAATGGGAAACATCCAAAAGCATATAATAAGAACAAAATTCATAATATGATCCTCAAGTACTAATCACTACATATACCTTACTTAGGCTATGGTTACTCCATATGCCAACTCTACCAATAATATGAGAAAATATATAAATGTGATAAGATAAGATAAAAGTTTATTTATGCCACAAATTAGCCACACATATCGCTAGACACACTATAATTTAAGGGTATAACATACTACTCCCATTCAATCCAACACTGCCCTCAACATTGAATAACTCTAGATGCTGCTATGATAATTATTCATCTTCCAATGTTGCATCCTCCCTTATTAGATTTTTCCATGTTATTAGAGCCTCCTTAATATCCCTTGTTCATAATCATTTAGTGCATGTCTAAATGATCTCCTTGGGTTCCAAAATGAAGTTGGATTTATCATCTATCTCTCATAACTCAGTCTAGGAAAATACTTGTCCAATTACCTTATTTAAGTAGGAGACATGAAATATTGGTTGTATACATGTAAAATGAGCTAGATACAACTTTTATGTGACAAATCCAAGTTTTTATAGGATATTATAAGGGCATTAATAATTAGGATAAATTATTTTATCATTTTTTTTATATTTTAAGGATGTTTAGTTGTATGATCATAGGCACATAAAGACCTAATCACCCACTTCAAACTACCTCTTACTGTAGTACTGATCCACTTTATTCTACATTTGGTTATGTGACATTACCAAATTATCTCTTTGACTAGATTATATCTTCTATTGGTGGTGAAGGTGATCTTTAAAAACTTGAACCATTAGTAGAACCCTTAAGGATGAGGTTATGGATGAGGGTTGATGCCCATATAGTGCCACAAATGCAGATATTTTGAAATATGTATGGAAGAAAGTTTTATACCACAATTTTAATAGTGGAAACAAATGAACCCATATTTTTTGTTTATCCATTGAAAAAAATGAATATAACCCTATAAGAATTTGTTGACCACCTATGTTTTCCCATTATATGGAGGATAATATGATGAGATATGAGCCAACTGAGTACCCATAAGTGAGAATAAATTGGTCCAAAAATTATTGGTAAAGATTAGATCATGATCAATTACTATTATCTTGGGGATACCTTGTATATTTTGAACTCTATCTTGAAAAGAAATCACTACTATAATGGATAAAAATGTCTAAGACAAGGCAAAAAATGGGTGTGTTTTGTGACCCTATAGATAATTACCATGATAACATCTTTAATCTCTGACCTAGGAAAACATGTTATGAAATCCATGGAAGCCTCCTTCCACTTTTTACTAGGAATATATAAGGGTTACAAAAGACATGTGGTATTAATAGTATCACCATTGGTTTGCTAACATAACATGAAATTTTCCACAAATTTCTACATATCCCCCTCGAGTCCTTCCCAACATAAATCTTGCTTAATTATATGATAGGTTTTCAAACATCCTAAATTCCCCCATAATGGATATGCATGAAGCTCTTTAAGGGACTTATGTTTGAGGGCATAGTTATTTCATAGGTAAAATCTATATTTATACCATAAGGCATTCCATTTCTACTCAAAATTGTATGAGACACTAAAACCCTATTGGAGCTAATGAATCAAAAATTATCTATCATATTTATTTTTATATTTGGATATTTAATTATCCATATAAAATTAATACCATATGGACATTCCACATAATAATGCCTATGTGGATTCATCCCTTTTGGACAGTGTATATGTGATTACATTATCCTTTCTTTTCCTATATATGATTTTAAAGTCACACCTTAGAATTTTAGTGACCCATTTTTGTTGTTATTTAGATGATAAAATATATCATAAGAAGTATTTTAGACTATCATGATCATTTTTAACCTTAAAGTCTCTTCCCATTAAATAAAGTCTCCATTGTTTGACTACACAAAAAATAACCAAGATCTCTTTCTCATAGATATGATTTATAAAATTATTACCCTTTGATATGATGAATCTAAAATGTAAGGGATTCCCATCCCTACATGAGTAATAACCCCATTACATATATAGATGCATCACATTTAATAATGAATGTCTTTACAAAATATAGGGTAGACAAAACTATAGTTGAGCACATGGCCTCCATTTTATAAAATGCATTGGTGAAAGATTATTTTCAATGTAAGGATTCATTATTCAAGAAAGATGTGAGTGGTGATACTATGAATATATATTTTTCACAAACTAATGATAACAACCTATCATACTTTAAATAATTGAAGGTTATTGAGGGTTAAAAACTTGCCATTATATCTAGCCTTGATATTGTAATGGTCTACTTTGACACCTTTATGCAACACAATATGACCCAAGTAATATACCTCATGTAATATAAAACCACACTTGGAAGGCTTGGAATAAATATGACATTGTTATAAAAATTTTAATACCTGATTCACATGTTGTAAGTTTTCTTCCCATGTATTATCATATATTAGTATATCATCAAAATATACCAAGACAAATTTCCATAAAAATTTCCTAAAGACAATGTTCATCAAAATCTATAATGTATATGGTGAATTTGTGAGACCAAAGGACATTACCAAAAAATCATACTGGCCTTCATGAGTTATGTAATTTTTCTTATGTATATCTTCATATCTAGTAAAAATCTGGTGATAAATTAAATGAACATCTAGTTTTGTAAAGTAGACAACACCATGTAATTAATCTAGCAAATCATTAATTACCAGAATAGGGAACTTATCTTTGATGGTGTACCTATCGAGTTATATATAATTTGGGCACAAAATATAAGTATAATAGTTATTATGAAACATTACCATAAGGGATGAATACACACTTTAGATATGCTAGGTAATACTAGCCTCCAACATTTCCTATACCTTCTTTTTAATCTCACTCTTTTGAACATATGGGTACTTGTATGGTCTAAAGTTTGGAAGTTTACTCATTGATACAAATTTAATGAGATGATCATGTTCCCTTCATATTGGTAGTCCATTTAAAATTTCTCTAAAACAATAGAGTGTTTATAAATAATCTTTTGTAAATCAGGTTGTGTAGAAATCTTTTTTGTTTGCACTTATAAGGAAAATAATTATTTTACAAACCTATATTCTCCCCTTTGAGAATAATTTACATATGATTGGAACTAAATAGTATGTGAAGACTTTGTGAATAATTATTAAAATTCAAATGTAATTATTTTAGAATGAAAACATATTAAAATTTCCTATAAATTCATCTCTATCATGCCCAAGATTGTGAGCCATTAGAATCCTAAAAATACATTATCCCCACCATTAGGAATAAAAAACATAGGAGAGTCTTACCTATAATCACCCATGGAAATTTTGATACTATGGAATTGAACAACTAACTATGCCTCCATTTTAAGACATGACTTAGAATTTTGGAGTTGGAGATAAAAACAATTAAAGTATGCATCCAACTTATTATTGATTATGTTATGTGTACTCCTTGATACAATAATTATTGTCACCTTTTTTTTCTTGTATAAACCCAAAAAATTTATGGTTTGTGGAGTGATAATACTTAAAAATTAATGACATGAAATAGTTATTTGGTAATATTTAGATTCCTCTTCACTCTCACCTAATACTTCATCATCTTTTTCATCAGTATTGGCCCCTTCAATGTAGAATATTTTATTCTCAACACATTTATGTCATTTGTTATATTTTATATCATAGTTAAAACATAATCCTTTTGATTTTTTATCCTCAATTTTCTAAGAAGTCAATCTATTAGGCTAAGGGAACGATTGTGACGGAGTAATTTTCTCTATTCCTATAGTGAAAGATTACCATTTGACCGTATATCATTCCTCAAACCTACATGTGAAGACCACAGACTCTAATATTGAACTTAGATTAAACATGTAAAGATAAAGTTGGATGATATATTGATATCACTTAATAAAATGTCATTTAGGTTGTCTTCTATGATGTTATATACATACAAAGACAAATTCTAAGATTCTTGAAAATAATCCTTGATAATCCACCAATTATATCAATATTTTTAACTTGATGAAATGTTTTTCTATTACACTATTGTGGTAGTGAATTTTCATCTCATCATTAAAAAATTATTAGGTAATAGTAAGGCCCTTATTTTTCATTTGAGTGCATAATCATCTATACCAAATGAACTAATATAGTTGTAGATATAGAGATACCATGATCATATTATATTCACATGGGATTTAATGTAGATCAAATAAATTTTCCATTTGATTGACCCAAGTGACTAGATCCATAACATCAAAATTTCTCACTTCCACTTTTGGTAGTATGTTTCTTGAACCACTATTTGAGTTTTGATTATTCTAGTTGGGAGAATTTAAGTGGTCCAATGGAGAATTATTTGATGGTGGTGTTTCTAGAAAATAAGTTGTGAGAGTTATTAATGTCCCACTAATGGAGATAAAATCTACCTTAATTACATATATTTCTCCTTTGATCAAATCTAGATGTTATTTTTACCATGTTTTACACATTTGTATAGAGCCTAAACAAACAAGAAACTACTGATTCAAACATTTTAGACTCTATGTACTCATTTTTAGGTGTTTTTATTGGAGTGAATTATCCTTTTGTATGACCTAAAGTGTTTTCACTAGCCATGCATGAAATCTAGGGTTTAGGGTTTGAGAATTTATGGTGGAAGGTTTCAAGGTTAAAAAAGGTATAGGCTTATACCATTGCACTCATCTCACCAAGATGAATTTGATAATTGTTAATTTTCACTTGGGTGAAAAGAATATTAATAAATATTGCATTGATGTAAAGATGTTTTCTTCTTTAATTGAAAGTCATTTTCCCCCATCACTCAACTAACATATGATAGATCTAGAAAGCAAAAACTACACTATAGAACCTTGTCCAAATCAAATATCTAATACCAATTGTAATGAGATTACATAGATAGATCTAAATAATTCATAAACATTAATAGAAATATAGTGCAAGAATGTGAACAAAATGAGCAAACCCACATTAGTAATTGAAAATAGATTAGAATACTTAATAAATAATACTGAGCCACTCCAAGGGGAAACCTCCATAGCCATGTAATTATATATATATATATATATATATATATTAAATATAATCCTAAATTAATAACCACTACCTCATATCTATACCCTAATTAGGCTATGCCATAAGTTGAAGCTACTAATAATTCAATAATATAGAGAAATGTGACAAGATAAAATAAACATTGATGCATACCCAATATTAGCCACACATGTCCCTAGACATGCTATAGGTTAAGGGCATAGTAGAAGATTCATATTAGAAATTTAAATTGAGTCTATAAACACACACTAAGAGGTTATAGATAAGGGTGATTAAAAATATCTTATCAAGTGAAATAGCCTGCTTAGAGAAGATGTGACATGAGAAGATGATACTTTCATAAACAAGCATTCATAATTGGTAAATGTTAATGAAAATACTAGTTTGAAGAGGGGGCATGCTATTTATTTAGCCTATGGAATGTATTGGGATATATGTGACTAATATGTGGTGCACATATTATTTGATAATATCTAGGTTATATATTCATAGGAGTAGTTGGCCAAATTGGTTTATGGAGCTCCCATATCCTAAATGTGATATATATATATATATAAGAGGTAGTATTATGATATTAGTAATAATACATTATAAATTGTATTCTTATTATAAGGATTCTTTAGGTTTTCCTATCAAAGTGGAGTAATCCTATCTTCCACTATTTTGCTCTACATTTCACTTATATTTTATGGTTATTCTATCTTATATCTTACTTGTGAGCGTTGTTATTCTTCTTATGTGATCTGGTATATTGTGATTTTTTTTTTGAATTTGATTTTATGATATAGTAAGTCCATTATATGAAAAGTAGAGGGAAGGGGTATGAGGGTTCCAACAAGATGAAAAATTTATTTTTTACTGGAAATGAGACATCCTAAATAATTCATCAAGACTAATATTTTTTATTATCTAAACATAGGACTCATAGTAGGGATAAACCTATGATAACTTTTGAAGTATTATTTATATCCCATGAAGGAGTAAGAATGCATGTAAGAGTAAATGTGCCTACATCCATATGAATTTTCCTCTACTCTTTAGGACCCATCAAAGCCAATGGCCAAATTTGAGAATTGGGTACTAACATTATTAGATGATGTATAAGTGGAATCCTACCTTGATATTATACCCTAATACACTTTAATGTATTTATAGATATTAATGATGCCATTATGGAGATTTAACTTTTAACTAGTGAGGTTTATTTGATCATGCATTTTGTGTGATTTAAATTTTATATTTTTCCAAAAAAATTTGATTTTTATTTTTTTTTCCTCCATATATATTTAGAATACCAATGATGTGTTTGTAAGATGACAAAACTAAAATAGCTTATACCTAGCTAGGGGAGGGTAACCTAAAACCTAGACACTTGGATACTCTTAGCATTTCACCTTATCAAAGAGTACAATATTGAATCCAACCATAGTGTGACAAAGAAAAAGGAAACACATATCATAGGGATATATTATGGTGGATAAGATTCTAAAATAGAAATGCATATAAAGGGAATGATACAATGATTAAAAAAGTTCAAAATTTGTGAAGAGTTGGAAATAAAGAGTGATAGGTAAGAATAAGAGATTGTAATATTATTTCAAAAAGAGTTGTGATTGAATTTAGAATTCAAAATGACTCTCTTAACCATTATTGAATCTATCTAAGACACATTTTTTATTGTTGGGAGTGAAAATCGATTGTTTTTGGGAAGCTATGAGAGGTAGAGAGGGGCTTATAAGATATCAAGGTTATAAATAGTATAAATTAGTGGATATATAAATGGGTTTGAGATAGATCCAAGATGCCAAGGATAATATAATGAAAGAGATAGGAGTATTAATAATTAAGTTAAGGCATTGGTGAGAAGTTAGAAGAGCCAAGGGGTTATTGGGCACAATAAAATTAAGCTATAAAGGAAGAGATAAGAGGATAAATATTCACTCTAGAGGTGTTTATGTGATAAAGGTTATATGAAATATCTACATAAAAATGATTACTATGTAAATACTGTGAAAAAATAAAGTAACATGTATGGATATGCTAGTATGCAAGAAATTATACTAATGCAAACTTAAATTATATGCATAACTAAATGCATTAAATTTCAAATAAAAGCTATACTATAGGAATATTTTTTTTTATAAATTAATCATTAGTTAGTTCCATGAAGACATGTTCTTCTCATGTTTGTAGATAATGAGTCCTTTGTCTGAGAATGTCCTTTATAATGTATCGATCCCAAAAAAATTTAGATAAGGGCTTGAAAACGTATTATAGAGGTGCTATTGTGATAAATAATATATGCAAGTTCTAGATAAAAAATATTGCTACATAGAAAATGTGAAAAAATAAAGTAAAATATATAGCTATGCTAGTTATAGACACTCAATTTTGGTATTAGACACTCAAAAATGTTAGAGTTGACCAAGTTTTAACATACATGAATTGTGTTTACAAACCTGATTTTTTTCATCTTCTCTTATAGTCATTCACTTGTCTATGGGCTTGACCTTCCCAATTTTCCTTTACTCACACAAAAGATTTCCATAGTATTTGATTAAATAGTTTATCATATTATGTATATTGTCAATAGATATCAAGTCATTGTTTCATATTTATTGGACACCTTTGGCCACAATTAGATGAATCTGGTTACTGAAATGATATGCCTTGGCTAGACCTATCTGCATTCCCTTCAAAGATTATTTTTAAAAATTCAAACTCTTCCTTTGGTTCAACCCATACATTTTGCATATTGATTTAGATGGAAAACATCCAAAAATTCAATTATTTATATACATCAATCCTAAGCCTATTCATATCTAACATTGATCTAGCACTTATTAATATAATACCTATTATTCATCTGCACATTAAGAGTAACTACCCTAAAGATTTAAAATATGAAATCCCTAAAAGGAGTAGTATTGGAGCTAAGACTAAATACTATTTAAAGGTCAAAATCATAGGTTTTGAAGTGTTAAAATATACATAGGATTGAACAACAATCTAGTATAACATTGATTGAGCATACATATAGCTAGGTAAAATAACTATGTGTGGTTTCAACCCTCTTGATAATATTGAAATGTAAGCAACACTCAACCACTCAATGAAGAGTGTTTTGGGTCAGCTTAATGTATCTTATCCAATCCATTTTTATGGGTGAAGCAATTTTTTAAAGTGGATCTAGGGTTTTAAGGTTAAGGAAGACAAATATGAACATGTGCATAATTCTCACATATAATATTACATAAAATACCTATCTATAGGAAGTCATAATGATATCTGATGGAACAGTCTAACACTTATCATAGGGATAGATCTAATAGACCTTAGATGGATCTAGTTACCATAAGCATCTAGAATTTACTAGATACATCCCAACAAGCTCAAACAATTAGTTTCTAGATCTGAATGACCATAAACCCAATTTAGACCACTACTAATGATTTTATATTATCATAGACTAGAAAATAATCTAAATAAGCTAAGTATCTTATCCTTATAGTCATTTATATTTATAACAATTGAAATTAATCAATAATAATCTAATAGTTACATTCAAATTTTTTTATTTTACACATTATACAATCTGAATTAGTCTATAGTTTTATCGTATTCAAACCACTAAATCCAAAATTAGATAAAACATAATGGTGAACCTGTTCCTTGTCTGAACATAAAAAACATATGTTTCTCTTAGGTTTTCATTATAGTTTTTTAGGGTATTAGATTTATATGTTAGGGTTTCAAAATTAGATATATGATTTCCCCATATAATACATCAATCTATCCTTGGCTTTATCCCTCTTGATGTTTTCAAGATCATATTCTATGGAATTTAAGAAGGTTAGCTCTCTTATCCCTCTAAGGCAAAGTGTTAGGTTAAATTCTATTGAAATTAATCATAATCAACTCTCTTTAGATAAATTATGTGTGGCTATACAATCTAAAATGGCTAAAATATATGAGATGCAAATTCCTCCTTCCCCAATTGATGCATATGTTAATATTGAACATATAAGTACAATGTATTGTTAATGATTATATTTTTGAACTTGAATCTATTTATCAATAGTAAAATGAATATCATGATAGAATAAATCTTGATGACCTTATTGGTGTCGACCCTGAACAAGTTGAGACCCTTTTTCAATATCAAGAACACATTTGTATGAAACCTAATGATCTAGATATGGTCTTGATTATGATACTAGAAGTTAAAAATTCATGGAATAATAAGGTTATCACATACAAGGAACACCATGAACTCTTAAATTATACTAATATATATTTTATAGGTACAATCTTCCAATTGATGTTTAGACCTCTATTACTACTTCTAATATTCATATGTCTACACCTATGGTTACATATGATACCTAGTGATGGTGAGGGGAAACAAAATCATTTCCTCAAATTTTTATGATTATACATATTCATAATACTTTCATACCTCTTGGGTTACTATTCATGTGACATAATTCATTGCTATATAGTTTTCTATGTTTGATGTTCAGATCCTTATTAAAACTATTATTGATATTCAAACCAAGGTTTCAAAATTATAAAAAGGTTATTATAGAGTAGGGCATGCCTATTATTATCATGTGTTACTATATAATCCACTAGTATTTAAATTCTCAACTTATCACTTACCTATAGGATTTGTGTAACCTAAGCTTACATTATATGATGGTAAGGGTGATCTAGAATAAAATCTTTAAGCTTTTCACACAACATGTTTGGACTATGTATAAAATGATAAGTTATTGACATAGTTGTTTCCATTGATTCTTAAAAACTATTCATTATGATGGTTCAATGACCTCATATTCCAATTGGTCTATGAATTCAATTCTTAGGTTGATCGGTTCTTATCACACATTTAAATCAACATTAGTGAGAAGATTTTCTATTCTTAGATTACAAAAATAAAAAAATTAACCTAATGCATCACTCAATGATTATGTACTTAATTATAATACTATTATCTCTAATATGAGAAATTCAATGGTTGAAAATGAGTTGCAAGACATATTAATGAAAAATTTTCTTTTCTCACTACATGAGTCTATTATGTTCTATCACTTTAACTCTTTCAATAAATTATGCCATAAGATTAAGGATCATATTATATGAATAATCTAAAGTATGGGTCAATCCCTCCAAATACTTATAGTGAAATTTTTTATAAGAAATAAACTTTCAAATCTAAAGTTAATGATACTAAGAATGATATAAAAATCATAATTAATGTAGTGTCAAATCCTACTAATCAACTTGTATTATCAAATAATTAAAGGAGGATGATTTCATAATTTCCTAAACCTCATTATAATATTTGATAGAAGTTAATTGAATGTAATATCATATCAATTCCTTCCAAAAAATATGTTGATATGAATAGGGAATTGTAACAACCCCTGAAGTTGTACTTAGAAAGTGTAGTAATTTTTTAAAACTAAATACTAAACATTCATTCAACCAAGTTTTATTATAATACTTCAGTCACTCATATAATCAACAACTCCAAGTATAACCAAACAACAAACCTTAGATTAAGGTATACTACTAAATTTCACTATCTTACTATTGACATTAGTACAT
This sequence comes from Torreya grandis, assembly GCA_037957365.1. NCBI lineage: Eukaryota > Viridiplantae > Streptophyta > Pinopsida > Cupressales > Taxaceae > Torreya > Torreya grandis. The sequence continues at coordinate 1,390,425 of JARHVA010000371.1, read as the reverse complement.
TCTATAATTCACATGCTAAGCACTAGTACTAATTCATCCAATCACATGGATTAATTTGCATTAAATTCAACCCTAACATATCCTAAGGATATAGACCCAATTCCCCCACCATAACTTGGGCAACCTACATATACACTCCTTGGAATCAAGGTCCATTATAGTTCTCCTTCAATTGTGATGGTCTCCTCCATGAGACATCATCATTGAAGGAATTGGCATTCTAAGATAAACAGGAAACAAAATACTCATGACACAAATGAGATTCTAAATCTCTAGTCTAAAATCCCATAGCTAAATGGCATACTCAAGTATAACATATTACTAATCTAGGCTTGTGTGATTATTCAAGCACTCTCACATAAAAACATAGATATTAGCAATGATGAAGGAATCCACATTCATATTTCCATAGAGAATCACATACTGGGCATAGGAGTAAGCTAAGTATATAGGACAAAGTGAGTCATACAATACATAACAGTCAAACCTATAATTCATTTATGCTCTCAAGATTATATGCATGCATACATATTGTCTTGCTAACTGCTATAAACATGCTATTCAATTAATAAACCAACAAAATCATTTGAAAATTCAATTTAGGTGAGAGTCTAAACATACAAATATATTATGTACCACCTTAATATATATATCTAAACTAAAGTATCTTATGATATCCCATACCATCATAGTTCATGATTACTCTACACAAACACTAACAACCAGAACATAGATATATATTTAGGTATGAGTCAAGATATAACAAATAAATTATGTACCATCTAGGTATTTTTTTTACTTTATAACTCTATTACATCCCATACTATTATAGGTCTTTATGCTTGAGCACCCAACTTAGTACCAACAACAATCTTACACCTAACCATAATAATAAAGAAAGTCAAGATTATACTATTCAAGTATACCTTCAATAATAATCTAATGAGAACATAATATTTAGGCACACATCATGATGTAATTTGTTATTCTATAAATGTTTAATCACTTACACAATTAATTTTCTCATGAAATATTGCATACAAGTTTTCATCCTTACAAGATGATACAAACTTGATCCTACTGACAAGTTTGCATAACAATATTGTGCTACATAAATGATATTTTATTTTAATAGCATTATAATTAAATATATAGTATATGCCACACTAAGAAACACCTATTATGGTTAGTTTACTATGCTCGTGCTCACTCCCTGAGCTACCGTACATATCTACGATGTCATCTACATGTACAAAATTAGGGCTAGATGTAGTTCTCCCAAAAACTACTAAAGTTATATAAATTTTCACTCAAGAGTTTTCTCACACATGCACATATAAGGAGGTAGGTATAAATACATTCCCTAATCACAAAGAGAAGACTCAAAAGTCTTTACATCCATATCACTCACATTAAAAAGTATATAACCTAGGACTAGTGATGTCCACCATCATTCTCATATCCTCATACACCACCACGCTCATGGCTATATAGATATAGATGGGTTTATCTATCCATAGATTAAATATTCTTTTGATCTTGTAACTATACAACTCGAGATTCCTTATGCTAGGATACCTTATTTTTACCCCAATAAGACATTACCAAGGTTTATAAAAAATATATGTAAATTGATAATTAGCCTTGATCATTTATGAGTTTTGCTAAGTGATAGAATAATTTTAGGACAAGTTATTACAAAACATTACATCATAGATTTTTTATGAAATCAAACATATATTCCACATTTTTTATTATACAAAAATGTCATACTACACTCTTTCTTGAAGCAATACCGTGAATGATGCTCTATTTACAAAATTACATTTATATATTCACATGTCCACTAATTAAGGGCATTTATTTTCTTAAGAGTATTAAAATTTCATGAGACTTTGAACTAAACTCTTTCCTCATAATCCGAAGAGTCATTCAAGTCATAGTTTTCTAGTATAGACTAAAGTTAAATGCGTCATACTAGGTTATCCACTAGATTCATCCTTCCATAACTACTTTGTTGGGGTAGAAGATAAATATAATTTTGATTTCATAATATATTCACCATTATAATGATCACTTAATTAAACATATTTCATATCTATGGAATATTTAATGATCCTACATCATCTTAAATCAAGGAAGTATACCTTCACCAACAAACAAAAACATGACATTAGGTAGAGATTCCAAAATCAAACCACATATACTTTTACAACCATCGATATTATAATTTTATTTTGGAGTGAGAGGAACAACTTGCAACCATATATATAACACCTAGAAATATATATAGTAGGTTCACTTATCTCCTAAAGACATAAACTTGATGATACGATTAGATGATCGAAGCCCAATCTTATATACATTTCCCTATATACACATATAGTTACATCGATATACATATTCAAAGATATATATATATATATATATATATATATATATATATATAATGAAGTTGAGACCAATACATAGCAATATAAGGTAAAGATACACAACTACACAAGCCATCCAATTCCAATTAATGAGTAATAAAATAATCAAATGTCCATTTGCAGATTTGGAATTAAAAAAATGGTTAAAATAACCAAGTCCTCCTTAGTAGGGTCTAATTGGGGTAAATCCAATCATTACACATTCAGATACAAAAACCATTCAATTAAGCTCTAGCCTCATGAAATTCTTTTTATATAAAAGCTAATAACTTAATTTAAGCAAAACCAATATATTTAGATGCAACTATGCATGAAAATCCCATAATGAATTGAGTATACTAGCATATATCTATATTTTATTGCAGGTTTATTATGAAGTTAACAATATTTAAGCTTTAACAACATAACTGAGTCAATTTTTAGGATTTGAAAAAATAAATTGATAATAAATCAACATAATCAAGCTAGTTAAATAGCTACAACAAATAACTTAGGTTGAATTGGAATTTTGAGGTAATAATTTATTCAGATTATGTTGATATTTATATTAAATATATATTTGAAGTGATTATATATTCATTACTATATAACAATATAGTAATATAAATAAAAATCATTGTATACTCAAAGCACCATACATATCCAATTTGGCAAACATGATCTATTCCATTATCTCTTTGTCTAAAGATTGACACAACATAGTTTAATAACCAGAAATGATAATTAAAAAAAAACCAAAAGAGGCATACAATGTAGATCACAAATGAATATTCCTTTCATTTATTGCTTTATTATTTTATTCTATTTTAAATCTAGCTTTTGATTAAATCCAATGCATAGAAAAATAACAAGCCCCAAATTGACATGTCCAACAACATGCTTAAAACCAACAAAAAGAGTTTAGTGCATTTCTATCAATTATGAGGATGACTTACTTGCTCAATGCTACCATCTATTCTTCTATTGTTCGCCCTCAATTTTCCTTTCTTGTGCATCACCCAACCCTACTCATTTTTTTCCTCATTGACCCCAGCCATGCTTTTAAAATGAAACATGTTCACAATACATATAAATAATATATATGTCATGTCTAGACATGGAGATAAATGTATATTTTTAGTCTATTGAAACTGTAGAGGGGATTTCTAAGTCCATTTAAATATTTGACTAAATTGGAATGCGGTTCCCCTTGAATTGAAACAACTGAGATAAAAGAATCATGATGGTGTTATTCTTGGGTTGATTTTAAAGAAAAGAATAGAACTTGATATGGTAATAATGTTAATGCTATTGGATGAAAAGGCTGCTTTGAGAGGTTTGAACCCTAGACATGGTGATAACAAAGATTGTGTGAAGGCAATAAATAATGCAAAGATCAATAGCATGACATAAAAGAGGTAGCCATAGAGAAGGCTTGGCATGGCACAATTTGGAAGATTTTTCATCCTTAAATATTCTCCATCCCCTACTTTATATGTGCCATGCCAACCAATAATGCCTAACCTAAAATCTATGTGGATTCTCTTTCCACCTTCTTCAACCACTACCAATTCCTACCTACTCCTCACCACATGCATCATCCTAGATCATTGCTAAAATCTGATTTTATTTATTTTTATTTATTTTTTTATATATTTATTACTTTATTTAAAATAAAACATTGCCTATCTTCCTTGGTAAGCACAAAAAGACATTATGACTAAAATAATAAAAAATAAGGTGGTAGACTAGCTAATTTAAAAACATAGAGAAGGCGATAAAAGAAAATAAAAAAAATTACCTTTAATGCAATAGTGTGGCTCTTTAAAGATTCATGGTCCCTACACACAATCTTGAACCACCATTTAATATTAAAATAACACACCAAAAATCCCCATATGAAGATATATACATATTTACATTTATCTTTAATATAATATATATATATATATATATATATATATATATATATATATATATATGTATATTTACATTTATACCAATAAATAAGTATATATTTACGTATACATACATACATAAATACATACATGCATGCATACATACATACATACATATATATAAATTCATAATATAAATATTTATGCATTTATTTTCTATATATATATACATTCAATAGACCAATCATACCAATAAATTAGGGTGAAAAAAATTCATTTGTCAAAAGTTCCTTAGCTCGAGTCAATCACAAAAGAACCATGGATTAGACCAAGATCAGAAAGAACTAAACCAGGGTCACAACTCCACATATGGAACATGAATGGAACATCATCTATAAGTGACATAAAACCTAGAACAGGAAAATAAGACGTGACATGAATCATCTAAGGGATTAAATATAATTATATTGTGATTATCATAGATGTACATGACATTAAATTCATAGATGCATTAGTTTGTGACATAAGATATAAGATTTTGTGGATGATAAAATTATTGAGATAAATACATATAAAAATTATTCAAGGAGATAACCTATTGAAAATGCAAAGTTGAAAATATTTTCCAATCCCTTTCCAGATCATGTGACATAAGAGACTAACACTAAGTTTGAGGTGAATATGACACACAATGCATACATCCTTCTCTAAATTATTATGATTATATGATTGAAGAAGAGTATCATTTGGACAATATTATTGAAAAACATGAAAATATAAAATTACACATACCTAATATCATTTTAGATGACAATAATCTTATTGGTGATTATTATATATGCACCATTATTTGTACACATCTACATTAAATCAAAACTTATACAAATCATCATGATAGATAATGGTTAAAGTGAAAACATTTAAATCATGACACTCCTTACTAATATTATATATACGTAAGGACTTGATGGATTAAAAAAGGTTATTCAAAATATATGATGGAAAGAAACACAACCCCATTATGAGATTATAATACCACTTAAGTTAGGTTCGATAATAGTTTCATTTTATTCTTATTTATACTTAATAAAAAGGCATTTAACATTTATTTAGGATATCCTTGGATAGAAAATATCCATGTAATACCATATTAAATAGATTGATGCATGAAGTATATACATTGTAGTAGAGTGGTTATAATTTTGGGTATATTATATGAAAATCCTTTTCAACTATAGAAATTCCCTTGGAAGCCTACACCACAACCAATTAATTGATCTCCCTAGAATACCAATACTTCAACATTCATTACATTAGATGTATATCCCAATTCAACATGCATTTCTTACTTAGTCATATTCTAAGCTGGTGCTAGAGGTTGCTTCATATGTTTTGGAATGAACATAAGCACACTCTCATGATATACACCATAATCCACATAATAATATAGTTACTATAATTACATAGCATATTTAGGATCATAGCGTCTATATGACCATGATGAATATGTCACATCATCCAATCACTTCTCAAATTCATATATATATATATATATATATATATATATATATATATATATATATATATATATATATATATATATATATATATATATACATATGTTATTATTCACCCATGATATGTAACATTTTCCATTATTTATATAAGTCTTACATGAGAGCATCTAATTTTTGGGATGATTGGGTAGCTTCACATAATTCAAATTCAAAAATTCATAAGCATTCAAAAAATATAAAAAAATATTCAAAAATTAAAAAAACAAGAACTATGCATGACATGTGTTGTTAGTTTACATGATTCATTTATGATTTAACATATAAATGATAGATTATATCTTTAGTTTCTCTATGCACATGCATTTCATGGTATACATGAGTGGGATGAAGGTAATATAAGATATATATGAGAAAAAAAGTATAAATCTAGGATATTCTTACACCTAGAGGCTAACTTTTCACACTAGGGGCATGCCTACACTTTGATCATCTTCATATATTTATAAATGTTACATATTTCCATGACCATTTTAATGACCATATTTAGTTATTTACATGGATTACACATTAATTTATCTTGAATTTACTACTTAAAGTGATATATTCATGGATACTATATTTTACTATATGTGATGATGACATATATTGATTGTGTAGATTAGCCTTTCTTGTTTGATTATTTTGTTCATGATTGATGATATTGTATGTTATATGGTGTGGTCCTTGAGTGTGTATTATATTATTTGAATATTTCTCTATGAATCTAAATGACATTGGGAATTTATTGTGTGACTTCTTTATGTTTGGATCTTTCTCTATGGCTCTATGTGATATTGGGTGTTCATTATGTGAATTATTTATATTTAACTCTTTCTATATGACTCTAAAAGAAATTGGATGTTCATTGTGTGACTCATTTACTTTTTAATCATAATATACATGAAATTAACTCTTCTCTTCATGAAATTAAATATTATATGTGTGGCTCTTACTCTTAGTGACATTGTGTGACTCTTTTTCTATGTGACATTATGTGTTCTCATTTGTGTTTCTCTGATTGCTTAAATTTTTCATGGCCATGACATTACATGCGACTATGTATCTTGATATTGTGATTCATATTACACATTATTCTACTTGTGTGAAATGTAATGGTACATATCATGTATCTTTTGCATGGTTATTACTCAATGCTTCTATGATAATTACTCTAATGACTATTAATACATGTATCATTACTATATATACTTGACACGACACTTGTATTCCTTAGGATACATGTTTCATATAAGTTCAAATAATATAATCTTACTAAGATGACATAATCTAATCATGTTAGAAAATTATTTACATGCTTACACATTTTTATATATAAGATGATGTATATACTCTTTTCTTTTGAAATGATTAATTCATAGATTAAAACCCACAGCTCAAAAAGGGGGCATGCTCATTGGATTGTCTTAGAGACTAACTTCTTCACAAAAAATGTAGACTTTGGGTAAAAATTATTACAATTTTTCTCATATTAGCACAAAAAAACATAGATTATTACATACTATTTCAGACTTTGGGCACAAATTATTATAGTTTTGACATAGATTGGGGGTATTTTGGGGCACATGTAATACATTATATAGGATTATTAGTGATAATTCACATACAATATGATATTATTACACATTACATGATTTATATTACGTAGGTTATCATATTAGGGGAATATATGTGGCATATGTTAAAAGTTTACATATATTATGATATTATTATATAGACTATATGACTTAGATTACATAGGTTATTGGATTTAATGACATGTTATGTCATTATATTACTCAAATTTTATCACATTTAATTTAGATATATATAGTGGTACTTACACATACTCATGTTGAGTCATAAAATATGCCTTTAGTAGATGATTCAAAATTACTCATATACTCGGATTTACATTGAAACTAATTTGAGGTCCCTTAGAAAATTTATAAAAAATAGTATGGTTGAGGTCTTGTATGACTAAATTTATAAGAACTTATCCATATACAATGAGGGTTTTGGAATATTTAGCTCAACCAATGGTTTTAACACTGACATCTCCATGGGATATAATGACCCCATTCTCCAATTTCTCTAGAGGGTAGCTTGGTTCATGTACTTTTAGGTGTATTCATTATTTTTGTTTAAATTAAAATATATTCAATTATTACTTTTAATTTTATATAATAAATAGACACTAATTTCTACATGTTTCATTATAATTTTTACATGGAATAAATTTAATACTCAATGCATATGTGAAGACACCCACTGTGGCTCCACTTAGGCACCAATTTTCCCAATTGAAACTTTTAATCTAGCACATTCATTACTAGAATAAAAGGGGGAAAATATATACTAACATATGGTATTATATATATGATACTATATCATTGTTTCTTATTTCTTGGACATATTCATCCATAATTAAACATATCTAGTTATCAAATCCATCTACCTTAGATGGACATTTTTTTTTACCTTTAATGGATATTTTACAAAATTAAAACTCTTCCTTTGGGCCAGACCATAATTTTCACATGTCAATTTAGAGAGAAATCATCCAAATACAACCATTTATATACATTAATCCTAATCCTATTCCTATCTAGAATTTATCTCGCACTTATCAAGATAACATATATTATTCATCTGTACATTGAGAGAAAATTCCATAAATCTTGAAATTATGAAATATCTCAAAGGATAAAGCCCTAAAAAATGTATAAATACTATTTAAAGGTTAAAATAATAGGTTTTCAAATGTCAAACTCCACACACAAGATTAGACTACATGCTAGTTTAACTCTTGTTGAGTTCACATATAGTTAGCTAGGAGAACTAGTGTGGTTTGAGCCCTCTTTGGAGTATTAGGAAACACTCAACCAATCAATGAGGGGAGGTTGGTTTAGATCAAACCATGTAATAAAATATTTTTTTATGGATGAATAAAGTGTTGAAGGTGAATTTAAGGTTTCAAGGTGAAGGAGGGTGAATCTAAACATGTGCATAGACTTAGACTCTGATATCATATAGAATATATATACAAGTAGGTGAAATAATATATGAAAAAATAATCTAACACTTCTCATAGGGAAAAATATGATATATATCAAATTGATCCACTTACCATAATAATTTTGACATTACCAGATTTATCCCACTAGGTTTAGACAATTAATTTCTAGGTTTGAGCAACTAAAAACCCATTTTCAACTATTTTTGATGATTGTAAAATCTCATAGACCAAATCAAAATATAAATAAGCTAAGTACCCTATCCTTTTGGTCATTTATGTTTATACCAAGTTAAATTAATCAATCATACTCTACTAGTTACATTAAAATTTTCTTAATTTACATGTAGATTTTACACTTTGAATTAGTCTTTAGTTTTATCTTGTTTAGACCACTAAATCCAAACTTAAATAAAAAACTAGTATGTGGGAAGTTATGAGAATGTTAAGTTAATTTATATGCCGAAATAAATGCATTATAAACACATAAAATCTATGCCTTAGTCATATTACATTTTTTTATGTTGAACATAAGTTGATTTTAGGAAGATTTGTCATTTTCATTTTTTAGACAACAAGTCCTTAGTTTGAGAGTGTCCTTGATAGTGTAGAGACCCCACCAAATTTGAGTGTATTTTACCTCTTTGTCAATAATGTAGTCAAAATTTAGTACTATATTTCCAATTTCATTTTTTTGTGTTATTAGTTATTTTTTATTTGATATGTAAAATAAAGCTAGTTTCACAAGGATCTAATAACCAATATTTTGAAAAAAAAGACAAAGTCATGAAACTAAGCCCCTCAAGATTCCAAGTGGAAGACCATTAGTAAAAAATTATAAAAACTAATAAGTATAAATTTCAAAATAACAAATAATAAGTACCCAAGAAATAAATTTAGACATCCTCTAAGATGGATTTCTCTTTTGACATGACTTGTTCATTATCCTTTATCTTTTCCAGTAGCAGATCTTGATTGGTTCTTCTTTAGGTAAATTTAGAAGGGCCTTCTATAATGGCTTATCTTACCTTCAACTAAGGGATTCTAATTTTTATTTTTTCCTTCAAGGAAGTCTAGGTGTCTTCTATGAGATCTTTCCCCATTCCATTATTCTTTTATTTCTATAACTAGGGGGATTTCTTGTCCTTATCCCTATCTAAATCCTATTTGAGATTGACCTTTTTTGCCTTTAGTTTGTTCCAATATTTTATGATGGATGAAATAAACATCGTAATGACTTCCAATTTATCCAAGAAAATACCCAATTTCTTACTCTGATCAAAGTTTTTATCTACCAAACAATTGAGATCCCTAATTCTAGGGCTAACCACTCCTTTTGACAAAATAGTCATGGTTATATATTTCTCAGTTGAGGAGGATTATGAGTACACATAAGGTAATTTAAAGGGAGTTAACCTAGAAAAAGAGGAAAAGGATTTTAGGAGGGTTTAGGCTAGGGATCCTTCCTCATTTCCTGGTAGCCCAGAATCTTACTTAGAAGGGTTGTCAATAGGGTATTCTTGAGAGGGGTGTCTTATGCAAAAGTGTCTTATGATAGGGATTCTTCTGCTAGGGGAATGGTTTTACCATGCATGGTTTTTCCTTTTTGGATTAATAAAAGGATGAAACCTTGGTGTATTATATAATTTTTATCACTGACCTAGAAAGCTAGGGCTATGGCTTCAAGGTATTTAAGGAGGTAGTATGGAAAGTTGATTCTATAACCCTAAAAATTATTAAGAACTAAAAAGTGGTGATAAAATATCAAAGTATATTCAGCTTCCAAGGTCAATTATTTCATGTTTTATAAACATACCTCTAGATACCTATGGGGAAGGTCCTATTGTGGAAAACCCTTCTTATCAGTTTTTAACATGACATCTATCCAAAAAAATTCTATATTAACTCCAACTTATAGGTTTTATCTTAATATGATTTTGATCCTTTGCATGACATCCCACTAGCTTTGTTGAGACTTTCTCTAGATAAAGTGATTTTGAATTCCTTTAACCTCAGTCTTTTTATTCTAAATGAGAATAAAATCCTTAGAGAAAACATCATCATGGCATTTTATTTTCAACATAAATTCATTTAAACCCCCTTTGATTATCTTATTCCATACTTTATTATTACCATGTACCTTAATGTGTGACACAAGTTCCATATGATCATGATTACCACCCATTTGAGATTGAATGTTGCTTCTCATACTCTAAGTATTATAGAGGACAATTTTGGGATTAAAATTCAATGATCAAATTTAAATTCTATTATTAATGTCCTAGGTGAAGGATTTAACTTCCTTAAACACCATTTATAAAATCATGAGGGAGGAAGTTTTACATGCCCTGAGTTGAAATTACCACATGCAATTTATTCATGGTGCATTTAAGACTTATATGCATCATCATTGATAATTATTTTTAAAATTTGGGCCAAGATTGAGCTGGCATCATCATGGCCATTATTTCACTTCTAATAGGCATCATCAATTATGGATTTAATAGTGTGTGAGGGGAAGATTAATAATATGTGTTATTAGTTATTATGTTTAATTATATATATATATATATATATATATATATATATATATATATATATATGTATGTGTGTGTATATATATATATATACACACATACATATATATATATACATACATATATATATATATACACGTACATATATATATATATATACATACATATATATATATACATACATATATATATATATATATATATATATATATATATGTATGTGTGTGTGTGTGTGTGTGTGTGTGTATATATATATATATATATATATATATATATATATATATATATATAATGTTGTAATGATTTCTTGTTTTATTTATAATGTATCTAATGTGTGAAGTCATGTTTCAAGATTATCTTCATCAGGGATGGTGCTATATAAATAAACTTGTAGAGAGAATAAATAAACCTAAAAGGGTAGGCATTCTCTAAAATAATAGAATAAAGAGATTGGGGTTTCCATAATGGTAGTCTTAATGCTAGTGTAATATTCCAATAGTTTAGGGTGGAACTTAAGGTTTCAATTAGTGTGAGATTCTCAAATGAATTCATCTATTTTTATTTTTATTTTAATTATTTGGTTTGTTTATTTGACTCTCCAATTACATTTTTGGTGATAACGCATGGAGAATTTGTGGGTTTTTTGAATTTGGGCCCATAAATGTCTTTCATGTCTTTGTTTTTGAAGTTTCCATTATAGGGCCCATAAATATTCCCTAAAAAAACTAGATAAAACCATGAAAAAATATTTTATGAATGAATAAGAATAAGAATATACAACTTTTACAACCCCTTTAGATTTCATAGGAAAAACTAACATATACATATTTTTTCCTAACTTTGATTACTATTTAGCTAATAAATTATCTCAAAATCTTATCCAAATAAATTCATATGATTCCACTACATCATTAAGTAGTAAACAACATATTCATTAAAAAAGTAATTCTATTAAATTTAATACAATAATAAAATATCAGCAATCTCTTACGATTCATAAGGTACAATAATACACAAATCTCTCAAATATAATATTGATGATCACAACTCAAAATATAACAAGATGTAATATGAATTATACTATAGTGATCGATAAAACATAAATTCTAAAATTCAATAATTATTGTTGAATAATGTAATACAACACTAGATTTATTTATCATGTATAAGAAAGCATAAGTAATTAGTCTAGATCAGTTGTAAGGAAGGACAACATCATCTGGGTACTTTACCTCCAACCAAAAACCAATGGTATCTCACATACATCTCTAATAGGAGTGGACCTTCCCTTCATGAAGGGGTAAATAATGATGATGTAGGCATCTAAAACCATCCCAAAATAATGTCAAACTATAATCACTATTACATGCAACTAGTCATATAGACCACAATTATCCTCTATCTAATATGCCTTCAAACAAACATACAAACAAGAAAATATAATGGATAAACAATGTAAAAAACTATAACATCACTTTAACCAAAAAATTTATAGTATTTAGATTTCAATAATCTAGGTCATTATCCACATAAATTTTACTCTTTGCTTTAACATCTAATCATCAATGAGATTGTTGTTAGATTGATGATGTGTGATAAAATTATACATCTTGCCTATCACACACAATCTTTTAGGCAATAAGAAGTGATCTTACTATGCTTTATCAAATAAATAATGCATTATAAGTTTAATCATATATGACAACAATTTTAAGATCAATCAATCATTTTAAGAAAACTTAATTAACACATCATTTTGATAAAATTATCCACATAGAAGTCAAGACCAAATGATACACAACTATTATATTCCTATCACATAGAAATATATCATACGTTAAAAGTCTTATTCAATAATTTTTATTCATCAATCCTAGTTTCATTATCATGGCATACACATAAAAGTCCTTAAGATGATACAACACTACATAAAACTTTTCTATATAATAACTAGAGGCTCTATTATGACAAGCTACAATATTGTCTAAACATGCATCCAATCTCTTAAAAATTATTAATATCCAATTAACCTTATATGTAAATCATTGAATTAAATCATTAACACTCTCAATTTATGTAGACATCAAAATTCATATGCAAGATAAATAAGGTTTAATTTACAAAAATAGTGGCTTATGGTACTATGCCCTTAATCCAAGAGTATATCACTACTAAAATACATAAATGTTTTCCATTTATAAACCTATAGGTAATCATGCCAACAACCTATATATTTATAAATTGATAAGCGTAAACATAATTTTTAAAGGGTATATTTATCATTGTTAATTTATAAGTTATGGTTACACAACTATAGCACATATTTAGTAATATAATATCTCACTATTAGTTCAGGGATCAAAACTCAACCGATATTCATTATTTATCCCTCTCATGGTTTCATGAGCTAAAGTTTAGGTTCAATTTTATCTGATCAATTTCTTTTCATTTATAATACCATTTCAATATACAATAACACAATTTTACCTCTAATCAAAATTTACTTCATATATCTCATACATACTACTTGAGTAAATACATTAGAAGCCTACTTGCCTACTTTGGGTACATGTTTATATTGGATAATAAAGGAATATTTTATTTTAAATGTTTGCATAATTTTTAGACCCCTAACTTCTAATATTATCCATTAAAAACAACATACATAATCTATAATCATGTCATCCACTTTTTTAAACATGTGGGCAAGACTTGACTCTCACCCCTAGATATATGAGTGTATGACATATAATATTGTTATGAAAAATCACAAATATGTTTTATCAATTTGAAGCTAAATTAAAGATAATTCCTTTTATTCTCCATTTATATCAATTTCCACATAGCCAAGGTTTATTTCATGCTAAAGTATAGATCAAATAACTACAACAACTTAGAGTAAATTCACAGACCCACATTTAAAGGAGAAAATATTTAAGTCTCTAAAATCCTAATTTTACAAAGATGCAACTAAATATTAAGTTACATAAACATGTATTTCCAAAAGTAATGTGAAGTACAACTTGTTTTTGAGCCCAAGATACTTAACACCTCCTAAGTCACTCATGGGATCAAGTGTCCCAAAGGGGAAAGGGGGAGACAACATATGGGATAAAATATCCCCTTGTTAATTTTAGGATTGATGCTGGTTCAATCCAAGGACCAAGAAGGTTAAACTTTGTTACACAAAGATCCATGAATATTAATACCAAGGATTCAAGATATGTTTCATTACACTTGGGGTGGGTTGTTAGCTGAGGGAACTCTTAAGTGTTAATTATTTTTGTGCCACCCTTTAGAGATTTCTAAAATAGGGAAAATGTTTGAGTTTTAAAATAAACATCAAAAGGAGTGTAAATTAGGGTAGTAAAGAGTGTTTTTAAGATTAAAATTTATTAATTATTAAAGAACTAAGCTAAATGCCTTGCCACAATTGTGCCACCATGTGCTAAGCTTCACTAAAGGTTCTAACTTAGTATTGCATAATGGGAAAGGTTTAAGGAAATAGGAGAGGTTGTTTGATTCATAAAACCTTTGCCAAAATCAATATTAAAATGAGACCCATAGTAAATAACACATGGAATATTCAAATATAACCTATAGGTTAACACACAAATTATAAATATTATGGAGCAAATGAATAAGGTTTATAAATGGGTTGAAATAACAAAGCACATTATAACCATTGAATTCATTGAGTGACGGAGCTTAAGTTATATTTTATTATCACTAAAATTCATTAAAAACTGAAAATTATTAATACTTTGACAAATATACCATGTATTGTATAGAAAGCTAAAGATTGCATTCATTAAAAAAAGTTTATTTATAAATATATCAATCATGGCAGACATCTAAAATCCAAAAGGATGAAGGAAGAAGAAGGTGAAATCTTGACTTAATTCTAAAAATGTTTTCGGACTCAAAATGTTGACCCTCAAAATATAATATAATTACATACTTATAGATGAGGATGGGGCTCACCTCTTAGTAGCACAAGATTCCCATCCTGGGCCATGATGGCCATTCTTGGTTATTACAACTATATCAAATTAAAAAAAGGAAAATTACCTTCCAATCAATCCAAAATATCCCTTAGGACCCACCTAACCGATGTGTGGAGGATCTATGGACAAAATACCTCGTAATTACTTGGAATCTACTTCCCTAGCCACTAGCACTACTACCACCAAGTCAAATTATTGATCTAACTTAGACAGATTCATTGGAAGATCCCTAAAAATGTCTTTTGACTGGGCCACCAATATTTGGTAGACTTGGAGTGGGGCCAACATAGCTACTTAGACTTTAGACACTTAAATAATTCTCTTAGTGGATTGGGTTGAGGGTTTGAGCATAGCTTGGGCTCTATTCTTGTTTACACTAGCCACCTTATTCTTCATAACCTAGTCAAAGTGACCTAGGTGGAATCTAAATTTTCCCTTGTTTAGAAAAGTTCTATCCAAGTGGAAAAACATTGAGATATTGACCTTCTTGAAGTAGGTGAATATATTCTTCTTCCCTTCTTCTAGGGGATTTACCATAGTTATTTCTAAGCCTATCCATTCCTCAATTTATACCCTTATGCTCCTAGCATATGTCTAGTACAAGCCCAGGTTTGAAGTGGGCATAAGCTTTATCTCTAGGAACATGCCCTTATTCACTATGAATACAATATTCTTATATTTACTATCTACAAGATAAATCCTTTCTAAATAGGCATGGGTCCTTTGGATATGCATCCCATAGCCTAATTGAGTCTTCACCACTTTTCCCAGTACTAAGAAAAGTTACAAGAGGGCATATTTGACTTGCATAATTAGGCACACATGGAATGATATTTTCACTTATTCTTAAAGGAATAAAACTTACTCCTACATGTCCTCCAATTTATTTGACATGTCATGTGTAGCTTAAAGGACTAAAATTGGGTATTTAGCCACCTTATCCTCTCCTATGGGAGTCCTCACCTTGGTGAGAGAGAACATGTCTTGTTGGGTCTACCAAACCATTAGGTTCCATTCCTATATGAATATTTGATTAAGGATCCTATTAATATTTCCTATGGTGCAATCAAAATCCCACTACACATTTGAGTCACCTTGCATTATCATATTTAGTGCCTAAGACACTGTATCCATACCCAAGGTTAGTGGAGGTGTTTGTGGGGTGAAAAATATAATGGTGATAGGTGGAGGGGGAATGGAGAAATTATAAGTTATTAATGAGTAAATAATTTGAGGTGGAGGAGGCATGGGAGCATAGGGAAGAAAGATAAATAGGGATGCCCAAGGGAACATATACACTTACCATTGTATATGATTCATGTTAAATTTAGGGGATATAAATCTAGGGAGAGGGGAATTTAGTAGAATGGAGGATATTAGGTGATTAAAACTAAATCCTTAGGTATCCAAGATGAGGGAGAAAGGAGGCTAGGAAATGACATGGGGAGCCACTTGGGGTGGTGTAGGAAGAGCAGTGGAAACCTATGGAGGAGGTTGAGTGGGAGAAATAAATATCTAAATGGAAGGTCAAGGATGTAATACCTTTTATTTCTTCCTTGGCCTTTTGTTTGGGTCAAATTTAGTTGATGGAGTAGAGGTGGTAAAATCCACAAAGGATGATTGAGGGAGATGCTAAACCACAAAGGGCATCAATGGAATAGTCTAAGATACTTGAGATATGAAAATGGGTTCACATATTATAGGATCCATGACTACACTAGATAGAGGTAGGGAAGCTAGGGGAATTTGGATCTATATAATGATAATTGAGAGAATTAGGGAGTTCTCATGTTGTGAAATAGATAAGCTATATGGGAAAGAGGAGGTGATGGTATTGGGTAGGACCAAACCTTGAGGTACTTTAGGGAATTATAAAGGTGAAATGGGGAACAAGGTAGGCATCACCTGAGTGGATGGTATTGGAGTTAGGAAACCAAGTGGTACCATGAGAGGCTATTTGAGAGTGGAAGGAGTGAGGGAAGGGACTTATGTTGGTATTGATAGCTATTTTTAACATAGACTAGTCTCTAGGTTAGTTTTGATATCAAACCTTAAGGCCTACACAAACTAAGGTCAATTTAACAAAATTTAATCCACTTAGGCTAGGGTTACATGGGTTTAAACCTATTAGGTCTAAGTTAATTGAACCAGAGGAGGTAGTGGAGGAACTAAGGTTTGAGGTGTATAAGGATTTAATGGATGAGGTGTAGGAGGAGCTCTCAGGGGAGAATCTACCAAGACTCCTTGTAAAATTATTTTAGAGAGCTATGGGGGAATTGACTCAACATCATTTGCATGATGAGCCATCATAGAAGGGATAATAAATGGAAAAGTATTAACCTTCTTCCCTTTATTATTCCTATGGGACTCAATTTGAGTGATGACCTCTTACTCATTGGATGGATTCAAATATATATCATCATCATCATTAGGTTGGTGTCTATAGTTTAGGTTGAGATGGATCAAGTATTTGTCTAAATGGGCCCTAATGATGATATGAGGGTCCTAATATTAGTGCTTATCTCTTCTTATGGCCAAATAATCCCTCATATCCACCACCTTTTATAATGGAGGGAAGGCCTTATACACATGATTCCTGATAGTGATCAGGAGGGGTGGGTAGGCCTTTTGCTAATGATCAATGTAATACTCAAATATACCCTCCACCAATTGATACATAATTTATTACTTTTTTAGGTATTTTAAGACTTGGTAGGGTAAGCAGAGGGGATTTTTGAGAATGTTGTCTACTCAAATGATAATATCATGCTGATAGTACCATTATTCACTAATAGAGGTGAGGGAGTCCCTAATTTATTTTAACAAATGAGGCATGGGTGCCTTGTTAATGGTTTTTTAAACCACCAAGTATAGTGATTAAAAAATATCCATAATGTTATTGTAATAATAGTAGACATATAAATTATATAAGACTACATAGACCATTGAGCCTCTAGGAATCTATAAAAGAAAGGTAGATGGCATGAAGGTAAGTGTCCCATGGATTACATCTAATATGAAGCTCATCATTTATAAATCACTATCTCCCAAGTCATCACTATGACCTTAATCATGTTAAATTTAATCACCCCTCTTAGGTCAAAGACCTACTCACCTTGAAGAATTATGCAGAGTAGGGGAATCCAAAGTATGTTGACATGTAGGTAGTCACTATCCCCATACAGTCAATTGAGTAGGATCATTCTAGCATGGATTCCTTCCATGAAACTGTGGATAGTATATGTGTTCACATATATTTTGTTAACCTACCATGCATTGGGGTTCTTGGCCTAGTCTTTTAGTACATCACAGATTTAGCGGGAGCTCATCTATGTGGTCATGATGGTCTAATCATAGGACAAGGTGCATTTAAGGAGGTTTTAGTAAACTTTGAAGGCTACTCATGAGATGTCGATGATATGATGATAGTTGTTTATAGATTAGACCATGTCATGGATGCCATTTTTCATCCACTTTGATGTGCATAATAACTTATCAAAAAATTCAAAATAGGGGGAAAATTTATCTTAGCTATGGCTCTATGTATCCCACACTTGCTATAAGCCTGAAAGACATCTTCAAATTTAGCCTCATCCTCATCATCACTGCTAGATGACTTGGGTACCAGATCAATAACCTTAAGGATTTCATTTTAGTACTTGACATGCATCAAACCATATAAGAATTAGGTGTCTCAATATTCTACCTCTGTTTTGGGGTTTGAGGATGAGGTAACCATTGTAGTTGGGAGGGATCTTAGTTGCAAATAAAATTGAGTAAAGGGGGAACACATAAAGGGCACTAGTTTAAGCATAAATATATGAGTGGGTTATTGGAAATTGGGAGTAATAAAGGTTAATGATCTCATATCGAGGCACTTAGAGGCATACACATATATCTCCCACTTTAATGGAATTTGGTGACTCACTTGGTGTGAATTAAAATTTGAGTTGGTAGATTGACCCTCAATTTTTTTCTTAATTGGGAATTAAACTCAAAGATCTAAAATATAAGTCACCTTCTATATTTGGTGATTGTAACATGACATTTAAACTACACAATAAAGGCCCATATTCCCATTTAATTGATTCCTAAATCATGGTAGGTACATGACCATATTATCTCTAAGGCTTTGTAGGTAGTTGTTGATTTATACCATGTATCTTATGCTCATTAGTTCATGTTACAATGGTTGGCACCTAGGTGTAGCCTAGTTCCTATACTTTATATACTTGGGAGAAAGAAGATGCCATAACAAATGTGTGGCATATTATGTTTAGCCATTTGACTCTAATTATACTTCATTTTGACCATATCAAGGCCATTTTAGATTTTTATTGCTATTTTCATATAGAAATGCCACGTGACCTGATGTGATAATTCAAGCTCTCCTAGACCCTAACACTAAGACATTGATAAGCTAGACAACATGTTACATGTAACTTATCATTTAGTTGGGCTTTCTTAGGTTTTGACATCTTTTTCAAGTTTGAGAAATTGGCACATCTAATATGGGGGCACCTTCATTGGTTGGATCCCAATAACTTTGACTCCTAGGATGTGTGGAGTATTTTCATTCATCCAAGCTCTCTTGGGATTTGAAATCTCTCTCAATACTAATAAACTAACCATTCTAACATTAGGGAATTTTGATTGGTTAGGTTCCAACATGTTTTGACCATGGGATGCATGACACTTTTTTATTATTTCAAGCTCACTTGAGCTCTGACATATCTATCAAGATTAAGAGACTAACACTTATAACACTAAGGTGGCTTTGTTAGTTCCCAAAATTACATTAAAGCAATTGAGCCCTTGTCAAGTGAAAATGCCTAAGTTAAGATTGAGTCTAGTATAGATGACTAAGTCCTTAGCCTAATTTTTGTCTTCAAATGTTCACTCAAAGGTGAAGTTTTATGTTGAATTAGATAAGTGTTGATTCGGTATTTAATTAAGATATGTTGAATGTCTATATCCTTTAGGCATTTTAACAACATAAAATGCCTAAGAAAATTATACGTTTCAATCCAAAGTGTTTTGCATAAAGGTTAAAGACTTAGTTGTTTCATACTTTTTGTTTGAAGAAACTTTTTTTTAGGTCCATTTGTTTCAAACTTTTTGTACATGACAAAAAGTTTGAAGGGTAATTTTATTTTAGGAATTTTGCCCATGGAAAAAAGCCTAATAAAAGTCCATTTTCTTTGGCAAAAGTGTAAAGTCATTTTCTTTGTAAAAAGTGTAAAGTCCAATTTATTTGACAAAAGTGTAAAGTCATTTTCTTTAAGAAAAGTGCAAAGGTCAATTTATTTAGGGATTTTTTTTATTAAAAATGTCCAAACTAATTGTCCTGACAAAGATAAAGATGCTGAAGATCAAATTTCTATGGGAGAAGTGTCTGAGAGAGTCAAATGCTTTGGGAAATTATCCTAGACAAAATATCCAAAATAATTGTCCTGATAAATAGAGGGCCCAAGAGAAAAATTGACAAAAATAAAGAGGCATACAATAATTCATATGGCATAAAAAGCCCACCACAATTCTATCGAAGACCAAAATGCTGAAGATAAGAATGCTAAGGATAAAATGTCCAAAAAAATTCTTTTGAAGGTAAATTTACTACCAAGAAAAAAATGCCAAAGATAGAAATATTGAAGACAAAAAATCTAATGACAAAGGTCTCAAAAGACAAAGCCATGAAACAAATTCCCCAAGCTATAAAATTGGTAATTTTCCTTTTTTATTTTGATCTAATCATAACAAAGTTGGTATATCATGATCAAATAGTATGCATAGATGTAGAAGAAAATAATCCAACAACATGTAGGGGTTAATAAAGTCAAAGGAACCTCTAGAAGACATGTGTTGAACTCACAATGAGTGAAACCAATAGTGTGACAACCATGTGAATGTCTTTTGATGGTTGTATGGATGTCAAATTTAAGATCTAATGGATACTTCCATTTATGGATTAAATTTTATGGTCATGAAAATGCTAAAGATGTTCACATAGATGTCAAATGATGGGCACATGGATGTAAAATTTAAGTCATAAAAGGAAATTATTCATTGGAGATTAAATTTGATGGTCACATGAATGTCATTAATGGCTACATAGACATCAAATGATGGTCACATGAACATCAAATTTAATCCATAGTGGATAACCAATTGTATTTGATCCATGGTAAAAGGGATCAAGGTTCCACATTTTATCATGCTTCAAGATTAGTGAAATGAGTGAGAGATTATTTTTCAAAGGACTCAGGCTAAATGAAGAGCTTCCACATGGTTGAAGGGTGATATCCCAATAGAGATCGATTGTGTAGAGCATAAAAGCCCATAAATCATCTAGGTAGAATGATTTTGATGGTGTTGGTGGAGATATAATGGCTCATAATAAATTCCATTACTAAATGGATGTTTAGAGCCCATAGATATACCAGGTGGAACACTATCATTCATCATGACAACAAGGATCTAGTAGTACAAGTCCTAGGTGGAATTTTCAAAGATATGGACCCAATAATGTGTTGACACATGTCTTATAGGAAATGATCACATGTAAAGTTAATGAAAAAAGTGACATAGTGATTCCACATAGGCATACACTTCATGATCAAATATCTTGTGTAAAATGAATTTGTGGATCTTTCACCGTTAATAATATATTGACTAGGAAAATTGTAGATGAGTCATGGTAGCTGTGCAAGAAGTCTAGGGGTTGAAAATAAATTACAAATTTTATCAAAGATCCATGTATATTTATCTATAAGTTCATGGTTTAGCTCCCAAGGATGTTATAAAAGGCATAGAGGTTGAACATTTAGATATCACTATTTTTTTATAAGTACTGTTGTCTCCAAATCTTGCACCCTAGAAGAGGTTTGTTCAGGCCTCCTCCAGATTTAGGAAATGTTGGGACATTTCTAGGCCTATCGGTGTGCCTATAAGTGGAAATAAACCTCTAGGTTGAAAGGGATAGCTCCATGTATTAGCTTTTTTAGAAATAAAACTATTGAACCAGTTTGTATGAGTGAAAAGAGTTAGAAGTTTGCATAAATGAAAAGCCTAGTCTAAGATGGTGATACACCAAGAATTAGTATCCACATGTATGCCCTATACTTATGCACAATATAGTAGAATATAGTTTATAAATCAAGCTTTATAAGATTCCAACATAATTATTTCAATGTAGAGACAAAATGAATGAGATCATAAAAGGTAAATAATTGGAAAAGACAACCTGTATAGTCTAGAAAAAAGGTTACACATGTGCAAAATCTCATACAACTAGAATGCACTCTACATGACCTATTGGATCAACTCTTTGTTCAAAAACATTAAGGATAGATAAAATAAGGGTAAAACATCACTTGTTATCACTCTGTGTCTCTTGCATGCCCAAGAAAATGTCTAGAACTTAGAAATAAAATAGACTTATGCTTCTTTGCTCAAATGCAAGAAAATGGTAAAACATTCCAATAGGGCTTCACCATACTATCTGTGGATGATAAAACAAGAGCCCAAGGGCCCTATTTATATAAAAAGAGGGAGAGAAGAGAGAGCTCTTGGGTGACAAAATAAAATCATCTAAAATGGTTTTCAATCACTATCCTGGTGAAATTGATTCCAACTATTCTCTCATTTAGTTGGAGTTTGTCCTTCTCTTTGATTCACCCTCTTGAAATGACTAGGATCACTACAAAATCAATGGTGAGATGACCATCTATAATAAATGGCTCAGGTCACTAATGCAAACCTTAAATTCTTCTTGAAAGCTCCCATGTTTTACACTACAGACCCATTCAAGCTTTTCAAGCGACTTTACTTCTACTTGCTTCTTCAGGTTCTTCATGAAAATAGTTGAACAAATTGTAATGAGGTGAAATTTGGTCAACATTCTTGGTGATTTTGAGGGGGGGCATGCCTTCTATGTCAAAAAAAAGTCACCTAAATCCTTCCATTGGGCATGGAGTCATGAATATAGGCACTTTAAAGAGAATTGAACAAGCTTTAGTTCAAAATAACACTAGCTAGGTTAATTACACACAAAAGCCAAAGATGCACACCAAACAAAGGGAAGAAAAACACACTTATGCTACAAATCACTTAGGGAAAGTAAAAATAATAAAATAAACACACCAAAGTAAATTATATACAAGACATGGCCAACAAGGGTCAAAATCAAGGCTTCAGATAGATTCCATTCACTAGAATAAGTAACTCTTCTCCATCCATTTTGGATAGCTGAAAGGAGTTTCTTTGCTTGCACTTGCTGATGATAAATGGACCACTCCACAAGATATCAAAATTTGTATGTTTTCTTGGTTTTTCTCTATCTTCATCCCATTTTAAGACCAAGTCACCTTCTTTGAACACTCTTTCCCTTTTGTCAAAGGATTTCTTCATGAGGATTTGATGGTGTTCCAAAACTTTGTGTGCATCATCTCTTGCTTCCTATAGCTACATTAATTATATCAATATGACCTCTGTGGGAGTGTTTTCAAGTAATTCCAACTATTGTGCATGTTCTAAGGGATGGATATCTTATGATATGGATAGCCTAGCTTCACTCACATAGACAATTACAAAGGGAGAATTACCAATTGATTTCTTGGGAGTGATTCTATCTGTCCATAAGGATGTCTTTAAATTACTATGCCATGCTCTTTGATTGGTTTCTAACATCATTTTTATGATCTTGATGAGGTTCTTATTGGTATACTCATCCAATCCATTACCTTGAGGGTAGTAGTTAGATTAAGTACTCAAATGAAATCCAATTTTTTTTGCATAATGAAAATTTTTAGCACTTATGAAAGAAATTGCATTATCTGAGATGATGACATGAGGAGCTCCAAACCTTGTTATATTGCTATCATAGAAATCCAATATGGAATTTTCATTTTCTTCCTTTAAATAAATATCCTCTACCCATCTTATGAAGTAGTTTTTAGTAGTTAATATCCATTTGTGTCTAGTACTTGATGGAGGGTTGATCATGCCAATGAAGTCAAGGCCCCATTACATGAAAGGCTGGTCCACTTGGATATGATTCAATGGAAGTAAAATAATATTTTGTTTCCCAACAAATAAATCTCATTGAGGACAAACCTTATCCCAATGATAATAGTCCTTAAAAAGACTAGGACAATAGTAACTAGCTCTCATTATTTTTTAGTTGTTGTTTTAGGAGAGAAGTGACCACCATCTACACCATTATATAACTTTTCTAGTAGCATATCAAATTGGTCATTTTAATGCATCTTAAAAACACATTTATCACATCATTATTAAAGAGAATTCCATCCAAAAGACAATAAGGAATAGATTACAAACTAAAATACCTTCTTTGAGATTTGTTCAAGCCATTGGGACACTCACCATTTTGAAGAAAACCAATGATGTCTTGTGTCTAACTTGGATTATGTATTTGATCAGCTAACTAGTCTTGAACTTGATTCACCAAGGCTTGCTCTTTGTCTCTTGAGGAAAGGCTAAGCTAACTAGCATAGTAAGTGCTCACATAAACCTCTTCCTCTTACTAGGCTGGTTACCTTGATGTCAATGTCATATTCCATCACCTTCATGATCCATCCAGCTCTCTTCTCATTGAGATCCCTGCTTAAGAAAAACTTGTTGGTGCTAGGATGGGAGACCATGACATGGATCCTATTGTTAGAAACCATATGTCTAAATTTTTTCAAGCCTCTAATGATGGTTAAATATTATTTCTCAACAAAATAATATCTCACTTTGTAGTCTTCTAAGCCTTGGTTGAAGAAAGCAATTGGCTGCTCAACATCCTCATCATTCTTTTACATAAACATGGATGAGATTGTGTCCAAGTTAGAAAAAGTATAAAGAGTGAAACATTATTCAAAATTTGTATTTAAGAGAGTGAGAGATGCTACAATTTCTTACTTGATTGCCTCAAATTTTCCTTTACCATCCTTTGTCTAAGTAAAAACATGGTTCTGTTTTAGCATGGTTGTGATAAGATTTACCATAGTTGTAAATTTTGGGATAAACCTCCTTACAAAGTTTATTTTTCTCAAAAAAATTTACATCCCTTTATTGTGTTGAGGAAAATACAAGCCTATAATAGATTCAATCCTTTTGGGGTCAATAGATAAGCCTTCTTTTGAAACAACATGACCCAAAAGCTTGCCTTCATAGACAACAAAGATGCACTTCTTTGGATTGAGGGATATGCTGTACTCTCTACACTTCTCAAACAATTTCCTTAGATATCCCATATTATTAGTAGCATCCTTTGAAAAAATGGTTATATCATCAAGGTAAATAAGCAAAAATTTATTGATCAAACCTTTGAAAGTCATGTCCATTACCTTTTGAAATGTTGCTCTGACATTGGATAAACCAAATGGCATCTTATTTTAGGCAAAGTTTCCCCACTTGGTGGTGAAGACTATTTTTAATTGATCCTCTTCATTTACCAATATTTGATTATAACCTGAATAACCATCAAGAAGTGAGAAATGTTGAGAAATTGAAACAACTTACAAAATTCATTCCATGGAAGAGAGTGGGTGATAATCCTTGAGAAACACTTTGTTTAGATTATGAAAATCCACATAAAGTCTAATTTCTCCATTCTTATTTCAAACTAGCACAAGGTTGGCTACCCAAGTTTAGTGATTGATAGGAAAGATAATCTTAGACTCAATCAATTTGGTTAACTCTTTCTTCATGAGTTATTCTACCTTGGGGTTGATAGGCCTTTGATTTTGTTTTACCAGTTTAGCTCCATGCTCCAACTCAATAGTGTGATGAGCTAGACTTGGTTCGAAGCCATTAAAATATTTGTAGTCCTAGGAAAAGATGTTATGAAACTCTTTGCATAATGCAATAAACACTTGTTTTTTCAGTTGAGAATAAGCCTTGCCAATCTTCAAAAGTTTATCCTTCAAAATTATAACTCTCTCATAATTATCTTATTTTGTTGACATGCTCATTATTTGGTCTTTCTTTTGATAATCCTCATTGAATACACTCTATAAGGTAATAAACCCCTTGGATATTTTTTTTGTCTTCAAGTGTATAATCTGCTCTTCATAATGATCATGCAACTTCTTTTAATTTCTTGAAGAGAAGCCTGCCTCATTTTTTAAGAAGTGTGCAATGTGTTCATCAATTTCAAACACTTGACATGACACTTAATTATTTAAAATGGAAGGTATCACAATGATCTTGATATGAGATTGATCTTTCTCTTATTCAATGTCAACAACTAAGTCAAAATGTGCTCCTATTGCAGTTAGTCTATCATCATGCTTGTTCAAGTCTCTTAGTGTGGGCCAGATGTTGAAGGCATCAAAATCCTCAAGTAAATCACACACCCTATTCTTGTAGGAATTGAGCAAGGGGTTATTGGTTTTAGCTTGAATTCTCACTTGATGAATGACTAGCTCACTATCTCTATAGAATTTCAAAATATTGATTCATCTCCTCTTTGCCCATTGGAGACCATGAACTAAGCCTTCATATTCTACCACATTACAATTACAACTAAAATGAAACCTATAAGAAGAGTAGCAATTATTATTTGATGGGGAAACCAACATGACACTAGTTCATGCACCTACTTTGCTCTTTAAACCATCAAAGAACATTTCCCATATGTCATCAAGTTCATGATCTTCATTGGTGAGTGAAGGAATTGGGACATTTTTTTCATGCATGCAGTAAACTCCCAAATCAAATTCCTTAATGAAAGTGTAAGTATCAAGGCCATGTGTTTCAATGTTGTACTTTTCAAGATATCAGTTGGAAATTCCTTTAAGAGAAAAAGATGTTTCACTATTCAGGACTGCCTCTTCCTTCTTGTTGATTAGATAGTTTTGATTTATCATTGTCTCCAAGTATGGCTCAATATGGAACCTTGCTAAGGGCTGAGTCCTTATGGTTACCTTGGTTACATACCTTGTCTTGAAACCTAGAAAGGACCAATCAGTAGAAAGGTATCCTCCTATCTTGGCTATAAAGTCCCTAGACAAGCATATAGCAAAGTGTGATGGAAGGTCCACCACTACAATTTCTTGCATGATAGGGAAGCTTGGGCAGCCATGTAAATTTTTTTTTAGACCTTTGACCAATCCTACCATCTTGGTTGGAGTTCCATCCAGTTGTAACACACCTTTACTATGTGGCTCATAGTTTAAACTTGGGTTATCAGCCACTACTTTAGGTATAACAATAATGCTTGCTCCACTATCCACAATACAATTGTGGACCAACTTATCTCCTATAATGAGTGTGAGGGAGAAGGGTGGATGATTTTTAGATTTAGTGGAAGGATCCAAAAGATGATTTGGAGAATTTTTGAGAGCCACACTAAGATGCCTTAAAGATTGAGGAGCCACCTACATGCTTGCTAACTACTCTTACAAAATCTCTTTTTGACCAATTATATGTAGAACCTCCCAAAGGAATATGCTTATCTTAGTGCTCTTTAATGAGTCCACAATATTTAGAGATGGAGTATTCACTTTCTCCTACATTTTTTATGGTAATAAAGGAACTATATCCTATTGTGTTGAAATCTTGGTAGCTTCATTTACATTCTAATTCTGTTGAGGAACATGGCTTGTAGAAGGTGAAAAAATTTGATTGGCATTTTGTGGCCTTAGAGAGGCATCACTTGCAAATATTCATGGTTCTTGGCCTTCTCCCAAGGCTCTCTTATTTGACCTTGTATTAGCTACAATTTACATGCCTTGAGTCAACACAAAATCATCCTTTTCTTGAAAGTTCGTCATCCCCACACTTCAGATGCTGCCTTCTTCGTGAATATCCCTTTGGCTAGGATATGCTTCTTCTACTATCATTTAAGGAGTAGCTTATTCTTATGTAGTAAAAACATAGATGGTTCCTCCATCATCATGTGCAAACTAACCTTGAGGCTACCCCCATTGGTCCACATGATCTTCTCCTTACACTAGAATTGCATGAAATAAAATAACAGCCTTTACAGGAAGAATAGAATTTGGATTATATGCATTGGGATGCCTGTTGTAACCTTGTTGATTTTTTCCTTTCCCTTGATAATTGTATTAGGATGGAGATATATATCCTTGTTGAGGATAGTATTGTACATTAATAGAAGCACTTGCCTAATATTTAGCTTGCTTGAGCTGAGCTCTCAATGATGTAATTTCTTCATCCTTACCCATAATGTTATTCACCTTCTTGGGAAAGGCTCATGGATTCACATTGGCATTGGGAACCTGAGACATGATTTGAGCTTCAACCAAATTATGGGACAACAAAGGCATGAAAAATCTTGGAGGGAGTCTTCTAGCCTGATTCAAGTTATTCTGAGCCTCAATTGCTAGCTCATATGCACCTAAAAGAGTGAATCCTCCCATTGACTACAACATAATAGCAACATCAGTACCAATCCCTTTGAGGTAAGTTGGGAACACAAAGCTAAGAGGGGGTCTCATGATTGGTGGCAGCCTACACCATGTTCTTTGAAATATCTCATTGAAATCTCCTATTGGTTTATTTGGACCTCTTAATATTACATTCAAATGATGTATTAGGTAAGCATGATCACTCTTATTTTCAAATATTTTCACCAATAGGTCTCCAAAACCATACCAACTTGTAATGTATCCCCTTTCCAATGTTCTATACCATTCAAGTGCTTTGCCTTTTAAAGACATAACAAGTAGCCTAATGGTTATGTTGGCCCTAGTAACATTATGAAAATTGTATAAATTAGAGATGTCTCTAATATGTTCAAATGGGGTAATAAGACCCTCTCCATTAAAACTAGGAAGATTTTTGGTAGTATTTGGAGAGATGGGGTATATTCAAGAAGCTTTATTGGGTTTTGGGTATTAAAAATAGTGAAAGGTTGATGTCTATCTATCTCTCCCATTTCTCCCATTTCTCTTCTTCCCCTATGATCCTCTATTTCTTCTTCTTATTCAACTTCCTCCTCTCCTTGAAATTCTTCAACCTCTTCTGCTTCTTCCCCAAAACCTCCTTGCCAAGGATTTAATAGGGCTATGAGTGGTTTAGGTCATTTTTCTTTAGGAAAATATTTAACTGAAGGGGCTTGGTTATAAAATCTTAAGGACCTTGTGAGGACCATGTAGGATAATATATAAAACTTGGTCTAGAACTAGGGATTCACACCCTTTTGGAGTCACCAAATGATGGGTTAGGGGTATTTATACTACTTAGGCCTCTCAAGACCAGCATTAACCTTGAATTAACAATAATTTAGGTCCCACCAAGCATGCCAAAACTATTATCACCAAATATTGCACCCTAGAAGATGGCTATTTAATCCTCCTCCAAATTTGGGCAATGTTGGGACATTTCCAAGCCTATGGGTGTGCCTATAAGTGAAAATGATCCTCTAGGTTGAAAGGGATAGCTCCCTATATTATATTTTTGTGAAATAAAATTGTTGAATTAGTTTATATGAGTGAAAAGAGTCAAAAGTTTGCATAAATGAAAAACCTAGTCTAATATGGTGATGCACCAAGAATTAGTATCCACATGTATGCCCTATATTTATGCATAATACAACAAAATATAGTCTACATCTTAAGCTCTAAAATATTCAAACATAAGTATTTCAATGTAGAGACAAAATGAATGAGATCACATAAGGTAAATAACTAGAAAAGATAACCTGTATAGTCTAGAAAAAAGGTTACACATGTGCAAAATCTCATATAGCTATAATGCACTCTACATGACTTGTTGGATCAACTCTTTGCTCAAAAGCATGAAGGATAGAGAATAGAAGGGTAAAACATCACTTGATATCACTTTGTGTCTCTTACATGCCTAGACAAATGTCTAGAACTTAGAAAGAAAACAAACTTATGCTTATTTTCTCAAAGGCAAGAAAATGGCAAAACATTCCAATAAGATTTCACTGTACTATCTATGGATGATAAAACAAGAGCCCAAGAGTCCTATTTATATAAAAAGAGGGAGAGAAGAGAGAGAGATATTGGGTACCAAAATAGAAGCCTCCAAAATGGTTTGCAGTGACCATCATGATGAAATCAATTCTAGTTTTTCTCTCCTTCAGTTGGAGTTTGTCCTTCTCTTTGATTCACCCTCTTGAAATGACCAAGATCACTGTAAAATCAATGGTGAGATGCCAATCCATAATAAATGGCTTAGATCACTGTTGTAAACCTTAGATTCTTCCTGAGAGCTCTTGTCTTTTGTACTATAGACCCATTTAGGTTTTCCAACTGACTTTACTTCTACTTACTTCTTTGGGTTCTTCATGAAAATGGTTGAACAAATTATACTAATGTGAAATTGGGTCAACAGGTACATTTGAAGTTTAAGATTTGTGGATGGAATGTGTATTTTTATAGTCAGTAGTATAGATAGAAACTTTTCGAGAAAATGGAATAATGATGAATCACTTAAAACCTATTGACATTATTGATATGCTTTTGGCATACTAATATGAAGGATCTTATGTTCATAAAATTGATGACCTCTTTGCAGATCTCGGGTAAAGCCTATATGAGAAGGGAAGTTATAAGAATGAAAAGTCTATGTTCAGTTGATTATAATTTAAAATGGCTTTACTAACCCCTTTTGTGCTCATTTGAGAGTTATCTAAGGGAGATTATTAGGGGGACTATAAGTTATAATTACATAAATTGTAAATTGCCAAGTGGGGTCAAAATTTCCCCAATAAGTCAAAAGTGAAATAATGCATTTATGCATTAAAAAAGGAAATAAGGGGGGAACCTTGGAAAGGCAAATTTTAAAGAAGAAAAGATACAAGTTGCAAAATATGAAAAGGTAGGTTGGAGCCAAAAGGGTAAAAAAGTAAAATGACCCAAGTCTCTTGTATTTTTCATTGTTTTGCTTGTCTAAGTTCCTCCATAAGTGAGATATTGTAGGTTTTTAAGTCTAATTTGGGCCACTCTAAATAATATCATTCAAAGGGCCATGTATCTAGAATATTCCTAGTGAATCATGGTAAAATTAGGTTGTTCGATAGAATGAATGATAGGGAAAGCATCTGTTCAGAAGTTTTTAGCTGTGCAAGCAAGTGGTTGAGAGAATCCCTAGGCAATTACACATAATGACAAAGTTAGTTCAGCTCTCTACCATAAATAGTATCCTTCCATCTCATGTGAAAGGCATTTCCTGCTATAAAATCAAAATGTGTGCTCCAAATGTTCATCATTCCTCAAAGAGGTAGTTAGAGTTATGATTTTTCTTGTAAATGGATGAAGATTTTAGGCATGTAAAGGGAATAGTTTCCAACTGGAAGCATCTTGGTAGACTTGAAAGCTTGTTTTACAATTTTCAAAGTTGTGACCCATTCCCAAATTTGAAAGTGTATAAATAGGGGGTTTATCCTCTATTAAAGGTTGTTATTGGTCATTATTTTAAGTGTCTATTTTCTCTAAGTCTAGGTTCTACAAAAAAAATTTGGGATCAATTACTATGTGTAGATTTAATCTCCCTTACTAAGGTGGTTGTATCTATACAACCATTAGCAAGATTTGAGAGCATGTTTATGTATCCCTTGTCAAAAGAGTAATTTCACCATGCTTGTCCCCATGGAAGCATTTTGAAATATTGATGTGTGCAATATTATTTTCAAGTTAATGAAAATGCTTGTGGTTCTTTGTTGTTTCCTATAGATGAAGTGTAGTGACATGTTTTTCAAGAATTGCTAATTGGAAATTTGGGTTTGTGCTTATTATTGGTTGTTATTTTAAGCATAGATTTAAATTATATACTCTTACTGCATTACTTTAGGATTGGTTGTTGAATAAATTATTAGGGAACCCTGGCTTTATGGATTTGATAGGGAAAAACATTTGAAAGATTAGTTTTAGTGTATGATCTAGTCTCTCAGGGATCATTTGGTATTTAACATTATCTTGCATTTGAAGTTTTTTTTCATCTTTGCTAAGGAATATTGTCATGAAATACTACAAGATACCCTACTGTTTGATAACCACCAGTACACCACCCTCCTTTTAAATCATCTAAATTCTCCTACCCTATCTTACCTTGCAAATAATACACCCTTTGCATACTATAAGTGTTATTTGCCTTGAAAATGCATAAGATCTTGTATATTTGAAATGTGTTTGTAGTTTGTGTTTTAAATTCTAATATTGTAGTCTTTTATTTGACCCCTATTATTAAAGATTCTATAGAATGAATATTGTAGTCTCTTTCCCATCTATCTTTAGTAGCTTGTATATGACTTAGAGCATTTGGGCATTTCATGTGATAACCCTTCATGGGTGAAGTGTGAAAACTTGGTTATACCCTATTCATATTTATTCCTTGTGCTAAAAAGTCCCATGGATGTTGAATTGTAGAGTCTCTCTATGTGAGCAAGCTACCCCATAGGTCCTCTCACCTTAGTTCAGACATAACCAAAAGTAGTAGGGAGATAACCATACCCTTTTTAGGTTCCTCTTAGTCATTTTATGTATTCAGTCTAATATTGATGCCAAACCCTTCCCCAACTACAATGACATACTATCAAGTTTTTCATCATTGCTTGCCACTTTTTCTCAAGTGTGCAATGTTGAGTGTATGAGGTGTACAATTAGGAACCAACATGATTAATTGGTTAAATTTGGCCATATTATGAATTAAATCACAAAAATACATGTGGTTCCTTTTCATGACATTGATTTTATTACACAAAACCATGAAAAAGAGAGTAATCAAAATGAAAAGGAATGTGATAAAATAATGCTTACCTGGTAGCCAAATGGATTCCATAAGGTGCCACATAGGAGTATAAGAGTTTGACCATATAGGAGATTAACTCTAGGGAAGTTATAATAAAAAAACCTATAGAAGAGTTAGTGCATTAAATATTCTAAGTAAAAGAGCATTTGGTTTATTTTCAAATACTTAGTAGGATTCAACGGTGTTAACTTTTAGGAGGTCACATGGGCCACCAACATGGATCAATCAATAATTAAAAACAAACCATATGCTCAAGGAGACTAGGATGAACTAAGAATTTGAAGACTCTCTCTTGATGAATTTGGTTGGAGTAAGATAGAAGGCCCAAGAACTCATAATTTTTAATTAAAAGAGAGGTCCCCTATTTTCAAAAAAGGGGGTGTGTTAACCATAGTAAATGGTGACTTCTATGGGGAAAGTGGTGTTTAAGCTCTTAGAAATGAAGCCACTAACCTCCATTCCTACATAAGACACAAAATTTAAAGAAATATTTATACATATCAAAAAAAGAAGGCACTAAAGTCATGTATATTAAGTGACATGCTAAGCCTTATTATTAGAGAAAACCATTAGTGTGTGTGAGGTGAAACTTATCCAACTGATATAGTTTTAGGTCTCACTCAAATAAGTCCATGTCAATTTGGGCATTAAATCTATCAAAGGGGGGCATTATTGGTTGTATGTATTGGGGGGAATGGTATGAGCATTGCTCTACTACCAATTGGGCATTTATAGACTCGATAGAGATACCTATGGTCTCATTCAAGGCCTTACTCAACTGCTAGCCAGACCAAGAATAGGAAATGGAGGTTACCTAAATAACCCTTTTGAGGAAGACTTAGAATTTAAATTCTACACGTTTTTCTAGCTCTTTTTTTCCAAAAATTTGGTAGTTCTATCCATTGAGGGTTTGGGACCAAATCAGGAGTGATGGGATGTTTGGAGAGATATAAATACCAAGTTGATCTCAGATTGGATTAGTGATCTCACTTTTAAAGATTTTCTTATTGAGTGTAATTTTGATGGATTCTATTAGGTTATGGGTCTATTCTAAAATTCACCTATTTAGTTAAGAATCACTAGCCTCAAAAATTTAAAATGTAAAAATCTCTTACAACCATTGAGTTGATTATAATAAAATCTCACCTTTGGTATTCCAACATTTAAATACACTTCTCAGGCCTTCATCACCATGTAGAGTGGTTACTTAATCCCTTAATTTCATTTGAAACCAAGATCAGGGCTAAGTTTTTGTGAGAGACAAACACCACATGAACAAAATAACACTAAAAATAAGAACACACAACAATAATGAACACACAATGGAAAAAAACACACAACAAAAGAAAAATATCCTAATATATACATTACCACCATGGTCTAGGTTATTCTAAGATCACATTGGAAGGGGAAATTTAGAAGTAATGTTTCAAAAACTATCCATTCACCAATAGTGGGAGGTCTCTATCTTTTAGGTTATTAAGGCAAAAAGTGTTCTAGCTAAGTAACTCAACTATCTATAGGGACCAATCCAAAGAGGATAAAATTTGTCATGATATCCCTTATTTTCATAGACTTTATCCCATAGTAGTACCAAATAAAATATCCTAAAAGACTTGATCTTAGCCCTTTTGTTAAACCATCATTTAGCAATGCCTTGATGTTTGCTAAAGTTGAGTAAGGATTCATCCTAAGATTCCTCTACTTTGATGATATATAAGATCTTGGAGTTTACCTTATCATATTTATCCATATAATAATACATGAACTTGTACATAGGTAACTTGAGTGTAATTGAAAATAGTAGCTCAAGTCCATAGACTTATAGAAATGGCAATATCTTGAGTGCTTGTTTATGCCTAGTGAGATCAACCCATAGAATGGATTTAAGTAATAGCTCAAGTCCATAGACTTATAGAAATGGCAATATCTTGAGTGCTTGTTTATGCCTAGTGAGATCAACCCATAGAATGGATTTAAGTAATAGGGTTAATTTCATATATATTTATTGATGTCATATATTAGATTATTTTTAGTTGATTCTACTAATCCATTCCCTTGTGGGCATTGATTGGAGGAGAATATCAGTGTTATTAATTCATCATAAGCCCATTTAGTGAATTTTATAGATTGAAATGCAAGGTCATTATCACACACTAATGAGATGGGGATCCCAAACTAGGTGGTTATGTTATTCTTCATGAAATTGAAGACTTAAATAAAAATATTTTTCTTTGTAGCCACTAATTTAGTCCACCTGATGTAATAATATGTGTGGACAAGGAATACATAGAGGGGAGGTTAGTCTTGTGTTAGTCCAAGAAATAAAACTCAAATAAATAAATTAAAATCCTAATACCTCTAGCCTAGACACTAAGGAGAGAATACGTAACAAAAATATATATGAAATCATAACTAAAACATAAAATAACACACTCTTTTGGCTTCTTTGGAGCTCCAAATGGCTTGTTGAATGGATTGATTAGCTTGTGCATCAAGAAGTCTTTAATAATGAAGCTTGTTTGGCTCCTTCTCTCCTTGCAACCTTAGATTTGATTTCTTAGATTAAGGTTTGGGTATGGTAACATTAATTTCATTAGTGTTATAGAGTAAATCTTGCATAATAACTCTATAATATCTAAGCTTATAAATAAAAGGGTATGGCCTTGTATTTATAGCCTCAAGAATTAACTCTCACCCAAGGTGAGTTAAGGTTGAGTTTAAACATGGAATGGGTTCAAACTAACCCTAGGTGAATTAAGAATAACTCTAGTTGAGATAAAATTTCTCATGTAATTATTATTTTCAATTACTAGGCATAGATCTCAAATTAGATATTTTGAGATATTTTAAAAGAGGTTGACAACTCATAAAGACAATGATTAAAGGCTTGATATTTTAAATTTTAGAATTTCCATTTTTAGATATTCATTAATTTCAAATAGATAATTAAACTAGGAATTTATTCTTAATTAATTAATTTTGATTGGAATTTTAGCTCTTTAAATATTTATTTAAGTGCCCCACCTAATGGGTCCATAGGCCAAATTGACTATTGTTATGATGCAAGGTGATTAGGGAAGAATCTGTGAGAGGTTATTGTTGCATACTGGATAATATCCTAAATGGGGATGCCTTAACATGATTATGAACATTGATGAATGATGCGTGGTAAAATTTGGAGCATTTAATAATTCTTAAGATTAATTTGCAAAGGTTGGTAGGAATTAGTCTAAAGTTCAATTGAAAGCTAGTTGTGGCTAGATTTGGGTGTCTATAGTTTGACCCTATTTAGGAAGGCATTACAAGCTATAGGCACAATAATGTCTTATAAAATAATCAAAAGGTTCTTTATGCCTAATACTCCAATGAAAATGGATGAGCTCTAGATTCCCCCTCGAGGGAGCGATGGGCAAAAAGGGTCATTGATCGGTCCCTTGAAAGAAGTAAAATGATGGGACCAAAAAGGTAAAAGGAGGTGGAAAAGATTGATTTTCCCACATACCACTATAATCAGTGTCATAGTGATCTACCCTAGCTGGATAGATAAAAAATATGATTTTCCCAAAGGCAGTTATAATCATCAGTATAACATGGTAAAAATATATGATTTTCCCACATATAGTTATAATCATTAATCAAAGGATAATGGTAGAAAGAGAATGATTTGCCCAAAGGCAGTTATAATTATTAAAAGGAAAATAATTATTTACCCATAGGTGGTTATAATCATTGGCTAGATAAAAATATGCCCCAAGTGGGTGGATAGAGATAATGATTTACCCATAGGTGGTTATAATCATTAACACAATGAAAACATGCCCCAATTAGGTAGAATAATTATAATGATTTTCCCAAAGGTAGTTATAATCATTAACCTCTAAGTAGATTGAAACATAATGATTTGCCCATAGGAAGTTATAATCATTAGCTCTGTGGGTGGGATGATACATAATTATTTGCCCAAATTTAGTTAGAATCATTGGTACTATGGTGGGAGTAATGTGGAAAATTGAATAGGGCACTTATGTACTAAATCTATACTCACAAAATAAGAATAAGTTGGTATAGAGGAGAAAAATGAATTTGGGAAACTTTCTAGTATGGAGATGCACATCCTAACTATCAAGGATTAAAATTCTTTTGGGATTTAGCTACTCTATATTTGGGGAATGATTTGGATAGGGTGATACTTTTTTAGGTGCTAAGGAAAAGTATGACTACCACATTGATTATAAGATTCACCAATCTAATTTTTACTATAACACATGACAATATGCATCATGATATAAAACCCCATGATAACATAGCCAAAATATGCATAAGGACTGACACACGGTCCAATAAATAATTGAAAATAATGCACCAATGGTAAAAACCATGATGATAATGTTGACATATGAATATGGGTGGATTCAATAAAAATGCACAAGGAATCACCTAGTGAATACACATAAACCAAAATAAAGGCACCACAAGACAGCAAACAAATAGGTAAATA
Organism: Torreya grandis; assembly: GCA_037957365.1. Lineage (NCBI taxonomy): Eukaryota > Viridiplantae > Streptophyta > Pinopsida > Cupressales > Taxaceae > Torreya > Torreya grandis. Next base: position 1,352,754 of record JARHVA010000371.1, on the reverse strand, counting down.
AATAAACAAACATGAAGACAAAACACAAATAATAAAAAAATCACAACAAAACTCCAAGAAGTGAATAAATATAATAAAGGGTGATTCAAAACATTAGATAAAAAAAAATGACACAAGGTTTCCCCTAGGTTATAGATAAACAAGGACATGCAAGAGGAGAAACATTTCCCCTAAACTATAAGAAACAATAGGAATATACTAAAAGGAAGGGGTAGTTGAGCTGATTCTAGATGCACTAGGTAGATGGATGCTACCTACATAGTTTAATGGATGTGATTTCTAATGTAAAATTTAGGTCAAATGTAGTTCTCCCAAGATATGGGATAGAAGAAAATGATGATAAGAAAAACATGATTGTGTTATAGAGGAATATGGAAATGGGTGTACAAAATGGTGAGAGTGTTAAAACTTAAAGTGAACTCAAAATGGTGAAAGTGTGGCAAAGGGTGACTGAGATGGCCTTAATGTAAATCGAGTGCTGCCTACATAGTCCCATTTGGACCTCAAGTAATTGTAGTTTATCCTTACAATGGAGGAATTTGACTAGGTAGTAACAAATTCTCAAATTAGGAAAATGACATATCACATCAAGGAATGGCAAGGTGGGACTTCCAAGGATGAAGGATAAGGTTATTTTTACTAATTTACCCATAGTTAGCTATAATTAGGAAACAATGACATAGGTTAATGATACTAATTTTACCACATACAATTATAATTAGAAACATGATGAAAAACATTGATTTAATGAAAGGTGGTTATAATTAGGAATACTTAGAAAGAAATGAAACAAGTAATGAAGGATGTAACTACCAAACCACTATCATACTAGTCCAAAATATGGATTATGTTTTAGAATACTAAATTAACTACCAAAACTTGTTCAGAATCCCTTGGTTGAAGGTGGTTAAATAACCAATGGAATGGAACCAAGGTCAAAGGGGTTGGGTAGGGAGGGTAAAAAACTTTGGTCGAGAGGGAAGATATGGTAGAATGGTATAGGGTATGGGGTGTTGTTAAAAATAATATATTCAATATTATAGTACAATGGAAATGGGCCTTATAGATAATTATTTAGGTCTCTCAAGTGAAATAACACTTAAGGTATATAATTTTCATCAGCTCATCAAGTTCATCCCCATCTAGTGTAGTGAGCCTACATGTTCGAAAGACATTATTATGAAACAATGATATAGGCACCTATATAATTGGTTTTAAACTTTCCCTTATTATTCTTTTCATCTATGTTGTTTTTTAATCTTTCTTTGAGAATAAGATCCCCAAGATCGAATTGTCTATATTTGAATTATCAATTATAGTGGCCATGGAGTTGGTTTTGGTATGTTGTAAGGTTGTTGATAGCATCCATGCATTTTTCATCAAGCAAATATAGCTATTAAAGATAAGATACTCAATAATATTCATCATCCAAGACATTTTTCAATGAGATGTGTAAAGAAAGTAACTCAACCTGAATGGGAAGAATGGCCTTAGTACTATAAACTAGGGAATATAAAGTGGATCTTATTAGGGTAGGGTAATTAATGTAATATTCCCAAAGGGTACAAAAGTTTTGAAAGTGAAAATCATATTTGACATCATTGACAATATTTTTAAGGATGTTAACAATGGTTTTGTTGGATGCTTCAGCTTGGCCATTACCTTGTGGGTAATATGTGGTATAAAAATGTTGAGTAATGTTGTACTCAGCATAAAGTGTCTTGAAATCCTTGTTTTTGAATGATCCTCCATTATCAGATATAATTTTGGATATGATACCATAGTGGTAGATGAGATGATTTAATATGATTTTGGAAATTTGTTTTCTAGTCACATAAGTGAGGGGTATAACTTTAACCCATTTAGTGAAATATTCGGCAACAATAAGGATGTGTTTATAGCCATCAGATGAGGTTGGGTTACTCTTCCTAATGAGATCAAGTCCCCATATGGAAAATGACCATGGAGTAAGAATTGGTTTTAGTGTTTTGGTTGGGACATGAATCATATTATCATGTCTTTGACATTTATCACACTATTTGACATAAGCAGTTGCATCTGCATCCATAGTTGGCCAATAATAACCAGTATGTAGGAGCTTTTTGGTTACGATGGCCTCAATAGTGTTGGATCCATATAATCCCTTTTGGAATTCCCATAATGATAATTTTTATTCTATCAAATTTAAATAATGAAGTAGATTTCCATCAAAGCTATGATAGTAAAGGGTTGGTCAAAGTAAGGTATAACATGTGGCTTGGTGGGTAAAAACCTATAATTATATATGTGATATTTTAGGTGGAATAATATGGTCATGAAGGTAAGTAAATAGGTTTTAATTCCATATAGAGATGGGACCAATAATATAATATATCATTATGATGGTTGAGGGTTGATGATCTAATGATAAAATATTTTCAACAAGGAATTGATATTCTTTTACCTTGTTTATCTAATAGATCAAAGAGCCAATGGTGGCCATGGTATCTATTTTCCTATTACTATCCCTTAGAAAAATTTCAAACTATATGTTGGAAATATACATCAATCATTGCTTTGAATGGCACTAGCTTATCATCTTTGGTCTAAAAGTGATCTGTAACTTGGTTGATGATTAATTGAGAATCACCATAAACCTTGAGTTGTTGAATATTCCATTGTACTTCTTGGTGAAGACCTAAAATGAGTTATTCATATTTATCCATGTTTTTAGTACAAAGAAAGCTGATATATAATGATTTAGGGATAAGATCCTCCTATGGTGTAATAAACAATAGGCTTGATCGCGATCCATGTGAGGTGAATGATCCACAAAAATAAAAATTCTAGTGCTACTCTTAAGGAGGTGTTTCAATGATGGTCATGATGGATTCATCTAGAAATTGGAAATTTAGAGGTTCAGTATTTATAAGGGGAGATTCAGTAAGCTGATCTATAAGAACTTGTCCCTTTATAGCTTTCTAGTTGATGTATTTGATCTCAAACTCACTCAGAAGCATGATCCATTTATCCATGCAGCCTTGTAAATATATTTTGGATAGTAGATACTTGAGTTTATATACCTTGTAAATAACTATGGTCTTGGTGTTAATCATTTAATGCCATAATTTATGGGTTGCAAAGACCATATCTAGACATGATTTTTCAATAGTCATATAATTGAGTTCATACACAACCAATGTATGACTTAGATAGTATATGAAATGTTCTTTTCCATTATCATCATGATGAGCTAGAAGTGTCCCTAGGGAGTTGTCTATGGTAGATAGATATAGTAGGAATGCCTTTACTAGCATAGGTGGTAACAGAATAGGTGGATTAGTAAGATAGTCCTTCAAGTGCTAAAAATATTTCTAGCATTCTTCATCCTAATGAAATGTGACACCTTTCTTCAGTAAGTGTGTAAATTGATGTAATTTTTCAACCAACTAAGAAAGGAAGTGTTTGATAGATTGGATCTTACCCTACAAATATGGAGCTACTTCAAATTAGAGGGTGGTGGAATTTTAGTAATATCTTATATTTTGGCTAGAGAACTTTGATGCCTTAGTGAGAGATGATGAATCCTATAAATTTGCATAAATTAACACCAAAATTTCACTTCTTGGGATTGAGTCTAACCTTTTATTCATGAATCCTCTCAAATATATTTCTTAGTGTGGCTAGATGATCAACCCTAGTCTTTGACTTACCAAATATGCCATCGATAGTATTCAATAATGTCATGCATCATATCATGAAATATGATAGTCATGGCTCTTTAGTATGTGGCCCCAACATTATTAAGATCAAATGGCTTAACTTGATAATAAAATATTCACCATAGAGTGGTGAACACTATCTTATGTTGGTATTCTAGTGCAATTTAGATATGGTTGTATCTTGAAAATCTATCCATTAGTGAAATCATTTTATACCCCAATATGGATTCAATTATCATGTCAATATTTGGTAGAGGAAAGTCATCCTTGGGTCAGGCCTTGTTTATATCTCAAAAATCAATGTATATTTTGATTCCTTATGGCTTCTTATTGACTGTCACAACATTTTAGATCCATTATGAGTAGTCAATCGATTGATTAAATCTCACTTCTAAGATTTTTTACAATTATTTATTTACTAATAAAATAATGTGAGGATGCATCTTGTATAATTTTTATTTCATAGGTTTAGCATCAAAATGTACAACAAGGTGGTGTAATACCAAGGTGGGGTCCAAACCTAGAATTTTTGAATAGTCCCAATAAAAGATGTCAACAAATTCCTTCAAAAGGTTGTAAATATTTCATGTTACTTTTCAATGAGGGATTTGCCTTATTTGATCCATTTCAGGTCATCTAGAGTCCCAATGTTGACTTATGTAGTGTCTTCTATAAGGAGAGTCGATATGTGTTTGATAATAGTTGGTAATGATTTGAATTGTCTAATAATGGAAAAATCCTCTATTTAGACTGGCTCTTCAAGTTCTACTAAAAAAGACAAATTGGAATCTCCAAATGGTAGGGATAGCCCTATTACAAACTCTATTGGAAACTTTTGGATAATACAATGAAAGGCATGCTATTTGTCAAAACTGAACTCGAAGCTAAAAGCAAGTTCATCATTGGTAGTCTCTTGAGCTTCATTTGAGGAAAGGTGAACACCCCCATCTAATGGAACATAAAACATGTTTTCACCAAAAGAATAGCCTTTCTCTTTACTTTTAACCTAGTCAAAAAGTGCCTCAAAGAGGTTTTCACTTTAGGACCTCAATGTTTTATTTATTTGTTTATGGCTAAGGGTGTTCACATATTCTCCAAAATAGGTTGTAGGATCCATTTTGATAGAGAACCCTTATTTTTGGTATCCCAAGGAAACATTGTCTCTTAGGCCTAAAAAATCACAAAAGTCCTCATCATTCTCAAGAACATATACAAGTACTATGGATTCATGTTGGTCCCAGGCTATAAGTTGAAGGTGATATAGATGAAGTGGGTATTGCGAATAACTAGGATAAGGGTAAAAATGGCATGCATGTCAAATAGATTAGTATTGGTGAGGTCTTTATAAAGGATATGATTGGATTCTAATTCATTTTTGACATCATCATCACTAGTCATTGGTGTTAGAACACAAATAAGATATGTGGGGTCGTCCCTAGGTAGTTTAAATTTAGGACCATAGGTTCCTTTGTACTGAATTATAGATATTAGTTCAAGAGTTCCTTAATAATTTGGTCTAAGGCCTCCTCCTTTATAGGCTTGATTCTCCATGATCCTATTAGGAATGGGATATTTAGAATTTTTATAACAGTCAACTAATTTGTCACTATAAAACTAGGATTCATCATTAACAAGTGGGTCCTCTTCTTGGCCAGTGGCCTATGTGAAAATGATATGAGTTAGACTATGTAGTTTTCCCTTTTCCTTTCATTGCCATTCCATGAAATGTGGCTTGGCATTAGGTCTTCCATACAACTGAGGGTTCTATGTAAGCTTGGAAATGTGAAATGTATCATGTGTCAAATATTTTCCTGGGCCATTAGCTGAGTGGTAAAATGATTAGATAATTTAGGTGGTGGCATATGAGAAGATTAGTCAAGCCTGTTTGGGTCTATGTAATTGGTCTCTAATAAATAAACAATTATTTATCTTCCTTTGTCATTTTTCGGCACTAAATCTAAGACAAAATGATAGTTATAGCTTTCATACTTGGCCTCTAAATGTTTACAATGTTTGTAGGGCTACAAATCTCCATTGATGGTGACCTCCATGCCAAAATGAGAGAACTTAAGACACTAGTGAAATTTTGAAGGGATTGCATAAATCTCATGTATCCAAGGTCTACCCAAGAGAAAATTTTAAGATAGGTCTAGGTCTAACACATGGCAAAGTGTATCTTGTGTTAAGGGCCCAATAATAACCGACAAGGTTATGGTGCCTTGTGATTCCCACTATTCATTGTCATAGGCCTTGATAGTGATTTTTTTGGATGTAGATTGGCTATTATGTATTTGAGATGATTGATGATATTTAAAGATACAATATTCAGACCCAATCCATTATTTATGAGGACTCATTTGACTTTGTATTACATAATGACAAATTTAATGTACAATGGATTGTTATAGAGAAGGCCAATGGATGACATCACTTTGGTCAAATGTTAACTATTGTCCTAGGGCTAGATGTCTAGCCAAAGATTTGAATTTTTCAGGGATTATGTAATTTGGAACATAAGATTGGCCAATGAATTTTATTAAGATGTTCTTATGGATAGTAGATGTATGCAACAAGTCTAAGATGAAAAGTTGTGTAGATGTATTTTGAAGTTGATTCACAATATCAAATGTCTTTTCCTTCACAGTGGTATATGGTTTGTTCATGTATAGAATGGTGGGTTGGATGGGTTCAATGGCAGATGGTTATGGGTCAAGAATGTTAATATTTGACTGTTGAGTTATGATTACATTATTGGGATTAGATACAAGATCATTGTTTCTAGAAAATGATGGTGGAGGGGGGATAGATAAGATAAGTCTCATTTGCCAGTGCACTTGTATATGGTCACAAGGCAATGAAAATTTATATGAATAAGGTCCAAAAGTAGTAATCCCTACTTGCTAGTGTGCCTATATGATATCCTAGGTCAAGGAAGGATTACTGGCATAAATGGGTTGAATAGAATTGGTTAAAAATGGTCCTATTATATTAGCACTTGGTCTTGGATTAGTGGTAATGGTGAAAACATGACCTACCACAATCTAAACTACAAATGTGTTGTAATCATGTGCAATTACATGGTAAGTTTTTTGGGTATTAGATTCATTTTAGCCTTGGTTCCTTCCATTTAGTTGACTTTGTTTTTATTGATGCTAGTATTGTTGTTGTTGTCATGGTTTTTGATACTATTGTTCCTATTACTCTAGCCTTTGTTGTTGCTATTGTTAGTTGTTATTGTTATGTTATGGAAAAGGGTTTTAGTAGATACCTAGGTTCTGAATAGAAGTAGATGTTATATTATACAATGTAATCTCCTCATTTTCTAACATATTTTTAATGAGGTGTTTGGTCTACACATAATAACATAGATTTTGTCTATGAACATGATGGTATTCAAAAAAATCATTCTTCTTATACCAATCTAGATAGGGAATACCCTTAGGATAGTACTTTGGAATGGGTCAACTAATCAGATTAGCTATGGCCATATTTCAAAACATGGATTTATTGGTTCTCTAAGGTTTCTAGAGACCCTACGAGTAGACACATCTCCTTGGAAGAGGGGTTTGCAAAGGTAATGGTTTCTATGAAGGTTGTGCTTGTTAAATGGGTTTCTAATGAGGAGTAAGTTATATTTATGGCATAGGATGATTAGATAGTATATATACCTTTTATACATGATGTCATTTGGTCACTCCATTTCCATCAAAATTATTTTTTCAATTGAATTGATTGGACATTTCATAATTATTGGCCTAGGTTGATACTGACACTTGCACATAGACTTGGTTTTGGTTTTAATTTTGGCCTATTCCTTAGTTTTGGTTCTGATTTTGATTTGATAATGTTAGATTGATAATATATTTATTGATAAGGTATTTTTAAATTATAAAACCTTCGTTGATAATCTATTTTAAGGTGTGCACACATTACAACTCCAAATGATAGGATATCTCATCATGAAAATTTTTAGTGGACACAATGGCCAATTATTTGTATGGTAAATTATGAGTGAAGTGGATAGTGAGTGGTTTCCATCTATGTATATATATGTTTTAAATATTTAAAAAAATTTATATTTGGATTGAGTCAAATCTACCAATTAAATATCATGTTTGATATTGTAGGAAAAATGTCGCACAAAATTATTTGAAAGGTTGTCATAATTAGATACAAAATTCTTTAACAATTTTAGAAACCATTCCAAAGCCTATCCTGCTAGACTTTGGGGAAGCAAAAGGAGTAAATAAATTTCACTCTAATATATTGGATATCAATAAATAAATAATTATGCTAAATGGACCTTAGCATCTCCTTTACCCTTGTATTTGTCAAATTTTGGTGGTTCGTACCTTGAAGGAAATGGTATTTGAAGACATTCCATGTTTAATGGGTATGAGCATACATAATCTAACTTGAAATTCTTGGATTGTTTCCCTTATTAAATTATGGAAATTGCATCCTTCATTTTCTATAGTTCTTTTGCCAAGAAACTATATGAACCATTAGCTTGAGGTGGAGGCTAGGAGGTCAAAGGTGGATTACCTTGATAGGGCTATAATGGAGGCATCATTTATTGAAAAATGTTAGCTTAGTTAGGGAACTAAAAAAGAATATGAACATATATATTTTAATATAGTTATTGAAATTAATTCATTTTGGTGTGATATTATAGTTTGGATTAGGTATATAAGTCTCGAATTGTGGCTATGATGGAAGGATATGGCTCAGGGTGAAGTACTATGCCTATTGAGGTTGATTAGGGAATTGTTGTTGACAAGTTAAACCTAGATGAATAAGGGGAACTTATTGTGAACTAAGGCACTGTCACTGAATTTTTGGCACATTTGCAATGAAAGGCAATTGTTGCATGATTGGTACTTATGGGAAAGTGGTACCCCTTTATTACATAAACACCTATTGTGAACTAGATGTTTGTAAGGTGTTCAACATTTGTCTTTGCCCAATGGACATACATTTTTGATTATAAAATGTTTGTGATTGTAAAGGCATGTTGGTATGCAATTGTTGAGGTATACTTGTCACTACTTGATGAGGTAGAATATTTGTTTCCCCCTGTTGTGATAACAATTTTTTTGCCTCTATTGTATTGGAATATTAAATTGTACCTATTGTTATGGAATTTTAGTCATCACTTATTGAGGTGAAGTAACATTTATCACATTTTTTTGAGGTAAGACACTAGTTGTATCTTGATTACTTAATCCTTGCAGTTGTGTGCTTGAAAAAACAACTAGTTGAGGCTTAGAGGTAGCTTGTTATGGTTGGGATGTAGGAGTTATTACCCCTTAATATTGTGAACCTTTTGTGGAATTAACTAAATGAACCTATTATGGACAAGTTATCAATGTAGTTAAACCACTTAAGACTAGATTAGATGACACTTGCATGTTATCCACCATGTTTTGCATAATGTTCTACATAAAATAGTAGACACTTCTTTAATATATAGGATATTGAACATGTCACAAAATGAAATGCTTTTCATAGATGGGTCTATACCTAAATTATCTTGACCTTTAAATTTGATTAATACCCCTATTAAAGGAGATATCTTGATGAGTGAAGTGTTGGACATGGCCATGCTATTAAAATTGTGTGCTAGATTCAAATAGGTTTGATATGCAGTCTATATTTATATAAAGTGGTCCTCCATGAGGCCCTTTCCTATGAAAATCATATGTGGGTCTTAATATGGCACAGACATGAGTGATTTAGGATTTCTAAAAGAGGTCTATTCAATGGTTTGGTTATAAGGTATGTTGAAAGGCAATCTAACTAGACTAGGTAATTTTTTGTGGGGGAAGTCTATGGGAAACATGGCCCCTAACTACATAGATTTGACTATAAATTCATCCTAATTTGAAATCAAGTGATGATAAAACAAATATGGATCATATGTTGATGTCATAGTAACATTATATAGTTATTGTTGGACTTGGTCTACAACCAATGATACACTATCAAGGTGCTACATGGTTTGATCTTGGTCTTATTATGAGTATAGAGGCATGTTAACTAAATAATGGGCTAAGGGATCTTGAATTTTCTTCCCATATTGAGTAGTGTAAGGATGATAAGGATTTGTCTCATAAATTACATCATCACCATATGGTTCTTGAACAAAATCATCTTGTGTAACCATGTTATAATAATTGGGATTATACATGGCTCTACTATGAGTGTAATAAGACATCCAAATCAATGATTAAAATTTCAAAAAAAATCTTAGAGTTATATAAAATCTAAAAAAAATTATCTAAAGGGAAAATAGTCTAAAATTGGTCTAACCTAGTCTAAGTAATCAAACTATATCTCCAAAAAAGTTAATGTTAAACTTGGTCTAAATAGTTTAATATCAAATGTCTTACACAAATGGTAAAGTGGATGAAATAAAACCAAAATGCCAAACACAGGTATAAAGTGTTTCAAACAAGTCTAAACTAGGTCTAAAGAAATAAAAGATGCTAGGCCTTTTGGAAAACAAGGCACAAAAGCTAAGCTCAAAACATGTATTGATAGGTCTTTTGGAAAAGGCACAAAATCTAGAATTTAAATAAAATACGGTCTAAAAGGCAATAGAGTTAATCTAACAAGTTTGAAAAAATTTAACACAAATTAGGCATTCAAATTTTAAACACAAACCTAATCATTTGGTATAAAACATTTAAATTTAGGAATATGGAAGATAGACCACTTCCCCAAATTTAATCACAAATATAGTCTTTAAATCGAGTAAGGAACTAACCTAAGTTATAAAACCTAAAAGTGAAAGATCAATGTATAGGAAAAAATTACATGAAACATAGGCATAAATCAATCAATGTTTGGATTTGAACTTGTCAAGGATAATTTCAAACTTGATTTAGAAAACTAGGTTGCTTAAAATAGACAATAAGCTAGACAAGAATGAATGACATGATGGTACTAGGCATAAATCCAAAAGGCACATGTGGTTTTTGAAATTATAATTTTGGACATAAGGAAATAAGTCTTTGAAATTATTTAAGCAATGTAATAATTTTATCATGATCTAAAGGTATGATAAATAATTTTTTTCAAAAAACTCTAAGGCATAATACTTGGAATGATTTAGGCAACATAATGATACCTTTTTCTAACAACTGACACAAACAAAGGTTTTGATAAAATATTACGGCAAAGGTGTGGTTTAAAATGGATGGAATAATACCTCTTAAAAAAAAGATTAATGTGTAAACAAGACTCAATTTTTGATGTGGTATGACAAACAAATATTTGGACTCAAAACCACGTAAAAAAGAGGACAAAATGACATAAACACCTAAGTGTAATGTCCTAAATCTTAAAAATGAAAAGATTGAATCATAGTGTTGAATTTCATCTATATAATTTATCTTGAGAGGATTTAAATTGTTAATCCAAAAATAAAAAGTGCATGAAAATTAGGGTTTTTAGGTCCCCTCTTCTCTCAAGAGTTTGTATGGTGACATGAAACTTCAGGGTACTCACCTTACATCAATAGTATGTCCATGATAAGTGGGGTTAACTAAAATATTCATTTTTATTCATTTATATATGGTCCCATATGTGAGGTAAACACTAGGGAGGCAACCTAGCTTGTTGTGAAAAGGTATTGTCCTTTTCATAACCAATATATCTGTCACTTCCTAGTGTAGTGCAATGTTTGAGTTGCCCCTATGTTTTGAGGCCGAGTACCACGAGTAGAGATTGTTTTAACAGCTCAAAAAAAACATATCAATAGGTCACAATTAATTCATATAATCCACCATGGAGTGGGGTTTAAATGATATCGAGAGATTAATTCTTAGGTAAATGTTTCCCTAGATAACTTATGAGGAGGTGATGAACTCCTGCCCACAAGCGAAAATACATGGAAAATAAAGACACGTGGAAGGAATTTAGGGTCATTATTTGATCACCAAAATCATATGGATTTTTGGGAGGGATTTAGTGAATTTCCTTCCATTCATTTGGAAAAAATAAGCAAAGGCAAATAATGAGCATTTTTGATCACCCGAGTTACCTAAAGGGGATAGGGGGAGAGCATACACATGACACTCATTATGATTAAATAAATACTTCAACAAAAAATCATAAAAAGGAAACTCTTATGAGTATGTAACCAATGTGAGAGTTAATTTTAATCACCAAAACAAAGTATGTAGTTAACTTTTATCCCCTTGACATTTATTGTTGATAAAATTTGCAAAAACTTGAAAAACAAGAGATGAAAATAACTATGTTTTAAGCACTAAATAAGATGTGTGTAAGATTTAACCATGCTTAAAATTTGATTTTTACACCTTAGGACCTATAATTTTTTAGAGGGTTTGTTTGCTTATGAGCCCAAAAGTAAGTGATAAAATAACATTTGTAATTTAGCTCTTGGGTTTTTTGATTTTTGTCTTAGAGATTGATCATCATCAATCTACATAGGGATTGATGTCGATCCATATAGGTCAACATTGATCAGGTAGATCATCAATGTTTACTTGTAAAATATATAAAAATATAGGTTGTTTTGATAGAAAAATGGTTTAATAAAATGATCTCAAGAGTAATATATCTCACTAGATGCTGTAATAAATGGGTTCGACAAATAATATGTAAGTCCTCAAATATAAAATGAAAACTAGAAAAACCTCATTATTTATGTTCCTACCATGCTCTATTTTTCATATAGGGATCATGGTCAGTCCCTATAATCAAAGTCAATATATAAAATTAGTGTTGATCCTTTTCAACTTTGAAAACATTGACGTCAATCCCTACAACCTATGACTTGCTTAAAGTAGAAAGACATAAAAAATCAAGTAAAAACTTGAAACTTGAAGATTTTTATGCATCCATTAGAAAAAATAAAAGTAGAATATCAATATATTTGGTTATATGGGATGTTTGAGTCCCATTGGGCATGCCAACATGCATTTAAGGAATACACATAAGAGAAGTTAGTCTTGTGTTAGTCTAAGAAATAAAAATTAAATAAACACACTAAAATATGAACACCTCTAGCCTAGACACTAGGGAGATCATAGGTAATAAAACTAAATATGAAAGCATAAATAAAACATAAAATAACACACTCTTTTACATTCCTTATAACTCCAAATGGTTTTTTGAATGGATCTCTTAGCTTGTGCATCAAGTAGTCTTTGACAATGAAGCTTCCTTGGATCCTTATTTCCTTGGCACCTTGGCTTTGATTTATTGGCTTAAAATTTGGGCATGGTAACATTAATTTCATGAGTTTTATGGAGCAAACATTGTATAATAACTCTAAAATATCTAAGCTTAGAAATTAAGGGGCATGGCCTTGTATTTATAGCCTCAAGAATTAACTCTCACCCAAGGTGAGTTAAGGTTGATTTTAAACATGGAATGGGTTAAAACTAACCCTAGGTGAGTTGAGAATAACTCCAGTTGATTTGAAATTTGTCATGTAATTATGATTTTCAATTAATAGACATGGCTCTCAAATTAGATATTTTGATATATTTTCAAAGAGCTTGACAACTCATAAAGTCAATGATGAAAGGCTTGATATTTTGAATTTTTGAAATTCCATTTTTAGATATTCATTAATTAAAATGGATAATTCAACTAGGCAATTAATCTTGTTTAATTAGTTAATTAATTTTGATTAGCCTTTTATCTTTTTCAAGATTTATTTAAATGCCTCAATTAATGGGTCCATAGGCCAAATTGACTATTGTTATGATGCAAGGTGATTAGGGAATTTGTGAGAGGTTATTTTTGCATACATGTTAGTATACCAAATGGGAATGCCTCAACATGATTATGAGACTTGATGAATGATGCATGAGAAAATTTAGGATGTTCAATGATTCCCAAGCTTAATTTTCAATGGTTGGTAGGAATTGATCTAAAGTCTAGTTGAAATCTAATTATGGCCATATTTGGGTGTCTATAATATGTAGCCATGAGAAAAAATTTTATGGCTTGTTGAAGAATTAGGGTTGATGACCCCCATGAATTTGACCCCCTTTGGGAAAATGGTGTCATTTATATAACTAGATGTAAGGGCACTACTATGTGAATTTCCATTTTGGTAAGGGTTTAACACTGATGGCATGTTTGCATATGGGTGTGGACATATTTGAATAATATAGGCTAGTAATATCATATGTGAAGTATTTTTATGTGATATTACATTTATTTTAGGGTGACCCACTCCTAGATTCTCATGGAAATTGGCTATTATCTCCTTAGCCTATTCTTTTGATAAGTATCTAAGGTATACTCCATTATTATTCTTGAAGATAACTCCTTTATTTGGAATATCCTTTTCTAATTTAAATTTGAGGTCCCTTTTCTATGTCTAATTAAGCCTAAAGATGTGTTTGAATACAAAAAATAATGTATAATTAGGGTGTACCAATCTCATTGTGATAATAACTCCTTATCCACTTGGTGCACAATGATCTTTATATTAATTTATGTAATTATATGAGTGATTTCATATTCTCTAACCACTTGGTAGGTTTTATTTCTAAATCATATTCTTATAACTTTGTCATCCATCTACCTCTGTGCTTGCCTAGTTCATTCTACCCCAATATTTTCTTGATGTTCAAGTCTAAGACTATTGCTTGTACCTTATTTTTGAGGATATAGTGTATGAATTTATTCATGGACTTCACCAATGCATAGGAATGTTTGTCTAGAGTGGAATATCTCAGTTTTTATTGCCTTTAGATTGGTGCTCATAAAGGCAATAAAATTTTCCTCTCCACCCAATATTTGTGTGAGGTAGGTAGCTATGGTGTGCTTAGAAGAAAAAGGGTAAATGTAGAAATAATGAATGTAGTCTAGGATAATAAACACTATGGATTGCATGATATTATCCTTTATGTCTTAAAAATACCTCCTTAACTCAACCTACCATTTTGCCTTTGCATCTTGTTTCAACATAGCATTGAGAGGTTTTATAATTTTGACAAATTTAGAAATGAATTTGTGAATAAATTTAATTTTCCTAAAGAAAGATTTTTATTATTTATTGATATTAGGTAGATTCAACATATAAATCACATCATCCCTTTATAGATTGATAATAAGACCTTTTCATGCGATGATATGACCAAGAAGCTTACCTTTTGTGATACTGAACATGCTTTTCTTTGGGTTTATAGAATTACCATACCTCCTACATCTTTCAAATACCTTATGTAAGTGGTGTATGTGATATAACCTATATTTATAATACATATTCAAGTCATATATATAAATTATTATGCACTTTTAAATTAAATGTTTAAAATAAAAATACATCACCCTCTAAAATGTTACTCCTACATTGATTAATCTGAATGGCATTCATTTTTAGGAAAATATACCCCATTTGGTGGTGAATATAGTTTTGACCTGATCTATTAAATTAACTAGGACTTAGTTTTATACTAAGAATACATCTAGAAAAGACATCATCTAGGATCCACTCACCATATGGATCACCTCATCGAGTAAAGTTAATGGATAGTTATCTTTATATGACACTCAGTTCAACTTTTATAAGTTTACATACAAATAAATTTCCTTGTTCTTATTTTTCATAGGTGTTAGGTTATCTATGCATGTAAAGTGGTAAAATGATAAAATTATAACTATAGATATGAAATTATAGGCCTCTTTATGTATCAACTACTCCATGATTAGGTTCACATGTCTCTTTCTCTTCCTAAATAGTTTTTGGTTTTGTTTGAGCAGGATGGTGTGAGTAATCATCCTCGTGTCAAAGAGTTTGAGGTAGCCATAGGCACATGAAATCACATCCTTATATCTAAGTATAAAATTTTGAAGTTTTCTAAGTTTGAAGTTCATCTAATCAAGACCCGCACTAATAGTCTAATTCTCTTTTACAAAGCTGAGGTTGATTATGTGACATTTTTGTCCTCAGTCTTGGGTTTATTTGTTTAGGGTGATCGGTCTAGGGTATCAAACACCATTTATAAGGCTATCATACCTTTTAGGATTAGGTTTACATGATTTTTGAAGATATAATCCTTATCAAGTTTAATTTTAGCATTATCTTTGTATGCTTCATTGATTACATGGGCCTCAAATATCTTAGCATTATTTAGGAATTGGATGATTTGCTGATCATCTTCAATGATCTAGAAATTCATTACATTGTCTAAAACTAATATACAAGGTTAAATAATTATATGGATAACTCATACAACTCAATTCCATCTAGGGGAGTTAGGTTTATGACCATGAATGCCAATGAGTCAATGGCTAAGTTTTCTTCCCTAGAGATAGGGATGAGATTAAATGCACTAAACATATCAATTAGGTCCTAGGACATATGTTTATACCTCCTAAGGTAAGATAAATTTCATTGGAATTTACTCTTAATCTGGTTGACCACCAAATTAGAATCATTAAACACTCTCAGTTATCAAGATTTATACTTCAATGCAAACTAGAACCCCAGTATTAAGTCCTCATACTTCACTAGGTTGTTTTTATAAGGGAACTATAGTCTATATGAAGTTATGTATCTCTTTCCTTAGGGATCCATCAATATAATATCTGCTCCACTAACTTTTTTGGAATTAACCCCATCTACATATAGGGACCATAGGCCTAATAAGTTTGGTTCATTATCAACTTTATCCTTAGCAAGTATTGTGCCGAGCATATAAATTATTAAGTTTGAGGGTACCAAATTAGCTTTCTCATTGATAAAATTATATTTAGTGATCATGTGTTTAATATGAGTTTATCTATCTACATAGATAAGATTGGCTACACCTCTCTAGTGTAACCACATATGAGAAAATTAAATGGCCATGTACCTATTTAATATTTTAGACTTATCCTTACTAAGGACCATGACATAAGACTCAAGAATATCCACCACCTAGATGTCTATAAAATATTGAATATTATTTTTAGATTCTAGTTGCATGTGGTCATTCAGAAGCTTACCCACCACTATGACCTTTGACTTATCTAGTTGAACCACCACCATATCTAACTTGATAGGAACTAATCTTGATTTATCATAAACACCAACTATAATTAAATTTTTATAGGCTCTTGAGTTCACTAAAATATTATGTAGGCTCTTTCTGAATTATATGATGGTTAGGAGGAAAGGGGGAATGTCTATCTTTTTTCTTATGAATGAGAACATTGGTGTAGGTCACCTTCTACCTAGTTTGGGTAGGTTATGTTGGATTTTAAATTAGGAACTTGAGTAAAAGGTCATGTTACTCTATGATTTGAGTGAGTTAATAAAAGGTTATGTCATATTTAATTTTATTCATGATCTTTACTATGTTATAGCCTCCCTTATTCTAAACTGGTGGGGCCTCTATTGGATATTTTAGTTTGGGGTGTTTTACAGGTGGAAGGTCATTTATAAAATTATGATTTAGTGGGGTTGTGATATTATTTGGGGGTTTAAAGGTATAATAGGCCATTATGGTTGTTATTTATTTAGGGCATAATTGATCCTTTATAACTCTTAAACTATGTGGATCTCACTTGTACTGTCCTCTGGGCTATTTTATTCTTGGTTGGGAAAAACCATAGTTTCTAACACTATGGCCATACTAGAGATCCTTACCAAGTTTGAATATTTTGGGTGATTAGGAACCATCTTGTACTAATAAATTTTTATTTATAATATCTTAAAATCATTAAAAAATTCTATAAATCCATCTCCCCATGCACAATCATGTTGTGTACCTGGGACTAATTAGGCAGAGTTATCTCACAGAATATCTTCAAGCAACCTATCAAGGGGAGGCTTTAGATAATTATGGGAAAGATTATAATTTCCATTTTTTATTTGGTAGGGTAAGTTCTTATTTTATATTTTGGCATTGGAGTTTCCCATTTATCTTTGTAGACCTAAGAAGTCATTACTTAGCTTTTTGCCCATTTGTTTGATGACATACAACTCATTTTTAGTGAACTCTTGAGGTATGGTTGGGGTATTGATATCCATTGCCAATGTAACTTGGTGTTGAAACTGAGGATCTATTTCATGATTTATTGGGTTGATAAAACCTAGGTGCTAGTTTGGCATAACATGACTCAGGGGGAGCTAGTTTGTGATGGGCATCGATTGAAGCATAGGAATATTCTGGTTGGTATTGGGAAATAAGTTCAAGGTAGGCATATGTGATAACACATTGGGAATGGGGAACATAATTTGATATTAGGTATTTAATTTATTATCCATATTTATGGCTTTAGCATAATCAAGGGGTAGTTATACTATTATCAAGTCTCATCATATAAACATATACATCCATGGGTCCAAGGCATTTTTATACATTTTTAGTACCAATTGAGTATTAGGATGGGAGAGCAAAATGATGTTTCTATAAATATTTTAAAACCTAGCATGAAAATATTTTATGGGCTCATCAGGTTCCTATTTGATGTAGGAAAGATGTTGGTATCGGATGTTGAGGTCAATAGCTTACCCAAACTAGGCTAGGAAGGCCATACTAAAATGGTTTCAACTATGGATTGAATTCTTAGGGAGGTTAAGGAACCAATCATAGGATAAATTAATCAATGTTATTGTGATGAACTTATATGCCACATCCTTATTTTATACATTCAAAAGCCTTAGGGGAGTATGTACAAAACCCTAAACCCAGGGAGAGGAGCTGGTACAAACCTAAGGCTTTTGAATGTATGTAAAATAAAATAAGAACTTACCCTACCAAAACCCTATATGTACAAACCTGTTAGCAAACATACCATCCACATACAGTAACAAGATGATGTCATGACCATCATCCCCCTGGTAAGACAAACCACAGTAGTTAACCTGACATTGACTAAAGTCATGCTTTGTCATCCCCCTGTCAAAACTTGTACCACTATCCTACAGCTTCCTCAAGACCATATGCCCTGGTCTTCCATCTCACGTGTCTATTATCTCTATTCTTCAACTAAGGTATCCATTCGTATCTATGCTTTCTTCTAGCTAGCAACCCTACCAAATCTCCCGCTTGGTTTTGCAAACTATTCCTACCATGCTCCCACTGTTTCTTGGATCCTTCCTGCTCTGCAGTCAGTAACTAGTATAAAGAAGAGGAACAACAAATTTGAGGCTTACTTACCATCTTCAATCCTCCATATGGGCATTTAAGACTCCTTAACAGCTTGCTATCCACCCAAAATCTATTACAGTGACCGACCTCAGTCACCACACAGTCTACATCCAACCGATGTCAGTTCCATGCGCCTGTCCTGACTACCAACCCTACTGATGTCAGTGTCCTTCTACCAACATCGGTCCTCCTAATTGATGTCAGTCTTACCTACTATCAACATCAATCCTTTTGCCAACACCAGTATCTGTGTTCACCTATGAGTGATGACTTTTTACCCGTGAGCTCCTTTGAATCAAGTCCCATGTCCAAACTGCCCTGCTCAGAAGTATCCAGTCCCATCCACTGGTCTCTATCCACCATCTCCTCCATAAAAACTAAGGTATTCCAGTTCTTAAGCCTACCAAATATATCTATCTTCCACTTAAGAACATGCATCTCCTTCCTGCTCATGTGACCAAGCCTATGAAGCCACGTCTCCATAACAAAAGAAGAATTAGTAATATAAACAAGTAGATAAAGAGTACCTATTTTATTACCACCAACTAATTCAAGTGCATCTACTATGAGAGTTCTTGAGCATCTCTCATCACCCAACCTTTCTAAATAAATTAGCTACATCTCCAAACCTGGGACCTACATGACCTCCTTCAACACCCATGTGTTGGCCGCCTGCAATTTTAGCTTCACTTCCCCTTTGCCAATTCTTTGGAAAGGCACACTAGCTCCTCTCCCTGGGGCTGAATGGAAAGAGGCAACAAAATATATTATCCAAGATTCAACTTTATCCAAGAAACCTCCCAGAGCATCCTGTGCAACAACACCTACAACATCTGCATCTACAGTTCCTTCCTTCTGATCTGCTACCAACCAACAATATTCTTTTACCTGCTCTTTCTTTCCATAGGACCGTAAGTGACCATCTATGTTTTTCAACTCCTCCATTCTTACCTTAATTTCATCTTCCATTGCTCTACTCCCACTCAATCAGAAACCCTTGAGAGTGACCTGTAACCAAACACAAAACCTGCTCCCTGTAACCTTAGCTCTGATACCACATGTTGGGATAAATAACTGGAAGCACACAATTGATTACCAAGCAACTTAACATGCAAAAATTAACCAAAATACACAAGTAACTAGAATTAAGAAATAACACATGATATGAGAGACAATACACAACTTTTATTAAAACTCTTTCAGAAGGAAATACAACAAAGAAGGCTACCACAGTTCTTCCTTACACACCTCTAGGGCTCCCACACCTCTAGGGCATAAACAATAAAGCTTCCCTCAAATCTCTCTCTCTTACACCCCAACACCCAACTCAAACATAGAGTTGGTGTTCACCTTACACTTGTGCTCCACGCACTCCACAAGTGCTCCACGCACTCCACAAGTACACAAATGAACTTCAAGTAGATCTCCCCTGAACTTGCAACAACCTGCACCTCAATAGACCTTACTTATGGAAGGATATTCCTTGCCTTCCTCTTTGCTATCTATGAGTACCCACTGTACTCCATGTAGATCCCATCTGATTCTGCTCCCTGTTGTGTTGCTGTCCTATCTGATCTTGCACACCTACAAATCAATCTGGTTCTGTACACCTGTGAACCTTGACCTTGCACACACATATACCTGCAAATAAATGATCTTACTTACCATGTAGATCTCCTAAATTAGCCATGCTCACCTAATGACCAAGATCATACATACGTGAAGAACCCTACTAATTCTTCAATCCAGCACCCACACTTGGTACTGTGGCACTAGGAGGAACACACCATTGCTCTCTTCACACACAGAAGGAGCTTATTTGCTCTCTTACTCTCTAGCACTAGTTTACAATATAACTAATGAGTCTCTTAAATAGATCTCATGCAAACAATAATTAGACACCTAATTACAATAATTAGATCCATAGCTTTTAGTCTAAAATTGGATCTTGACATGCAAACACTTGGTTCGTTAGCTAACTACCCATAACATTCACAGTCTGAACCACACAGGTGACCGACGTCAGTCCCCGTCTACTTGGGGGGTGCTGACGCCTGCCAAATTTTGACCGACGTTGGTTGTTCTCCTGCCTTATCCAGCCGACATCGGTTGGCCTAACCGATGCCGGTGTCTGTGACACTCTGTAACCCTTCACAACCTCCTTCCCTACTTGCATCAATGAAGCTTTTAGCTCCACAACCTAACAATTTAAGAGTTCACATGTTAATTTATAGTTCACCCTAAATTAGGAGTAAAGTGGGGAATTTACCTTTATGTGTTTTTAGGTGGGTTGTGGACAACTCTAGGGATGTTAATGGATCACCCAACTAGCTAGGATATGTGGAGAGCCATTATAGGTGGCCTATTTAGGGAAGGATGAGAATATGAACTAGTGGAATGTTATAATGAGACCTCACTTTAGTGATAGGTGTAATAGGCTCTAGGGTGATTCATAAATAAACAATAGTTAAAAAGTTAACATTAGAAAGAATAACCAACATAAACCAAATAGACTATCAAATAGGTATGAATTCCCTCCTAATGTCAATTATTATCATGCCAAATATAATTAATGCCTCTAAAGGTACTCATGGGATTGAGTGTCCTAAAGGGGAAAGCATGAGATAATGCATGGGATAAAATATCCCCTCATTAATTTTGGATTAATTATAGTTCAATCCAAAGACTGAGAAGGTTAACCTTTATTACTCAAAAAGTCATCACTGTCACTATTAGGGATTTAAGATATGTGCCATTTCACCCAGGGTGGGTTGCTAGATGAGGGAAATCTTAGTTGTTGCTTATTATTTAGGCCACCCTTTAGAGATTTTTAAAATAGGGTAAAAAGTTTGAGTTCTAAAATAAACATAAAAATGAGGGTAAATTATGGTAGGAAAGAGTGTTTCCAAGACTAAAAAGTATTAATGTTTTAAGAACTGAGTTAGATGCCCTACCATAGCTGTACCACTATATGCCAATCTTTACCAAAGGTTATGACTTAGTATTACACAATGGTAAAGGTCTAAGTAAAAATGAGAGACTACTTGATTTATGAACTACCTACTAGTTTCTCATACTCTACTTCCATGGCTACCAACACTACTACCACCAAGTCAAATTCTCATTCTAACTTGGCTAGATTCATTAGAAGATCCTTCAACATAAATTTTGACTAGGCCACCAATATTTGGTAGACATAGAGTGAGGCTAACATATCCAATTATAATTTTATTACTTAGTTAAATATCATGGTGTATTGGGTCAAGAGTTCAAGCACAACCTAAGATCCATCCTTGTTTTCCTTGGCCACCTTCTTATGCATAACCTAGTTGAAGTGACTGAAGTGGAGTTCTAATTCACCCCTATCCAATAGAGTTCCATCTGGGTGGAATACCTCTAAGATATTGACCTCATTTAAGCAGGCCAATATCTTATTATTGCCTTATTCCATGGGATTCACCATAGTTAATGTCATGCCTAGCCATTCTTCAATTATTGCCCTCATGCTCTCAATATATATCTTGTACAAGATCAAGTTTGAAGTGGGAATAAGATTTATCTTCAAAAACATGCCTTTATTTACTTTTAATACCAAATTCTTACATTTTCTCTCTACTAGAGTAATCCCTTCCAAATAGGTCTAGGTCATCTGAATATGCATCCTACATCTTACTTGAGTCTTCACCACTTTTCCTAGTGCTAATAAAAGTTGTAAGAGGTAATCTTTAACTTTCCCATTTAGGCCCACCAAGAAGGAGATTTTCACCTGTAATTTGAGGACTTAGAATTGATCCTACATGTCTTTCATTAATTTATCTAACACATCATGGGTATTTTAGAGGACTAAGATTGAGTCTTCAACCACCTTCTCATCTCTCATGGGGGTCTTCACCTTAGTGAGAGAGAATAGGTCCTGTTGGGTCTACCAAAACTCTAGGTTCCCCTCCTACATGAATCTAAGAGTGAATATCCTTCACATGTTTCCCATGGTGTGATCAAAGTCCCACTACACATCTGGGTCACCCTATATTATCATCTTTGGTGTATGAGACACCATATCCATGCCTAAGATTTGAGGAAGTATTGGTGGGGTGATGGATATGGTGGTGATGGGTGGATGAAAATGTAGAGGGGGCATGGAGGAAGTATAATTAATGAATAAGGAAAGGAGTAGAGGTGGAGGAGGCATGGGGGCATAAGGAGGTAAGATAAATGGTGATACCTAAGGGAATATCTATGTTTTCCACTAACTTTGAGTCATATTAACTTAAGTGTCTATTACTCTAGGGAGATGGGAATTTAATAAATAAGAGGATATTGGATGATTAAAGTAAAATTCTTGGGTGCCTAAGATGAGGGAAAATGGAGGATATGAAATGACATGAGGAACCACTAGGGGTGGTGCATGAAGAGCAATAGAAACTTGTGGAGGAGGATGAATGATAATAATCAATATCTAAATATAAGGCCAAGGATACACTATCTTATATTTATTCCTTGGCCTCTTACTTAGGTGAGCTTGGGATATTGTATTTGATGGAGCATAAGTGGTATAAGATATGGGGGATGACTGAGGGAACTAATAGACCACCAAGGGATATTGTATTTGGGCTACTTGAGATATGCACATGATTATACTTATTATAGGAGCCACAACTACACTAGCTAGAGGTGGGGAAACTAGGGGCACTTGGATTTAAGGAATGACCCATTAGGGCACCTGGGGGTTCTCAGGCTGGGAAATGGATAGAGAAGATGGGAAAGAGGAGGCAAGGTTAATGGGTAGGATCGAGGCTTGAGTAACATATGGGAATTGTGGATGATTCAAAATGGGGAATAAGGGAGACATAACTTGAGTGGATGGTAGGGGTGTTGGGAAATTGGGTGGTTTCATGAGAAGTTATTAGAGAGAGGAGGGAGTGAGGGAAGTAACTTTCACTAGTGTTAACATCTATTCTCACCATGGACTAGTCTCTGGGCTAGTATTAATATCAAACCTTAAGGCCTACATATATTGAGGTTGAATTATTAGAATTTAAGACACTTGGGGTAGGGATACATGGGTTTTAACCTATTGGGTCCAAGTTTCTTGAATTGGAGGAGGCAATAAAGGAATTGAGGGTCAAGGTGTAGGAGTTGAGGGTCGAGATGCAAAATGAGATCTTAGGGGAGAAGTTATAAGACTCATTGTACAATTATTTTGGAGAGATATAGGGGAGTTACATTGATGTCCTCTACATGATGAGATGTTGAATAAGGGATAATATATGGCCTAGGTTAAACCTTCTTCCCTTTCTTCTTCCTATAGACCTCAATTTGAGTGATAACACCTTGGTCATTTACCATACTCAAGTATATCTCATCATCATCCTCAAACTAGTGGCCATAGTTGAGGTATGTCGAGTATTTATCTAAATGGGACCTGATGATGTCATGAGGGTCCCAATATTAGTGCTTATCTCTTATTATAGCTAAATAATCCCTCTTAATTGCCATATTTTTTAATGAAGGGAAGGCCTTGTACACATTATGCCAAATAGTTATCAAAATGGGTGGGAAGGCATTCTACTAATGATTAATACAATTCCCAAAGATGCCCTCCACTAGTTGATACATAATTTCTTGCTTTGCTTGGTGGTTTGGGACCTTATAGGGTAAATAAATGGGATATTTGAGAATTCCAACCACCCAAATGATGGTATCCTCTTGATAGTACCAATAATCACTAATGGAGGTGAGGCAATCCCTAATTTATTTTGAAAATTGAGGCATGGGTGCCTCATTGATGACATTGTAAACAACTGGGTAAAATGACTCACAAATATCCTTAATGTTATTATGATATTGGTGGAAATATACCTTATAAAAGACTACATGGACCATTGAGCCTCTAATAACCCATGTAATAAAGTTATATGGATTGAAGGTGAGTGTGCGGCAAGTTACATCCACTAGATAACTTATCATATAAAAAATTTCACCTTCCTAGTCATCGCCTATTGGCTTGATCATGTTAAAGTTAATCACCCATCCTATGTTGGATATCTACTCACCTTGGATAATTATATGGAGCAGGGGAATATAAATGATGTTAACATATAGGCAGTCACTAAACCTAAATAGTCAGTCAAGTAGGATCATCTCAACATGTATTCCTTCCTTAAAAGTGTTGAAGGTGTATGTGTTCATGTCCATTTTTAACCCACCTTACATCAGGGTTCTCAACCTAGTTCTTCAATACATCATGGATCCAGAGGAGCTCATCCAGGTGGTCATGATGATCAAGTTTTAGGACAAGGTGTACTTAGGGAGGTTATAGTAAGCTTTAAAGGCTACTCTTGAGATGTTGGTGATCTGATGTTAGTTTTTTATAGAGCATACCATGTCATGGATGCCATCTTGCATCTATTTTTCTATGCACAACAATTTAATGAACAAGTTAGTGTAGAAGAATACCTCTAACTTAGCTATGTCTTTGTGTATCCCACATTTGCTATAGGCCCAAAGGGTATCTTCAAACTTGACCTTGTATTAATCATCATTATTGAATGAATTGGGTACTAGATCAATAGCCTTGAAGATTTCATTATAGCACCTAAAGCATATCAATCCATCTAGAAACAAGGTATTTCAATATTATAGATCAACTTTAGGGTTTGAGGATGAGGTGACCATTGTAGTTGGGATGCTCTTGGTTACAAAGAAATTTGAAAAAAGGGGAAAAACATAGAGGGCATTGGTAATAACATAAATAAAGAAGTGATTTCTTAGAAACTGGGAGTAATAAAGGTTAATGAACTTGTCTTGAGGCACTTTTAGGTATCTATATACATTTCCAACTTTAATGGAATTGAAAACTCACTTGGTGAAAATTCAAATTTGATTTGGTGGTTCGATCCTCTCATTTATTTCCTAATCATGAATTAAACTTAGAGATCTTAAATATATGTTACCTACTAGATTTGGTAATTATGCCACAACATTTTAGACTATCTAATAAGGGTCCATTTTCCCATTCAATTAATTCCCAAAATGTGGTAAGCACATGGCCATATCATCTTTGAGGCTTCCTAGGTGGCTCCTTATTTGTGCCATGTGTCCTTTTATCATTATCTCATGTTGTAATTTTTGACACCTAGGTGTGGCCTGGGACCTTACCTTTATATGTTTGGGAGAAAGAAAATTCCAACTGGAAGATGTGTGGAATCTTATGATCAACCCTCTAACTCTGATTTTACTTCATTTTGACCATCTTTAAGCCTATTAGGATCTTCCCTACCAATTTGGTATGGAAATACCATGTGTCAAGATGTGATAAGTTAGGCTTTCCTAGAACTTGACACCTCTATCAGGTTTTAGAGATTGACAAGTTTGATAGTGGATCACATGGCACTTTCTCATTTTCTCAAGCTCTCTTAGGGTTTGACATTTTTGTCAGGTCTAGGAGACTAACATGTCTGACATTGGGTCACCCTCATTAGTTGGATATAGGAAAATATAACTCCTATGCCATGTGAAGTGTTTCCATTCAGTCAATCTCTCCCATGGTCTTACATATATATTAGGACTAATAAACTAACCATTCTTACATTAGGACACATTGATTGATTAGGATCTAACATGTTTTAACCAAAAAATTCATGGCACTTTCTTATTGCATTAGGCTCTCCTTAGCTCTAAATTCTCTATTAAGATTTAGAGACTGACACTTATGACACTGAGGTACTCTAATCAATTATGTTTGGTGACATTTTGACTTTACTGATAGTTATCCATGAATATCCTTTTCATTCCATTGCTTCTCCTATAGAAAACCATGAAAAAGAGACTAATCAAAACAAAAAATAATGCAATGAAAACAACACTTACCTGGTAACCAACTAGATTTCATAATGTGCCATGTCAGACTTTGGGAGTTTGACCATCTAGGAGACTGACTCTGAGAAACTTGTAATAAAAACAACCTGCATAAGAGTTAGCACATTATATATTCTAAGTAAAAGAGTACCTAGTTTATTTTAAAATACTTATCAAGGCTTGAATACATTAAATTTTTAGAGGTCATGGTGGATTCCAACATAGATCAATTGATCATTATAAACAAAACATATGCTTGGGGAGACTAGGGTGAATTAATAATTTGAGGACTCTCTCCTAATGAAGATGGTTGGAGGGAGATAAAAGGTATAGGAACTAAAAGTTATTAATGAAAAGATGGGTCCCCCATTTTGTATAAAATAGGGGTGTGTTGGCCACAACACAACTCATATTTCATGGATGGATAAACCTACAACCATATGGCTATGTAAACTATAACTGCTAGAGCTAAAAGATAAAAATCACTATGGTAAAACCCAAATAAAAAAAAATGGGTATCTTACAACTTCAAAGTCCATAACTAGTTTTTATATATTTGATTCCCCAAATTTTAAATCCATATATTAAAAAAAAAAAAATTGAAACATCATACCCAAATTCAAACTTTGCATTCAAAACCTAACAATCAATATTATATATTCTTTACTTGTCTAGTTGAGATTAATAGTTGCTCAATGATATGTTCTTTGCAAGTACTTCAATCCATTCCACCATTTTCTCCTCTTTTCCCATATTTTAAGGTTTTTTATTTGGATTCAAACTCACAATCCTCTTTTCCTTATTTTTTATCATGTAATAAACCATACAAACACACAAATATTCATCTTTCATGCCCACTACGACACATAATACATTCCTTACTAACATAGAGTCCAAGATAATCAAATTATTGGTAAAAATTAAAATCAATCACTCAATTATGTTGACTAGATGCCAATAAATGTGAGACCTTTAGTTAGGGTTTTATAATTGGAATTTATCATTCTAAAAAACTAATCATTCAAACCAACATGTACTTTTTAAATTATGTGCCAAATAAAATAAGCCTTAATCATATTTTAAAATAAAATTATTATGTTGATTGACTAACTGATTATGTTTTTATTTTTATCCATAATGACTCATTTATGCCCACCCCCCATGGTGGTCAAGGACTGAGTTTTATAAATAAAGGTACCCATTCAAAATATCAATCGGGATAATGTAATCCAAACCATCCAATGTGGTCAAACAATTAACAATCAATAATCATTCCCTCCATATGAGATTTACCAATAATGGTCATCATTTGAGGGCTTAGAAATGTAATTAATATTTTTGCCTTTCTAATATACTAAAATAACTTACAAAGTGATCCAAGATAAGTGGTTATGGAATTTTTAGATTCACAGTAGAGTTTTTAAGTCAAATTCTATATTTCCATTCCAAGGTTATAAATACAAAAGTATTTTTTTGACATAAGGAATGAAAATTATCAACTCATACAAACACTTGTAGTAATAACAACCAACATAATCATGAAAAATTATTTCAACCCAAACTCTAATACACACAAACACTTAAACATTCAATAATCAATATAAGTAAACATACCTATAAATATACATACATCACAAAATAAAAACATCTTGGCAATCCAAAATGAAATCAAATGCAAAGCACACAACTACAAATGACTATTAATCTCTCTCTCCCTCTCTCTCTCTCTCTCTCTTTGTGTGTGTGTGTCAATGTTATCATATATCTATATCTACCCCCAACTATCTGATCCACACACCCCTTCTCAGGGATAGTGATACACTGTTGCCATGTGTCTGACCAGGTTTACTTTAGGTGCTTCAGTCCCTGGGCCATATAGTGGTCTGGAAGAGGACCCAGATCACTCCAAAACTTTTGGCATGACGACTAGTCTTCTATTGGTATCAGAGCTAAGTCTCAAGGTTGAGTCCCATGGAAGCTAGTGGGCATGATCCACACATCCCTTCTCAGGGATAATGATACACTGCTACCATGTGTTCGACCGGGTTCGCCTCAAGTGCTTTAGTCCCTGGGCCATATAGTGGTTTTGAAGAGGACCCAGATCACTCCAAAACTTTTGGTGTGATGGCCAGTCCTTCTATTGGTATCAGAGCTAGGTCTTGAGGTCGAGTCCCATGGAATCTGGTGGGTATGATCCACACATCCCTTCTCAGGGATAGCGATACACTACTACCACACGTCTGATTGGGTTCACCTCGGGTGCTTTAGTCCCTGGGCCATATAGTGGTCTGGAAGAGGACCCAGATCACTCTGAATCTTTTGGCATGATGGCCAGTCCTTCTATTAGTATCAGAGCTAGGTCTCAAGGTGTTATAACTATGTTATAACACCTATAAAGTTTACCTACACTTACAAAATTATTATGATGAGGAATAATACTAACCTGTCCTTGTATCTCTTTTCACAATTTCCACATTTTTTGTGATTTGAATTAATTCAAATTGTTTCATGCTTATTTCCTATTTATTTATTTTAATTCATTACACTCTAGATGAAATAAGGTAAAAGTCAAGATAAAACTTTTATTTCACTTGAATTAAAAATATTCTTAGACACCATGCTCTCTATGTTCTCTTTCATAGCAACTAAGCACAAAGTTTTCAAATATGTCATTTTATCACCTATGTTTGGTTCTCTACATCCGTATGGAAGAGGAATATAAAAAACCATCAAAATGAATCAATTAAATTAAAAGGCAATGATAAAAAAGGTAACATATAATGTCAAAATTCAAAATCACACCAAAGACATGATTTAGAGCACATCTATTATCTCTAATCGAAGCTCAAACTCTACAGTTGGCCTCATGATAAAGCCAAGGTCCATTGGGGTATGATAGGCCAGTAGATTGGGATAGGATAATTATATAATACATGGTTCTACCTACTTATAATGTAAGTGACCAATATTTATAGTATACTGATGACTCTATAAGGGGTCTTGAGGAATGAGGAACACATTGTAGGAAGGTAGTCCTATTTTATTTTTCATGCATATAGCCTTCATGAGATGATATTCATACTTAATTTGATGACCTAATATTTGTGTGGTTAAGGAAATTTCTATAGATTCCTTAATGTTGAAAGTCCTCTTGTTTTGAAAAACCTAATTTCAATGTCTTGACTTGGATAAAAAGTTTCTATAACTTATTTTTTCATTCATTTCCCCACCACCCATTTAATTTCCCACCTTAATAGGCAAGTTTGATTCTAAATCTATATTCCCACTTCTTATATTCCTTCTTCACATATTAAAAACATGATAGCACTACTTTGTTTCAGTTTTATCTATCCTTAGAACATCATATTATACTTGAGTAACTATGGGTCATTTTATTTACACCATTGCTTTACTTTTCTAGTATTTATTTGGTTAACTTTGAAAATTTTACATATTGTATTTTTTTTGAATAATTACATCCATTTATATTTTAGTAATTTTTCCATTGTTGAGTGAGGTTGGCTTGTTACTTCTCACTCACCAATGTTGTTTTCCCTTTTCATGCACTTTTTACATTGATGATTGAGTAAGGATTGTTACTGCTTACTCATCAATGTTGTTTTACCATTGCTTTCCCATATTTATTTAAGGATTATTACTGATTTCACATTGATGTTTGATTACCATTTTCAATATGTATCCTTAGTTTGACTTAGTTTATTTGCCTTTTTTTCTTGAGGTTTACTTATTTGAGTTTTTCAATCCTTTACTATCCTTGGCTTTTCAATTACCCAATTTATTCTAAAATTGACCTAGTTTTGGTCATAACTTAGAATTTATCACCCTAGCTTACCAAATTTACAAGTACATCATGCTTACATTATGTCAGTTATCTTGGATTTTCTCTATTTGTTTATTTTTACTTTTTAGTTTTATATCCTTGGGTTTGTCCAAAGCAATCCCTATACCCTCCATGATTAAAACTATAAACACAACATACAACCATCCAATGATAAAGGTAAGTCAAGGTACACATACCTTACTTTTATTTTTAATTATTTCATTACAATAGATTCCTTTCAATTACTTTATGTTTTAATATACTGTAATTTATTCATCTTCAGTGTTGTGTTTTACTATGTTCTTTTCTGAAATCAACATCGCCTCTTGTACCTGAGTGACATGTGATAAGTTTTGAATGGGGAATATGTATACCCATAATATTTTCAAAATTTATAAATTATTAATTCTTTCTCTCTTACAATAACCCAAGACTTTTTAATCTCTATAAGTGCACACCTTAGAGGGTGCATTGGGAAAGGGGTGGGTAGACCATTGGTGCTTTGTAAGATTATTTTCCCCTATACCACCACTTGATATTTACACAACCTTATCCTATACACTTCCCTAAGCTTTAAAACCTCCTATAGACACTTGTACAAGCATTTCACCACTTTATTTATTCCGTACCTAAGCGTAAAAC
This sequence comes from Torreya grandis, assembly GCA_037957365.1. Classification (NCBI taxonomy): domain Eukaryota; kingdom Viridiplantae; phylum Streptophyta; class Pinopsida; order Cupressales; family Taxaceae; genus Torreya; species Torreya grandis. The sequence continues at coordinate 1,321,582 of JARHVA010000371.1, read as the reverse complement.
CCTTTTTACTAGTTTACATTACACTATCATCTTGGGCCAACCATGTATTCAAATTATTAAAAGAACGTTATGGATCTAGATCAACCATGTTTACCTAGACTTGGATCTAACTTATTTTTATCAATTAATGATATAGATTAAAATTGGGCTGAACTTATCATCTAAAATTTTGGAAAGGTTTAGGGTTAGATTAAACTATATATACACATTCATTTCACCATTTCTTAGAGAGAACATAGTTAAATATTCATTTGTGATTCTTTAAAATCTACTCTTAGACCATTATAATTGAGGATTTATTTCTTAGGGTTTATACTTGAAGAATAATCTTATCTTGTGGAAAAGTATTGTATGTTTAGGCTTTTCTTAGTGATCCTTAAAAACCACAACAACCTCTTACAAAACACCTTTAGCCAAGGGAGAGATTGAGTCTTGATGGGTTTGTCTTCAAAGTAAGTTTCTCTTAACTTTAATCCTATATTTTAGTATATATAAGTAGCATAAGTAATTGATTTTGAATATATTTCTCTCTCCATGTATTAGTGTTTTATCTATACATAGATTAATTAAGATTCTATTATGCATGTTTGTTACCTTGACTTTGTGTCACAAGATTTGGTGAGCACTAGAGTAGATTTTAATTTCCCTATCATTTAAATAGTTAATATGAAAAAATAAGAACTATCTAGGGTTATTACATGGTTTTTCTTGACTAGAGGATTTGTAACCCTCTCTAGTGATGTTATCATGGTAAGAGATCCCATGGTTAGGTATAACAGATCCATCTTGGTCATGACCAAAAATATATAATATATTAATAATCAAAAGTGTATGTAAGATTTATATTCTTTGAATTAGGATTTATTAATAGGTTAACTACATTTTATTTTATATACATAAACTATTTATAAATAGACTAGATGTGTCATAGAAACTTCTCAGCTTTATCCACTTCTCATTCCTATGTTCATGAATTAGTGTTATTTGGTGTGTGGTAGGAGATGTCTAGAGGTTCTAAAGTTTAAAACCCAGGACATGTATAGAAAGGATTATGACCCATAGAGATATGGATGGATATGTTGTAGGTATGTTAGATGTATAAGGGATTGTCATCCAAAGTTTGATCTTGTGTACACTTGTACATTTGAATAAGATGAACAAGTGTGTGATTCACCACTTTGGTTTGCTAATTTATCTATGGATGGAAGGTTGTCAATAAATCCAACTACATAACCATCAAGTCTCACAATTCTTGACAAAAATGACTTACAAAGCATGGATCTTGATCGAATATGATAGATGTTGGAAACCCAAAATGAACCCAAACATGGTTAAATAAATATTATGTAGTGATAGTCATATCAATGTCTTTATTACATGTGACCATGATAGCCATATTACAAAACCTATCCACTACAATGAACAAAACATCATATTTTTATCTCATCATAGGTAACCCAATCATGAAATCCATGCTAATAGATTCCCATGGTTTGGATGGAACTAGTAGAAATGTGTAAGGTCCTAGCTTCCTATTCATCAGCTTGGTAATGTAACAAGGAATGTAAGACTTCATATGTCATTTAACATATATGTGCATGTGCATCTAGTAGAAGTGAGATTTAATGTGGCTATAGTATTTGTCAAACCAAAGTATCATGAGGTCTTAGCATAGTACAATTCTTAGATGAGTCATTGGCAAGGTGCACCATTAGGAACACATAGATGTTTGATTTTGTAGAGAATATAGTTAGACAATTATATACATACATATATATATATATATATGTATATATATATATGTATATATATACATATATATGTATATATATATATATACCTATATATATACATACACACACACACACACACACACACACACACACACACACACATATACATATACATACATACATATATACATATATATATATATATATATATATATACACACACACACACATACATATATATATATACACATACATATATATATATATATATATATATATATATATATATATATAACTTGTTTACCTTGAGCTAGGCCAGTGTAATTTGCTAAAAAGTCCTGGTCAACTAAGTAGAGGGATACCTAGTCTACAAAATTTTGGTTATGCATGTCAATCACCATGATGAATGCATTGAATAGTAGTCAACTAAGGTAATTTGATGCCTTATTATCCCCCCATTTATTTTAATTGATCATGAGATTGAAATATTATAGGTAAGTTATCCATTTCTTGTGTCATGCATTTTCCATCTTGTTTTATGTCTATAGGAATTGAAGTGACTTATAGTTTGAATTAAAAATGGTCTCTTTCCCCAAAATGTAGTGTCACCATTACTTGATTTATTACATAATAACATATAATTATTTATCATATGTGGAGTACCTTTGCATCATGTCACTGAAGATATCTAAGTGGTATACGACCAGATATCCATACTACATGAGCACTTTACCAAGTGCATAGTCAAATACACATTATGAATTTTAAAGAAATGTATAATGTTCGGTATTATGAGAACATGCACTAAATAGAGGAATTTATTGAGTGATTCAAAAGTGCATTATTATGCATGAGTCCAATTGAACTTATCTTTTTCACATGTTATTTGGATGAGATCCCAAGAGATGTGCAAAAAAATAAGGAAGAACCTAAGGTAAAAGTTATCAGATCTAAGGAAACTCCTCAATTTTGTAATATTTCATGGAGTAGGCTAATATTGGATTATTTGGATCTACACAGATGCCTATGTAATTTATGATGTAGTCTGAGTACTAGACATGGTTCTAAATGAATAATTTACTAAGTTGGCTTGCAAATTTTGTTAAGACAAGGTGTTGAAGATGTATGATATGTTATCTAGGTGATACTCCTAAGTATTACTAAATATGAGAATTTCATCCAAGTAGATAATGATGAAGGAGTTGAGAAAATGCCTGAGTAAATCATCCATCAAGTGCATGAATGTGGATAGCACATTGGTTAGGATAAAAGTCATGACTAACCATTCGTACAATATTTCCCATAACTTGAATGTTTTCTTCCAAACATCTTCAAGATGGATTAGAACTTGATTCTAACCTAACTTCAAATTTATCTTGGTGAAGTATTAATCACCTTATATCTGGTATAGAAGGTCATCAATGCATAGTAATGGATACTAATTTTTCACCTTTTTAAGTGCATGGCAGTCTATATAGAGTCACTAGGTCCCATCCTTATTGGGTGTGAGGAATATCAAACTCCCATAAGGTGAAGAGCTAGGCTTGATCTTGACTTCATCAAGGAACTCTTATATCTGACACTATATTTCATCATTATCCCAAATTGACCTATGATAAATGGGGATATTTAAAAGAGGTATCAAAGGACCAAATCAATGTGGTGTTTTATTTTTTAGTGTGTTTAATGTTTTTAAATTTTCTATAAATACTTTCATTTGATTATTTAGTAATGTTTATAGTTATTGCTACTACAAAGTTATGTGAGTGCTTCTCACTACCAGGTGTGCTTTTTTTTCTACACAAGTGTGTTAGGGTGAACCATGAGTATCACATTTTTTTTGAATGTGAGATAGGTTTAAAACATTTATTTGTAGAGACAAAGGTGACTTTGGTCATGGGTGATGACTCAATATGTGGTAGAAGTGATTTTGTTCACATATAGTCCAACATTGTGGCTTGGCTTGATATGTAGCTTCATAGTCATATAGGTACATTATTCCCATCAAGATGTCATAGACATGTAAAGGTGTGATATAACTCGTGATGTTATCTCCCATAGGCTTGAATTTATACTGACATGTATATCTTTCCCATACTATATCCACCTTAGATAATATGGATTAGGGTGCATAGTAGTGGTAATACCAAGTCATTGATTTATTGATTGTGTAATGATGTTCTTTTGATTGTTACTATAATCATGATGTGGAAAGGCTAACCCTTCACCCAAAACTTGGTGTGGAAGAGACATTAATGATCTTTAAAGATATCAATTATAATGGTGCTAGTACTTAAAGAAGAGGAATCTAGATCAGTGTTGTCCATTGATGTGGGTCCTAATGTAGACTGTGTGAGTAAGGACTATTGCACATACATTTTGAGTCATTATGGGTGGATGAGTGATGATGATAAAACCAATTATCACTATAATTCTTATTTTTTTTGTCTAAATTAAAAGGTACATGTGTATTTGAGTGTTGTATAGTCTTCTGAGGCTACTCATTTTTATGAGAAGTGTAGTGATTTTGTTCAAGGGGATATGATATGGAGTTATGCAAGGGTTGAGCCTTGTGTACTATGTTGGATGAAGAGGTAGTATTCTAATTCATATTTGCCTTATATTCTATCTTAGTGATGTTGTGATATGCTTTCCCTAGAGTGTTAGAATTCAAAAAATCTAGCTTCACATGAATATAAGGTGAGACTTTGATGATGTACTTCAATACCTTATGATGTTCCCTCGAGTTTTATTGTAGGCACATAAAGTAGTCATGGAATATATTAGTGTAGTCTACCACTGACTGATCCTTGTGTTGGAATATATTTTAGAAATTGATGTATTAATATTCAAAGTGTCATAGATGGTATTATTCATCCTTCAATGCATCGATAAAAGTCTCCCATGATTTTATTGAAACCTAATCCTATACACATTATGCATTTAAGGTCTCCCACTAGTTAAGAATCATAGTGGACATCTTCAGTATTGGGAAGGTGATCTTCTTAGCATCATTGAAATAATTAACTGATAAGTACACCTTGAGTTGTTATATCTAATAATTTAATACTTTAGCATTGATCTTATCTTCAAATAAAGGGATGTCAAGATTAATTTTTATTTTGATGGGGGTTTTTTGCTAACACTATTATGGAGAATGTTGTTGAGATGAAGAGGAAGGACTCAGGTTGATTTTCATCATCAAATCATATAACTAACAAAAAATACTAGTATGTTGGGCCTCCAGTGAATTTGTGATAAAATTTTGAATTTATAGGTCTACCTCAAGTTGATTTTGGGCATCATCCATCTTAATTTTTCCATGATTTTCTATTGGGTTTTATAAAATAGAATTGACTATTAACACTTCTCTCTCATTGCACTCATGTGGTTACAGGTATATAAATGACAAGAGAGAAAATATATTGATATAAATATACTAATTGAGCTAGGTATCTCTAATACTAATGATTAACACCATGGGGCCCATTACTGAGTGTGGAAGAGATAATCAAGTTTAGTTATGCATAGTGAATGCATAGAGAGTATTTAGATAGAATAATCAAACACACATTTAAAGGAACAGAAGTATTAATTATAGGAAATGAACTTATATTCATAAGTGGAAGAATAGGTAAATATAGAGTATAATGCCTATAGTGTGTATATACATAGTAGATATACAAAGAAATCTATATGTGATATGACTATGTATTGCATCGACCAGACTCTTAGGGGTTATATTTTTGATTAGATACATATGTTATATATTTAACATGCATAATAAAAGAGCGGTGATAATTTATATGAAGTTACTAATGAGGATGTTGGTGGTGCATTAGTTCTATCAGATGTGGTAGTTGGTAATGAATAGAACAATTAATGTCTAGGTTATCTCCAACCACTTCCAATATCAATATCCTTTCTTGGTATAAATGACTAGTTAGGAAATTTGAATTATCCATATGTCCAAGGATTATTGACTTGTGGTTTTGATATAGTGTGGCTCAAAGGATCAATAAAGTCTATGAATAAGTTCTAGTGAGGTGAGTAGGAGTACAAGCATTGAGGTGCACAGACTATGATCTAAAGAGACTAGTGCATGAAATTATATGAGCATGTGTAGTAATTATACATAAGGTTATCTAAAAAAATTGAGAAAAATAGTGAATATTATTACATGAGAGGTGAAATATCTATGCAGTATAAAAAATTATAAGGGTGTTCTACTGTGTAGTGGCTGTGCATGGATCAATAACAATGTCTCAATTGATTCATCCCACATGGATAGTACATCTACAATCACATTCTCTTTTCCTTTCTTATATATTATTTCAAAATAATATCCTAAAAATTTACTCACCCATTTATATTGTCCTTATGATGATAATCATTATTCTAAAAAATATTTGAGGCTATCATGATCAATCTTTACCTAAAAATTTCAACCCATCAGATATGGTCTCCATTGCTTGATTGCATGTAGGATAGCCATCATCTTTTTCTCATATATTATATTGAGATTATTTTTTGCCTTTAATTGATGAGTCTAAAATTTAATTGGTCTCCATTATTTCATGATTACACCCCACATATTGTATCATGATGCATCACATTCAACAACAAAAGTTTTATAAAAATTAGGGGTAGCCAAAACTAGAGTGGTGCACATAACCATTTTTAGTTATTTGAATGACATGGTATATATTTCAGTCTATTTTAAGGAATATTTATTCAAAAAATATGTGAGTGGGGCTGTGATTCTACCATAATTTTTGAAAATCCTATGATTATAACTTGTTATCCCTAGAAATCCCTGAAGGTTCTTAAGGGTCTTGGGCACTTGCCACTTCATCATCACTTGGATCGTTTTAGGATCAAATTTCACCTTAATATGAAATAATATGACACAAGTAATCCATAACTTTGATGATGAAATCACATTTATAAGTTTTTATATAAATTTGATGTTGTTCTAAAACCAAAAATATGTATTTCACATGCTATAAATGGTCTTCCCAATTTTTATTGTAAATGAGGATGTCATAAAAAAACCAACATAAAATTTCTCAAAAATGCCATAAAAAAGTATTTATCAAATTCTAAAATGTATATGATGTATTTTTGAGACTAAAAATCAAGACCATAAAATCATAATGTCCTTCATGAGTTGAGAAAGTTGTTATAGGTATGCCTCTTCACAAATTAGAATATGATAATACCTAGAGTGTATATATAATTTGATAAAATAAACAACACCATGTAATTCATCCAATGAATCATAAATTAATAAAATATGAAAATTATCTTTGATGGTGTAATTGTTGATTTGTCTATATCCTAAGCACATATTCAAAGTGTCATCCTTCTTATGCATCATGACCATCAGGGAGGAATAGTCACTTTGGCTACGTCTGATACTATCTTTTCAATTTAAATTTTCTAGTCATAGGGATACCTATAGGGTCTAATATTGGGTGGTGTATTACTTGGAAGTAGTTTCATGGCATGATCATATGCTCTACTTAGTGGAATTACTTTTGGGATGGCACCAAAAATAACATAATGGTCATACAACACTAGTTGTAAATCATGATGTGTAGACTCCTTGGTTGGTTGAACTTTTATGGAAAATAATTGTGAAACAAATCCATCAATACTTTTTTTGAGATTCATCATATGAAGATAACTAAGAAAATATGGATATTTATCTCATAAACCACATAGTTTAAATGTCTTACCTTCTAAATGAAAGTGCATGAATAGTTCTTGAAAATTCATCTCAATTGTGCCCAAAGTGGTGAGCTATTACAATATCAAAACAATGTTAGCACCACCCATAAGAATAACAAACATAATCAAATCTAATATGTAGTCTCCCATAGAAACCTTAATACCATAGCATTTTCTAGAATAGTTGACTGCACTATAGTCAACTATACCTAAAATTATGGGGATGGTTAAATGAAACAATTTAAAAAAGTAGCCAACATACTATTGATGTATTTGTGTGTACTCATAGAGTCAATCAACACAATCACATTTTGTTTCTTAAGGAAAACCACCACCTTAAGAGTTCAAGGAATATTAATATCTGAAAATGCATGACAATAAATAGTAGGTTGAGAATTTGTAGATTTGTCCTCAGGTTATTCCAAACCTGCACTTGAGGCATCATCATATTATTCATTATCATTGGTGACTTCAATGTAAAATAATACATTATTAGTACATCTATGTAATTTAATCCATTTTATATCACAAACAAAACATAACCTTTTGCATGATTCTCTTTAGTTTGTTGAGGAATCAATCTTGAAGGATGAGTAAATGTTGAGGTTGGGAAATTGGATTCACAAACTTTATTTGAACACACATTTTTCCTCTACCATTCATACCATTGGTATGGCTTTAGTTTCTGAACTAGGACCAAACATACAAACCTCCATTTGGATTCTATCTTTGAGGCTTCCAAAAAACAAGTTAGTCAAATTTGTCTCACTGATGTCATCCACACATAAGGAGAGATTTTGGAATTGATGAATATAATCCTTCATAGTCCCTATTTGATTTAGCTTGTACAGTTAATTGAATTATTTTTTTGATACATTATTGCAATAGTAGAGCTTTAAATCCTCATAAAATATAAACCATGTAACTTGAAGGGCCTTCTTTTTCTTTTTAGCACACAACCATTTATATGAAATGAACTACTTAGGTTATAGATACAAAGAGGCCATGACCACATTTTGTATATATGGATTATGATGTAGATCAAATACATGTTTTATTTAATTAATCCAAGTGAGTGTATATTTACCATCAAACTTGTGTAAGTCCACTTTTGGCAATAATTACTTCAGACCAAGATTGGAGGTGTGATTGTTTGAATAGGGAGAACAAAACTTGAGTGTTAGAGGATTATTTTATGAAGGTTGAACTGTAAGGTTGGAAAATTACCCAATTATAAGTGTCAATTGATTTTTCAAAATATTCAAGTCCCCTCTTAACCCAATTATTTCATGTTAGACTGCATTGAGACCATCTTTTTGTACCATAATTTGTAAATATGACTAAAGTTGGTGAAATTCCTCAGAAACAAATGGATCAAAAATGTTGAACTCCAAGTCATATTTTTTAGGAGTTTTTGAATTTTCTTTCCCTTTGTCACATTGATAATTGTTAGGACCAACCATGCACAAACCTTAGGATGGAGGTTTTATTCCAAAAAAAATGTATTGATGGATTATATCATTGTAATCATCTCACTAAGATAAATCTAATGACTATTAATGTGCACAAGGGTGACAATTTTAGGATTGAAAAGTGTAATAGTATATTACACCATTATAATCATATCTCTAAGACAAATCCAATGATTTCTAATTTGTGTAAGGGTGAATTTATTTTCAGATTTTTTTTTTTTTTTAATCATTCCATCCATAGGAGAACCATAACACTAGATCTAAAAAATGTCATCATAAAAACTTTCCAAAATCAAAATCTTATTCTACTTATAATGAAATTAATTATATGTTCACAAAATATAATATTATATCACATAAATAAAATAAAAATATGTAGATTCACAATAGTAATTGATATAAAAGTATAATGCTTTATAAATATAGTTGAGCCACTTTAAGGGAAACCTTAAAAAAAATGCAATAATAGAATAATTTTCAATATGATGATCAAATACTAACCACTACCTCATATGCATGCATACATACATACATATATGTATGTATGTATATATGTATGTATGTATGTATTTATGTATGTATGTACACGCACACACATGCACATGCACACGCACACACACATGCCCGCACACACACACGCACGCACGCACACGCATGCACACACACACACACACACACACACACACACACACACACACACACACACACACACACACACACACACACACACACACACACACACACACACACACACACACACACACACACACACACACTTAGACATGGTTATTACATAGCCTGACATTAATAAGAACATAGATAGATATGTTAAGATAATATAAAAGGTATGTAAGCCATAAGTTACCCACACATATCCATATACATGACATAGGTTAAGGGCATAGAATTAACATGATTTAGATATACACTTTTGAAAAAATTCTATGTATTTGACACATATTTTCATAAATTTTGGACAATTTTTTAGATTCATGACATATATCATATATAGTTTATAGAGCATAGGTTAAATTATGACAAATATTTTAGCTTGAGACATATTAGAGGTACATATGCCATGCACATACACCAAATTAAAAATAAATTATTTAAGTTAAACTAATATAAATGTATTGAACTCACCAAAAAACATTGATTGAACTTTTTGTTGGAGCATATAATGTTTGTGGGGACACTTATTATGAACCTAAACCATAAAACACATACCTACAAAATTTTATATTAAAATATAAACTTATACATATAAAAAATATATTTAAACAACTAATTAAATTTATTGGAAAGGTGTAACCATTTATGGTTATAACCAATCACCTTTTACACACACACACACACACACACACACACACACACACACACACACACACACACACACACACACACACACACACACACACACACACACACACACACACACACATATATTGAAATAATTCAATATAAAGATATAAATAAATAAAAATAAGATAGTATATTACGTTTGGGTAATAATTATTATGTAAAGGGAACAAATGAGATGAAAACAATTTTACTAGATATAAAATGTTTCTCAAATAAAATGGATATAAGTATCATAGGCTTTTACCTTGTTGAATTTTTCCCATATTACTCTTATGTCATGCTTGTACATTTACCTTACATTTTATTATTAAATTATTTAAATAAACAATATTAATTGTTATCTAAATAATTTTATAAGATCTCCCCAAATGATAATTTGAAGGCATCATGATAAATATTACATCATTTATAAATTGATGAAGGAAAATTGCGTAAATTTTTATTGGAGACAATTAATAACATGGATAAGCAGAGAATCAAATAATTCATGGTTCCCATGGTCAAGTGGGATTTTTTTTTAAAAAACATGTTATTTAGGATTAGGGTTCATAACTCTAGTTTAGTTGTTGAACAAAGAGTCTTTCAAGGTGGTGGAGGTGACTAGTTTGATGTGTTAATGGATAATTGTACATTATTTTAATTTCTAATTGAATTAATGTCTCTATCTCTTAAATTTATTTTTACAATCATGGTCCATGTTAATTAAAAAATTGGTAATGATTGAACATCAAATGTACATTATAAATATATCATTGTGCATCAACCAAACACTCTTAAACAATATGGTCTAACTAGCTTGCATCTATTGTGAATTTTGGACACTATAAACCCTATATTCCTCTTGTGATCATTGATTTTAGAAAAATGTTAGTTATTTTTTCATTTAAAACATTCATATAATTAGCATATTTATCCAAAGGTTGAATGGTTTAGATAGGGTTTCAAGCCCTAGGAATTAATAATCCCTTAATTATTTAAATTTTTAAAACACTAGCAATCAAAACCATTTTTGAGCCACAATAGTTTGTTATTCCTAAGATTTTCAAGCCTCAACAGGGAGAGCCCATCAATTATTCTAGAGTTTTTTATGCCACAGATAGCAAGAATCTCTTTAAATATTCCTTAGGATTAGAACATGCATACTGAGTATTAGATTTTTCAAAATATGTGTGCATCAACATGGAAAATCATATGATTTATTTTTATTAAAAAATACTAGGCAAGTTTTTCAAATTCATTATTAAATTCTCATCAACATTAAAATATCATACTTAGATTTTTATCTCATCTCAACTGGCATAATTTTTTATTTCATTGGTAAAAGATAGGTTGGAGGGGCCCATACCCATTACAAAACAGAACTGAAAGATTTTTAAGAAAAAGCAAAACAACCCAGCAAGATAAAAGGGATAACCCAATAGATTAGCCAAACTGCTATAAAACATTAGCCAATAATTAACCAAAAATCCAAAAAGAAACTTGAAGTAGTAGGGAGAAATAGAGTTAGTCTAATTCAAAATAAGTGACTAGTTGCTTGGTCTTTGTATTGGCATTTTTGTTGCATTTGCTTCTAGTCCAACTTCCAATGAACTACTCCTCATCCTTATCTAGTTTCTTCGTTTTGGATTCTAAGTGGAGGGATCCTCTTTAATCTTACTCAAAGACCAATAGGTCCTCCTCCTCTTTATCCTTCTATGTAGACTCATCTTTAGGGATGTGGGTCTCAGGGATCTTGCCATCGTTAAAAAAAAATTTGTTAACACAGAGAAAATTAATAAGCCTCTTAAATTACTCCAATATTTCTCCACATAGAAGATTCTAGATTGAAATTTTAGTGTGGAGTTTTTAGATGGAATCCTCAACACCCTTATTAACATCATCCCCCAAGAAGAATTTTCCTCTAGAGGCATAGGAAGGTTTTCCCAAATCAATTTTGTGTTTTTTATGTGCACAGGTGCTTGAATTCCCCTAATTTTCCTCTTTGGGTTCTAATTGAGAGGCATTAACTCCCTCCTCCTTCCACACCTCCTTGTTATTAATGGAAATAGCCTCAAAGATGATCTTAGACTAGATCAATTCCCCACATTTGATCAAAATAAAGATGAGACCTTGGTGAATTAAATATGTAGCTAGATTCTTCTTGAATTTTAAAATAGACACCTCTAATGATTAAAATAGAAAGAATGGGATACTAATAAAATGACCCTTGAAATGAATCAAGAGTAGGAAATGATGCAAATAGAGAATAGTATGTTTTCCTTCTAATGTGATATATCACATGATTTGGAGGCATACCTCTAGCCATTTCCTTGGTAGGTCAACATGCATGAAGCCTTTATAGGATGAGGATTTTGGCCTATAATTTACCTTTTATTTTTTGAATAAAATATGCATGAGCTCCTCCTTATAGAGCTTGTCTTTAAATGCCTTTAATTCATGGCATTCCATCCTAGTGGTTTCTCCTATCAATTCCTCTGTTATCTAAATCTTTAATCCAAGTATTCTCACCTCATAGTTGTTCTATCCATAGGAAAAATCCCTAGAGAGTGAGGTATTGTGCCCCATTAGGCATTCCATAAAAGGGGCCATCCCCCCTTTGACTATTTTTTTCCAGACATGATATTTATTTTTGATATCAAAATAAGAAATAAAATCAAAGTGGTTTCTATCCCCTCCCATTTTTTGGCTAAGTATTACCTTTGCAAGTGGCCTAAATAGTGCCTTGTGCGGAAGGAAGATAAAAATGGATGGAGCTAGAACTAGACATGAATGTGGTTTGAGAGCATGATGATTGCCACTCATGTAAAGCCTTAGAAATCAAAGCTTTGCATGTGTGAAAATCATTTTGCTTAGCCCATGATCTTAACATCATAAGTTTAAACATCAATCCTTTGTGTGATGTGTATTTTTTCATTCTTGACTATTTAGATGATATCATCCAAAAATTCTCCAATGTGCCAGGTGATGTAATCACTTCTAAGGACCCTGATGTTTGCTAAGAAGTTAGCTCCCCTATTGCCTTCTCTATAGACATACTTGATGATAACTCCTTTAAAATGGTTTAGTAACATTTTTGCATGACTAATGATTCCATAAATGTTCTAGGAAGGTGGGGAGAGTCCTTTAAGACAATTGATGGTGTTCATCAAATCCCCTTCTATGTGTATAAATTGAAACCCCATATTAACTACCTCCTTAATACCCTATAGATTTACAAAATCTTCAGAGATGTGATTAGTTTGAATCCCTAGGGGCCCTGTATAAGCCACTTTAATGTTCCCTAAAGAATCCCTAATCAGACTACTAGCTCTAACTAGGCTAGGATTCCCATTTGTTGCCGTATCAAAGTTTAGTTTGACCCACTGGGGAATAGGGGGAGACCACTTGACAAGGGATATATCCACACCTTTAACATTTTTTTTGGGAATGACCAGATTAAGTTGATTCATGATACTATAAATGAGTGGAGAGCTTGGTTGGTCAAATGATGAGGTTGAGATTGACTAATTTTCCTACATTAAAGCCTTGATCCTTTTGAAGGTGGAATTAGGATGAGGCTAATGTATATCATAGATACATGAATTCTTGGATTTCAAAATGCCCCATAAAATGTGAGGTAGGGTCAAGTTCCACTAGTAAGTTAGTGGAGGTTCCTCCCAAGGGGATTTCCATTGGGTGATTAAGTCCAAGATGGATCTTGGAAAAACCCATTAAATGTTGGAATCACTGAAGAAGCACTAAAATATAGCTAATGTAAAAGGATAAAAAAGGAATAAATGTTCCACAAACTCTAATTCCTATTTATAGAGTGAGCATATATTAGGGATGGTTAGTTCTTTTTTAATTAGATTATCCAATGTTAAGATCTTATTCTATGCTGCCAACTAGAAGAAAACATTGATTTTGGGTATGAGGTTCTTAATCCAAAGAGACTTCTAGTTGAGATCCTCCTCCTCCAAGTTCCAAAGAGATAAGAATCCTAATTTCACTAAGTCCTCTGGGATCATGTTTCCAAATAAGTTTTTCATCCCTAAGTGATTGATATGAATATGTTAAATGGATTCATTTAGATCTTGGAGCAAGTAGGCTTGTTGCTGGTCCAAACTAGTTTTAGCTCGGATTTTCTAGCACTTTTTCCCATTTTTATTTTCCTAATATTCCATAACCTTGAGGCCATCATTATTCTTGAAAAAAATATCAAATTTGGGTCTTGAAAAGTGGATTTTAGAGGGGTCAAGATCCATGAGTCACTCTAAAATTCAAACAAATTGCCTCAACTAGGATTCTATTTGAGACCTTTTTTAAGAAGATCCTTGCTCACCTACAGTGTTTTACAAAAATCAAAACCATTTTCAGGACCAATTTTTGATAAAAATTGATAACCTTCCCCTGAGAGAAGATATTTGACCTTAATGATTTTGGTCCACAAGTTTTCCTCCTTAACCACTTTCTAGCCTTGCTTCACTAGGAGAGCTTGGTTCATGGTTTTGACACTTATCAATCCTATTCCTCCTTTAGATATTAGGTGACAAGCTTTATTTGAGGAGATAAGCAAAAATATGAATCTATCTTTAGTACCTCTCCAAAAGAAGGTTTTCTAAATGCATTCCAATTTATCAGCAATGCTATCAAAATAGAAAAAAGGGACATGAAATAAATAGATATACTTTAAAGGGAATTATTTAGGAGTTGAACATTGACATCTTGTGTTAAAATATTCCCTTTCCATCCTGCTAAATTTTTATAGATCTTATCGATGAGGGGATTCTAAAAATTAGATTTCATCAAGCCATTAAATAGAGGAATACCAATGTAAGTCAATGGGAGATTTCTTATGCTAAAATCTAGGATCTTGGTGATTTTAATTTGAAGAGCCAATAAAGTGTTGATGAAAAAGAGTGATCTCTTACTGAGATTCAAATTCTATCTAGATACCCCTTTGAACACCTCAATAATCTTCTTGAAGCATCTAGCTTCTGAAACTAAAGCCTCCCCCATCATAATCATGTCATTAGTGAATTGTTGATGAGTGATAGGACTGTTGTTAGGGGCACAAATGATTCCCTTGATGATATTAGATGTCGTAGCTAAGGAAATAAGGTGACTTAAAGCTTCTACCAGAATAATGAAAAGGTAAGGGGATAGTGGGTCCCCCTATCTTAAGCCTCTTTCAGTTGGAAAAAAACCCCTAGGCATCTCATTGATTAATAATGATAAATGTGGGTTATGGATATAAGTGGAAATTAATTTTATAACCCAAATATTAAACCCAATTTTGTCTAAGATTTTTTTAAGGAAAAGCCAAGAAACCTGATCATAGGCTTTGTTCATATCTAGCTTTGGGAACATGCCTTATCGGTCTGAATGAGAAATTGAGTGAATGGTTTCATGAACATTAATTATCCCATTATGAATATATATACCAAACATGAAGGTACCTTACTACTCAAATATTATTTTATTAAGCATGAGTTAAATTTTAAGGGAAATGCCTTTGGTATAATTTTTGTAAAAAGTGGAGTACAAGCTGATAGGTCTAAAGTTTGATGCCTTAGATGCACCCTATTTCTTAGGAATGAGGACCAAAAAGGTGTTGTTGATTTATTAGAGCAAGGTTCTTTCATTAAAGAATTTAGATACTACCAAGTAGACCTCATGAATGATAATTTTCCAAAAGACTTGGAAAAATAAAGGAAGGAAGGCATCAGGCCTAGGGGCTTTATCTACTTCTAAAGAGAAAATAATTGCCCTAATCTCTTTTTTCCAAGGGGGTTTAAAGATGGAATCATTATCTTCCTACATAATAACCCTACTAAAGAGGTTAAAAATTTGATTCATAAGGCTAGTGTCCAGAGAGAGGGAGTGAGTAATCAAGGATTTAAATTAATTTACCATGTGGTGAACAATGTCTTCCTCATTTTTGAGCCAAATTCCATCCTCTCCTTCGATTGCCATAATAAGATTCCTTTGCCAGTTTTTAAAAGTGAAGGTGTGAAATAATTTTATGTTTCTGTCCCCTTCTTGAAGCCAAAGCTTTCTATATTTTTTCCTCCAATATGTTTCTTCTTTATCCTCTAGATTATGGAATCTATTGAGGATTCCTTCTCCTTCAGGTGAAGATCAACAAAACAACCTATGTCTAAGATTTCTAATTCAACTTTATGAATTTAATCTTCAATAAAGTTTTTTTGGATAAAGATATTTCCAAATACTTCCTTATTATAGAGTTTAAGAATATTTTTAACATGTCTCAATTTCATAACAACAATGAACATGGTTGAACCTTGAATAGAGATAATCCACCATTCCTTGATGTAATTCTCCAGAGTATGGTTCTATGCCACATTTTTTCAAATCCAAATGGAGTGGCCTTGGCTTTAGAGACCATATCACTTTGAAACACTAGAAGATTGTGGTTAGATCCAATCCTAATATGAGATGAGAGGAGAGAGAAGAAATAATGGATCTAATTAAAAGGAATTAGGAATCTATCCAGTCTTAATTAGATATGATTATCACATAGCCTTTTATTTGACCAAGTGTATTGATTACCTTTGAGTTCCATGTCATGCAGATCAACATTGGTAATGAAATAATGTAAATCATCCATACATCATGCAGATTAGCATTGGTAATGTAAATCATGTAAATCTCAAGTGGCATAATGAAAATCATAGAATATAATATTTTAACCTTTCTCCTAATAATAAAATTTTCTACACTCTTCAAATTTCTTCCAATATCTTAGCTTTCCTTTAACAAATCAATAACTCCACTCCATAAGACAAAGGAAGACCATTTAAAATGAGTACTTATACTAAAGTTTTATATAATAAACCTATAATTGATAACATGATAATTTCCTTCTTTTCAACATGTGAGTTCTAGTTAAAATCAAGCCAACATACTTGTAATAATAATCCACCTCCATTATCTCATTCCCAAGTACCTATGGCCAATGACCATTAAACTTCATTTCTAAGTAACTACAAAATTTTCTTTAGGTAATAAGGTATTTTACAGACTAGATTAGGAGCAATACATTCCTTGATATGTAAACTCACCCTCCTTCCTTTCTAATATGTTATTTGAATTCATTTATGAATAAACAATATAAATTTTATGAATGGGATTTCCTATTTCACACAACTAATATTGTTCATTTTGGCTGGCTTTCTACATTTTATTTTCTCATTTATGAGCATTGTAAAAGTGAGAGCTTCTAGAAGAAAAAAGACCAAGCACCTTTGATATAATTCAAAAAGAACCTCCTGATTATATATAAAAATAATTTCCAACCTTAAAAAATGTAATTTACAACACAATGAACTTAATTAAATTAGAGAACACAAATATTTACCCTAGAAAATCTCATTTTGGGGGAAAAATACATACAAAAAAGAATATCTATTAGATCATGAAATATATCTACAATTCTAAGCTATGGAAATTGAAACAACTTCTTTAAATTTTCCCATTGAAAATGTTTTACTCTTCCTTTTAACTATGGAAAGGATGCTCCAAACAAAACCTCTCTCTCCTTCATATATTAAAGAATGAAAGTATTTAAATTTTCAAGGTGATTTTTGGGCCCTTTGAAATTTCATATTCTAAACTTGAATTTATTGGATGATGCCTTGATTTTTGGACTCATTTTTACACCTCAACCTTGTCCCACATGTCATAAAATATAAGCATAACATCTCCAGACATGAAACTTATTATTGATTCTTTGGGTGACCAAATGGATGAATTTGGTTTTGAAGATGACAAGTCTCTAAAGTTAAAAATCTAGTTTGTTTTGATATTGAATGACCAAGTTATGAACAAACTATTTCATACTAGTTTTCCTACATATGGTAGGTCAAATGGATGAATATTTACGTACAACTTGATAATCAACTTAGGTTCTAAGTAAGGATGTTGATCAGTCAAATATTGTATGACCAAGTATAGTGTTAAGCTTGGGCTATTTTTACTAGATGTTTGTGAGGTCAAATAATGTAATTTGAGATGAAACATGGTAAGAACTTTGAGAACTTTTTAAGGATCCCCTCTATCAATTTTCATATCAATACTACTTTAAATGACAATTTTAAAGCCATTTCATAGACTATCATTATTACAGTCATGACTCTGATCATTTTTAAAACACTCATGCAAAAGAAGATTATTTTTAAGGAATTATTATTCTATGTAACTGATAATTGGATCAAACTTATGTTGTAAATTTGAGGCCCCTAATTTGATCATTTGTAGACATTGATATCTCTTTGTATCTACCTTCATTTGGACCAAGTTTGTGATGGCTAACATTTATTTGGAGATATCAACCTCCTCATTACTCCATTTTTTAATGTACTTAAACCCACCATGTCACCATTCATTATCCTAAGTTTCAATCATTTATTGAATTTGTAATTTTTTCACATCATATGCCTCATATCCCAACAACAAAAACCAACAAAATATTAAAATGTCAAATAAATCAATTTTGTTTTTGAACCGAGTTAACTTATACTATGTCTAAATTTTAAAGTAGTGTAATAATTTTATCCTCAAGAAAAAATAGATAGAAACAATGAAATTATTTTAGTGAACACTGGAAGAGAAAATTAAAAAAATGAATTATCAAAGTTCATATGATTCTATTTTCTAGATAGTATATTCTCATGATAGTATAGTTTAAATCAAGATTTTGATGATAATTTGACATGGTCCAAGTTTGAATTTAATTTCATGGAAAGATAGATCATATGTGAAATTAATTGACACATTAAAATTATAATGGGCCAATAAGCTAAGGATAATAATTAGGTATTATAAGGGTGAGTTAATATAGAATAACTTATGCTCACCATGTGTGTAGAATGCTAAAAATCTTGATATTAAGTGTGGAAACTCATTTTTAATAAATAAATAATGATAAAATTTTAAGATTAATAATAAAATAATTATATGTGTATCACATTATAGTTGGGAACACCCATATTATCAATATTTGATACATATAAAATGGAATTGCATAGAATGATTTATGTTTCTAATGTTCTAATAGCAATTGTAAAATGGGGACATTTTGGGTTTTACTAGGGGATAAATGATTCCTTACAATGAAAAAATTGTTTTTACCATTTAAATAATTGAATATCTATGATTAAAAAATATGTAATAGTAAAATTTAAAAAGACTTAGTGATGGCTGCATCATATTATACAAATTATTTTGTATTGCAAAGTTTTGCATGCTTAAAACAATGCTGACAATGTTGGGCATCTTGAAATTTTCATTGAGGGGGAGTGTGTATGACAATGCCACCTCCTAATGGACACAAGTTTCTTTTTATCTCTATACTTTTTTTACATCACCCTATGTGATTTTTGTGTGAATTTCACCCTATGTGAGTTTACAATGTACCCAATAATATAACATACTTTTTGTAATGGAGCTCCTTATGTTATAAAAGGTTCCAAATTCTTGTAATCTTATCCATGAGAAAATGTGGGATGTATTTCTAATATCATGCTAACCTAAATCACCCTATGTGGTTTATATATTTTAAATTCTTTTATAAAAAGGTGATATTGACATGGTGAAGTTGTTTAATTCTTTCAAGTGTTACATGATAGCCTAAAATCATTATGGGTGATTTATGGATTGTAATTCCATTTATTAAAAAATAATTATATTATCATATATCCCCACTAAAAAATTAAAGGGGAGTGTTATAATTGCATTGAACAAAAGTGTATTAGCATGTATCCCCACTAAACATTAAGGGAGAGTGTTAGAGAAGATAATATTTGTGGGGATACATTTATTGTGAAACTAAATCATAAAGTACATACCTTTAAAATTTTATATTAAAATATAAACTTATACATATAAAAATATATGTAAACAACTAGTTAAATTAGTTGAAAAGGTGTAACCATTTACAATTATATCCAATCACCTTCTATATATATTAAAATCATTCAATATGAATATATAGATAAATAAAAATAAGATAATATATTTCCATATGGGTAATTATTATTGTGTAAAGGAAAAAAATGAGGTGAAAAATATTTTACCAAGTATAAAATATTTATAAAATTAAATGGATATAAGATTTATGGGTTTTTAACTCATTAAAGTTTTTCTATATTATTCTTGTGTTTTGTTGTACACATTTACCTTACCTTTTATTATTAAATTATTTGGATAAAAAATATTTAGTTGATCCTATAAAATATGATAATTTTATTTGCTAAAACATTTGGCTCCTTTGAGTAGTATGATCGAGATTCTTCACCCTTAATGGACTTGGCACTAATTATATTATTTTAGGTTTATAAGTTACACCATTTGAATTAGGTGATATTAGCTAAACTATGTTTACATTTGGGTTGTGAAATTTAGATTTGGTGATCTTGATGTACTTGACACAAATCATCCTTATACTATATCAGGGGCATGATCACCCTCCAATTCCACTTTTCACACTTTCAAGATTGAATTGTGAACTTGTGTCCAATGTTTCATCTAGGAAGCATCATTACTAAGGTAAAACATGATTTTATTGACACACATGTGTACTCTTTCCTTACTCTTTTTTATTTTAAGTAATTTTAATTATTCATTTTTAGATTATATGCATTAATTATATATATAACATGCTCTTAGTTATAAGTCATTTATATACCAAAAAACTCAAACAAGGCTAAAGTAAAAGAAAGGTATGTTATACACATCATGATATGAATTTATTTCCTTCAACCTAGTAATTTCATCCTTATGTATTATTATATTAAAGGAAGTAAATGTAGATGCTAACATCTAGATTTTATATTACAAATTAGTCTTTCACATTTGATAAATATCATTCAAGGATCTACCCTTTAGTCCTTGATTTTATCATTCTCAAAAGGTTCATGATATTCATCTCACTATGCCTAAATACTTATATTATTGTTTGACCCCGATATTATGATTACCCAAATCACAAATAGCCTATAATATGCTTAAAACCTGATATAAATCCTTTACTTTCAATTATAAAACTTCAACATCATTTTTTATCATAGACATTAATTTTTATCCATGGATATTATCATTCACTATCAATTATAAAACTTCAATATATTTTTATTCTCCTAAACACTACTATTTAGATCTGAACACTACCATCAAAACTAGTTTTTTTAGATTCAATGATAGTATTTGTACCCTACTAAGGATAAAATTTTCAAATCTTTTGATATGTAGGGGTTGGACAATTTGTCTTAATTAACCCTCCATGATATTATTTTCAAAATGTGTGGTATAAATACAATACACAATCCATTAATTATACCTTAACCACACTTTACCTTAACTCAAATTTGTTGGTACTACCTTTGCTTAGAGATGGGTGTCCTTGGCTTGGGTTATACCTAGGATAGTTTCCTAATGATGGTATTAATGGATGGAGGTGATCCCCTCCTTACTTTGGCCTTGGGGGATGCATTGGAGAATGGAGTTGGAGGCTAGTTTCATTTTTTATTTTTGTAAATTTCATGTAATTTTGGTTGGCTATTAGAACCATGAATTTTTTTCAGAGTATATATTTATAGAATAAACCATTTTATAATTACTTAAACATAGTTTATTATATAAATATATACTCTTATTTTAGGGACTATGGAAATACTATATCTCTAATTATTTTAATTTATATTTCTGAGAACGAAATAATAAATATATTCATTGATATTATAGGTATTGTAACACTTATTATTGAACCTTTGTTGAAGGAAGGAAAAAATGTAATTTATGGACTCTATTATTTATATGGATTAATTAAATTATATTTTTTAGTAGTGAAATAAAATTATTCAAATTTTACTTTAAGTGTTCAAAATGACATGAAAACCCTTAGGCTCCAAAGGGATAATTTTATTTCCATGATTTTTATATATTAAAACTCACCTATATCTTAAAAAATCAATTTAATTATGTATTATAATCCACCATTATTATAAAATATTTTATAGAATTATTTTAGGATCCATGGTTTAATTTTAATAAAAATTAAATTTAGAGGTCCTAAATGGCCTCAAATTATTTATAAAAATGTGTGTAATTTCCTTGATTATTTTTTGATATCTAAAAGGTGTTAAGAAATAATAATGTTATATTAAAATTCATAATTTTTGAAGCTTATATGAATTCATTTTTTCATTTTAGGGTTTGGTGAGAGTCCATGACATTTTTTTAAAATTTGGTTCTCTATAAGGAATTTTCCCTTTGCACAAATCATTTCCTTGTTAGAAAACACCCTTGTGTAGGGAAGTTAATAGTAAATCCAATAATGTTCGATGTGAATACATGACTAAGAGTTTAAGTCCAATGGGTTTGAAAAGTGTGTTAATGTGGATAGACTACCACATTCATTTATTATATGCTCCATGTGAGCAAACTGATGTTTAATGTGATGGTGGTCAGGGATGTCATGGATTCTAAGTCACTCTACCAACCCCCACCATTTACCTTGGTTAATGAGGTAGTCAACTCTATTTATGACTCCTCTTTTCAGAAAATATAGTGTTGTGACATTACTTAAGGCTAGTGAATGTTTTAATTCAAATTTAGATTTGCTAAAATTTTAATATTTAATATTTTATTATAATTTTAATTTCTTAGTATGATTTTATAAATTTTTGTTATGTGTTTTTATTTTTCAAAACTAGAACTTTTACATATACTTGTAATATTTTTGTTTAATCACTTCAGGAGAATAGAAGGCCTGGTGGTGGGTTGACCCAAAAGGGAACCCCATTAAAAAATTTCCCTCTTTCACATGAAAGTGATTTCAAGGTTTAAACCCTATGATTTTTACAAAAGTGACCATTTATTAAACAAGGGTCATTTTATCCTTAATAGATTTTGTGAGATCCTAAAATCCTTGGGAAAGGTTTACCCAAAAGGGAAGCCTAATTATTTTTTAATTATATAACACATTGTAGATATTAAAATATGGAATTAAGTACATGAAAATGACAAGATTGATATACATTTTACCACACATGACTTGAGCACACGATATGTTCCTAACTTGCCATTCTCTCAGACCTACATGATACCTAATGAGTTTAACCCTTATATTCTACTATTACATAATTTATAATAACCTCACTATCTATTTCAAACTTTCTTAGAATCTTTCACATACATATCTAGACCTTTAGTTTAATTTTCCTATACATAGGGTAATACCTATTGGTTTGGTTAGTATTATTGGTTGCTTGTGATCTGATCTAGTTAATACCAAACCTCTTCTTACAATGAATAATTTTTAAAATCAAACATTTACTTAGGGTTGACCCATCTACCTAACCTATCATTTATGTAATAAATTACCTAATTGGATTTGAATATATATAAATTAAGGTCTCACTTAATAGAGGGTTGGGAAATTATTTGGTATACATATATAGACTATTACACATTGAGAAAATATGATATATTATTCCCAAATTATGATTCTATCACCAGGAGAAGTTATATGCCAATTCTAAAGCATGCCAAATTTAAGTTAAATAAATCATTGTTAAATATCAAAATCATATCATTAGTTATTTACATAGTGAAGGAGAAGACTTGCACAATCACACTAGGTGTTGATTGATTTATCTCCTTAGAGCATCAAATATGTAGGCAATATTAAATAATTAATTAAAGATGATTGGGGTAAGATAAACCCATTTTAAGATGAATTTTTTTTATAGGTTTATATCCCTCACAAGCACACCTAGGGTTTCAAGGTGAAGGACGTTGCTTTCTTAAGTTGCATGTATCATTAGGGTTTGACATCATACATAAAAATATTATTGAGATAGGTGAAGGTGACCATATGCTAATATATACTCATTTATACACAATATAATATAGACCACTCGTGTTACTATAGGTAATAAATACTGATCCAAATCTGATGGAACTGACACTATGTATATAGAAACATAGTTCTAGAACTAAACAAAACATATGTATGCTTTAGTAAATTTTTTAAACCAAAATACATTCATAGTTATAAGTTAATCATAAAATATAAGTACTCATTCCTTTGTTTTACTTACTATATTTAGCATATTCCACATGTCAAATCATTGTAATCATTTTTAGTATTTTACATTTAGCTGGTTGAATGTCATATTTATCAATTTTAATTATTACATAAGTTTATATCCTATTAGGTTTGTAAAACCAAATAAGGATAAAGCATATTGGTGAACCTAAATAATAATCAAACTATGTTATAACCTAAGTATCCCTTAGGGTTTCATCCTTCTAAGGTTTCAAATTTTAGCCTTGTCATTTTTTATCTCTTATTGTTATTTATTTATACTCCATTTGATTTTATAGGTCATATTTACACTTTTACTCTTAGATATTATAGGTTTTTCTCACTTTATATGCATAATCATTCCTAAAACCCTAGAAATAATCATATTGTGGATTCATATATTATTCCTTCCACCTCTCTTGAAGGTGGTGATAGTTAATATCCCTCTAAGGAGGTCTATGATACTAATATCCCAAAAGGTAGGGAACAACTTGTGGATGACCAAGACATGAGCAATACCGTATATAAGGTGATTTTCAAATTCAAATGAAATATCTTCAAAATAATATTAAATACTTGATTCTCAACATTTAAACACTTGGTAATTAAATAACTTGTAGAATAAATGCAAAAAATATTACCCAATCCATTTTGAAGTAAGATATTTATAAAATGAGATATGCAAGATATGGATTGAGAAAACCTACACAAGGCATTATTCAACCCATTACACCATCTAATCATAAAGGATGATAGGGCATTAGATATATAAAAAATTCATAAAATAATAACTCAAATGAATATACTCATATATATTTCATAAAATCAACATAAAAAGCTCATATTGACTCTTATGATACACATATGTCTAACACTTTAAATATTACACTATTCAATATATTTTCATCATGAGATAATACAAAATAATGTAGGGATCAAGTATATGGTGGGAAAATATGATGATATCTTTATTTGGGTTATAATATCACATAAAATTATAAAATTAACCATTATTGATGTTAAATCAACTAAAATATCTTGCAACATATCATTCTTGCACACATTAGGGGTCAAAATGAAAATTATGAACACAGTGAATCACATAATTGCTAAATCAAATCATGGGTTATGGTCACCACTTGGCATACTTTCAATGAATGCAATACCAAGACCAAATAATGTGCATTCCATATTTAAATTCACACTTCATGATACACATTACAACTTACCATTGAGATAATATTAGATACACACTATGGAAATAATACCATATACATTACATATGTTAGTTATACCATTCCCATAAGGATTTACTAGAATAATGAAATACACACACACACACACAACACTTATTCTTTCATTATATTATACCATGAGAATAGAATTAGTGACTTTAACATACTAATTAAGTATATCAAACATAACTGAACATGTAGTAATAATAGTTACTGATCACTAACATCTTATGTAACATAACATAATTGTATAAGGAAAGTAATCTTATTAAAATCTAGGCACAACTGGTATAATAATACAACCACTTCTATCAATATACAATAATATATAAATTAAATTTCCAATATGCATTATTCCTTAACATAGATATAATAATAAATATAATGCTTCATGGAGCTTGAGTAACTCTAACTCATGTATCTCTGATAATCTCAAGTGTAGTCTCCAAGTAAGTACTATAGTGGGGAGGGAGAGCATCATATGAGTGTTTTTCCACACCAACCATGGACCATTGATCCCCCGTACAATATTATAAATAGAGAATGACCCTCCCGTCATGGATGGGTAAATAGTGACGATGCAAGAATCCAAAGAGACATGCTAGTATCTATGTGCTGTGATATTTCTAATACATGATGTGTATCATAAATAAAATATGTTCTAACATGATATCACACAATCATGTAAATAATACATATGAAATGAAAATGTCTATCTAAACATTACTTTGACTAGGTTTTCAAATAGGTAATGATCTCTAAGATTAGTTAAATTCATACACACCACTTGATCAAATTACCTTCATCTAGCATTGGTGATGCTAAGTAAGTTAGTGAAGTCCATATCATTACTTAGTTAGTAGCAATAATAGAATATTTGGTTAACAATTTTAACTAATAGATTTATATAGATTATTTCTATTATCAAGAAATAAAAATGCTATATACAAGAATAATA